>JARYHS010007041.1:0-24997 GCA_031002005.1 Vandiemenella viatica
AAACTATCTGCCACTAAGAGGCCAACGTCTAGAAAGGGGAACCAGCAAAGTCCAATGGGGTTCCTCTTCCCCTCAGCACTCTTGTTTTGCAAGGCTTCTCTCGCAACGTTTGAAAAGTCACATTTGTGGTCACTTGCACAAACCCCTCCTCGCACATCTAAAACAACTGTTAACACCCCATGTAGTGGGATTGGGTAGCCCGACAGCAGCTTTAAGGTTAAACGCAATGCGATCTGCCCAGGGTTTGTCTCGGAGTTTAGGACCCTATAGGACGGCCCAAATGGGCTCACTCTCCTTATTGTACGAGTTGTCCGCTTGTTAGCAAGGCATCCCTTTCCAGCGTTTGAAGAGTTACCGACAGTGCCATTTTCGTGTTCCCTGCCATACATCTAATGCATACTGACGAGCATCCGTTGCCCAGTAATTGGGATTTCGTAGCTTTGAGGGATGCTGTCTTGTAGTCTGCCGGGAGCTAGTCTCGGATGCTAGAGCTGCGTGTGTTCCGACACCTCAAGCGACTGCTTCCCGCACCTACCCATTTATAAAGGCCATAGAATACTTCATGGAAGTTTTAATGTTCAGTCTGATGTGACTGGAAATTATCACCATTACAGTTCTCCTCGCATTTACAAAATGGCCTATTTAGCTGTACTCAATGTCATTCTATAAAGAAATATCATGTATTTGTATTTTTCAGGCTGGGTCAATTTTTTTACACATATCTATTGTTTTGCATAAATACATGATCAGGCCAACCCACTTACATTATAAGAGTCCATAATTACTTAAAACATAAATGAAGCAACGTTCCTGACTCACGAAATCTTGTTCTAATAGAGCTGAACAAGAAATTAGGAAATAATGGTGAAGGTGTTCCACATATTTCAAGAGAATATAACTTGCAGAGATGTCATAAGAAATCCACATAAAGTTTTCTATACTTTAAGATGATTAGAAATCGACATCTATCTTCAATCTGAGTGTGTCCGAAATAAATGACGGTGTTAGAAGTGCCAAAATTTTGAATAACAATCCTCTGCATTCTTCTAGAATGAACTAGAATGTTCTTGAATGTACTAAAATGTCTGTAAATAATGTTCTAGAATATGACACATTTTCAGCTTTTTCGACTATTAACTACAAGGGTGTTTTTTTTATGTAGAAAATCACTTTTATTCACCACTTGTGATATATCGTTGGAAAGCTTGAAGTTTTAGTTATTTTTCTATGTAATCGCCTTTCCGTTCATTTATCTTCCGCACCCGCGCCATGAGTTCTTTGATCCCGTCGTCCACCCGGTATCCCGCCACGTCACGAAGAAATCGAATAACTGCGACCTGCCATTCCTAGTCTGACCGCAACTTCTGGCCTCCCATGTGTTTTTATGTGCGGGAAACATGTGATAGTAGCTTTGGGCAATGTTCGGGCTAAGGCCGGGGTACGGGGGTGTTCAACGAGATCCCACCCAAATTATTCGACAAGGGAGGTCGTCTGATTTGAGACATGTGGACGCGTGTAGTCATGGTGCAAAGACACACCCGGGGGTGAGCATTCCTCTTCTTTTGTTTTGGATAGCCTACCGTAGTTTCTTCAGAGTTTTGCTGTAGCGGTCCGAGTTAAATGTTGTTCCTTTTGGCATGAAATTCACCAACAATACCCCCTTACCGTTCCAAAAATAGTCGCAATAACCTTACCGGCTGACTTCTCTGTCTTGAAATTTTTTAACTTTGTCGAAGATGGGTGACGCCATTGTTTGGACTGCTCCTTCGTTTCAGGAACGTAATGATTCATCCAAGTTTCGTCCCCAGTCACTATCGAATCCAGGAAGTCTTCCCCTTCCTCTTCAAAGCGGCGAACAAATTCTTTGGAACATTCCACGAGCTTTATTTTGTGTTCGTCGGTGAGCTGTCTGGGAATAACACTGGCGGACACTTTACTGTACTCTAGAGTTTCTGAAACAATTGTGCATATGGAGATTTTGCCATACTCACCATTAAGTCTCTCGGTTATCTCATCAAGAATTAACCTTCAGTTACTGCGCCCCATTTCATCAATTTTGGTCACCGTCTCGGTCTTACAGGCCGCTCCTCGTCGTGGACGTTGCTGCGACCGGCAGAATAATTCCGGCACCGCTTCGACACGTTTTTAATTTCCATACACTTTTCCCCGTATACTTCCACTAACTGACGATGGATTTCAGTCGGTGTAACGTTTTTCGCGTTCAAAAATCGGATCACTGAGCGCAGTTCGCACCTGGCGGGTGAGTTTAGCGGCTGCTCCATCGCGGACAGCTGTGAAGCAGCGACTGGTCGTCCGATTGAGCTGGAACCTGTACCATCGGGTGGCGGGAGAACCAAGGAACACGGCATTGTTGTCGGATTTCGCCTAGCATTTTTGGTTTTGACGCGGCGTCGTTGGAGACCTTATTTTTTGAACCGCCCTCGTTGTATAAATAATTTATATCCAACATTTTTAGTGTGTGATCCCATTCAGACGGGACTTTCACTGGGGCGGTTGCTGATTTGGTAGCGAGTAACATAGACTACTTATTACCCTGGAAATATTTAAGGTTGATTGGAAAAATATAAAAACCTTCTTCAAATTTCTTGCCAAACTCGAACGAATTCTTGGGCACAGGCTAGTAAAATATTGTATACTAGCTGGTGCCCACGACTTCGTTTATTTTTATCATGAATTTTGAATGTTTTTACGTTTTTGCAACGGATCCTGAAGCATTAGCAGGGTAAAAAGTAGCCTATTATACTCCCTTCCAAATCAGCAACCCACCAGTGAAAATCCTGTCTAAATCGGTTCACATATAAAATACGTTGAATATAAATTATTTATATTTGTTAATAGCTGAAAAAGCTGAAACATGAGTGATATTCTATAAGTTTATTCAAGAACATTTTAGCACATTTAAGAACATTCTAGTGCATTCTATATGATTCCAAAGGTTTTTAAGAATACTTTGGTCTAAACACTAAAATTTCCTTGGTTGGCCACTTTTAACCAACAAAATAATATCGTTACATATGAAATACACTACCACAGATAATTTAATACCATTTAAAGATCGTTAAAAGTAATTTTCGAAAAATCGGGACACTTTGAAAGTAAAAGTGGAAAAGTACACGGAAAGAAAACGGAAGGCAGATAGTATTGAAGCAAATCTGCTTTTAAAAGCGGAGATTTCTCGGCTCTTCCGATTGAACAAGAATGCCGTGCGACAAATGGCCTTGCAGAACAATGAAGTAACCCCATATCAGCGTCGCATCAGTATACGCCGTGTGTCCCGCTCGTCTGTCACGCGCCTTGAGGAAAATAATATCAGTAGGATTGAGTCGAGCGTTTGGATTCAGTCGTAAATTACCATAATAGGGTAATTAAAGTCTCAAAAGCTGTCAGCCGGATAATTGATGGCCTATTACAGGATATTTATGGCTGCCATTTAATTAAAATTTCTATCAGCCGAATAATCAACGGCGTATTACCGGATTGGCTGCATTTTAATTAAAATTTCTGTCATTCGGATAATAAATAGGGCTACTACCTGTCAGCCCGGCCTATTACCTGTATATTTAATGGTTGTCGTTTACGTAGATTGCTTCACACCATTCCACCAGGCCGTAGGCGGGCTGCCCTTAAGGCCACCCGGACTGGGAGCCCCTTCTAGGCCGCCCGGCTACGCTGTCCTGGGCACTGGTTATGGTAATTAGCCAACTGGGTGTCTAGACCGGTCCTTACAATAACCGGCGGTTGCGTAGCGCAAATAAAAAAGCGCTGAATCCGGAACACCGGCGTGCAAAATACTGGAATTCTTCGTCCGCGGTGGGGCCCAAGCCGCCTCGGCAAGTACTCTTGGATTTTCATGTCTCAAAGACGTCACGAGAAAGCATACAACTTGTCGTGGCCTACCACAGTATAACAAGCCCACAGCACACCTAAGGTGAGCTGAAATAACCTAACCTGAACTTACTCTAACCAAGTATAACAAACAATTTAACATCCTGCATTAACCGGACTATAACATAAGTTTCGCTTACTCACTGATGGTAGTAGTTGCTATGGTGATGTTGGCGTCTTTATAGATATTGTCAACACCTTTGATCTATAATATTGAGCTGTATGATGCAAATATCTATATGTGTTATCCTTTACACACCCTCATGATGAGTGTTATGGGGGTTCTGAAGGTTTATCTTTAGACTGTCAAGACATCAGAAACATACACTTTCTGTCTTTTTGCCCATATGGTACAAATTTCTATAACCCTCTGCGGTAATGCATGCAAATTATGTGGCTGGTATTGTGATAAAGGCACATGCAATTGTTATGCTAACCATAGACTTCATTCATGGCGGAGTCTGACATAATTTTGTACCAATTTTTGTTATATTTGACGACTATCCCTAATTTCTTGAATACACATCATTTAAATGGTAGGATTCATGCACGTGTAATTTCAATGTTAACCCTTGACCTTTTTTCCATGAGGAAAAATTGATTTTTTTTTCCAATTTTTGTTTGTGAATTTACGTGATTTTTCGTGAATGTTACCTATTTTTGGTGAGTTTCTAAATTTTAATGCAATTTTTCATGAAATTATACAACTGTGACACTAATTTACAATATTTATAGGACATTTTCAAATATAAAATTGGTAATCAGAAGTGTTAACCATCAGTAAAGTGAAATTAAGAAATCCTGTAACTTACTTACTAAAGACTACAAGGTAAGGATATTGCAGGAGTATTTTACCAGCATATCTATATTGTACATCTTCACATTTTTAATGAAATTCGTGGAAAGTGGCACAATATAATTTATGTCCTATTGCATGTTGGTGTCTATTACGATTCGGTCTTAAGACTAGTATGTAAGTGACGAAGTATCATGCCACAAGAACTCATAAAAAATAACTGGATAAACGACTTTTTTTTTAATGGAAAGTAGGTAAAATAAAACAAAGTTAATAATTTACAATGTGGTTTTTATTCACACCTTTTCACATGCATGTAGTATCACAAACATAATATCCGGGATTGTAATTCTTAATTACTATATTGTTAACATCAGTCAATACAAGTAAAGTTTTGTATGCAATAAGTTCATATTTTAGCATATTATAATCCTAGGACGAACTGGGTGTCACTTGAGCCACATAAACATCATTAATATATGTAAATGGAGACTTTCCCGGCGTATTGATTCAATAAAAGTTTCTCGGGAGTCGTTTTATGACACCATCCGGCTGGACTCCCGAGAAACTTTTATTGAATCATTAATATACATATCAACCAGTTTTTGCGCTGTGACCATATGATAGTCTCGTAGCACTATACTAGGTAAAATGTCCACAAATTCTATGTAGTATCTTGCATCTAGGTTTACCCACCTCTTCTTGACGGCCAAGGTGCCGGACACTGCCGGTGTGCTCGCCGAATGGAATGTTGTTGTGGGAGCTGTCTGTGTTGAACAAATCAGACACTATATCCAGTACTTCAGTCAGCACTCTATATTCTTCATACGTTAGTATAACTTTGGTACTGTGCCCCCTTTTTTGAGCACCACTACTGGATCAAATGAATCCTTGGACTATCAACCTATCGTCAAACGCTTAGAATCACCAGCGTTGAGCTGATACACCGGGGAGAACAATAGTACCGGGCGGACCATCTCTGAACATTGTCGCTAGCAGGCCGGTTGGGCGCTAAACAAGGTCTAGTAGTGGTGGGGGTAAACCTGTTCAGTCCTGTCTATGGAAGGACACGTGCTGTGGGGAGGTGGGGGTAAACCTGTTTTATGTGGGGAACACCTGCTCCACAATCCATCAATCTGTCAACGACATGTAATGTGGGGAAAGTGGTGTGGTGGTGGGTGTAAACCTGTGAAATCCTGTTTGTGGAAGATCACGTCAGACAATTCACCAATCTCGCATCATGTTGTTCGTTATGTGCCCTTTGGAGATTGTGCTCGAGATCCTTTTAAACTTCGGGACAGACTCGTACACTGGCACTGACGAATAATTTCATGAATGATCTAACATCATCTATATACTGGACGCTATCTTCGGTGAATTTCTATATTGCGACTGTAGGAATTTTGAAATCAGTATAAAGTGAGAGAATTTTCACGCGTTTGATAACCTGCTAGTTGAAGAGTGAACATCAGTTCACTTATTTACAACTACAAAATGCAATACTGTATGCTTTTGTAGACGGAGCTCGCGACAAATCGAAACTGGTACCCTTGAATATGAATAACGATTTGAGGAATCCCGGCCAAAAATACAAGAAAAATTGTATCAAATGGCTATTATAAGATTTGGTATACGAATGGAAATGTAAATCTTGCTGCCCATCAATAAGCGAGGATATGACCGGCTGTTGAAGTTGGCGGAATATAAAAAACTGTTATTATGTTGAGTGGAGACTTTCCCGGCGTATCAATGCAACAAAATCTTCTCGGGTGTCCCGCCGAATGGTGGTGTAAAAACACGACGTTTCGACAGCTGACTCTGCTGTCCTCATCAGGTACCTGGCAGTTGTTCTCAGCTGACTGTCTCTACCTCGACTAGCTCGGCCGCCCATCGACCCTCCTTTATACATTCAGCTGGAAGGCCCACTCGCTCTGGTTGGCTGTTACACTTTGAAATTGAAAATATCAAAGTAAAGTGTAAGAAACTGAAAGTGGAACTAGCGGAACACATGTTGAATTGAAGCAAACTCCCTTGGAAATGAGGAGTCGGCTCTACAGGTTGAGGAAGAAAGCCGAGAGAGACAAAGCCATGAGGAGCCACGCCCGCGGCGGGACCCAGTGGTGCGCGGGAGCGGGTTACAACAACGCAAGTGCCGTCAATGGATGTGGAGTGCCTGGAGATACACAATGATACCGCATCCTCTGGGATGTCAGCTAGTTTAAACCTAGGTGGTGGAAGGTATTTTTAGTGTTTGTGACTAGATCAGTAGGATTTTGTATGAAAGTTCTGGATTAAATCCTAAACCTCTCCACAGCTCTAATCGATTGGCACCGACTTGAAAAGGTGTTTGTGCATTAAGATATTGTAGTAACAAATAAGAGGTTTTAATAAATGATGATAAAAATACTGCATTAAACATAAGTAATAACTGTACAATCTAGTTAATACCAGCTATTGAGAGGATTATTTCCTAAAAATTATATTTTACTTTGTGTAATTGTTTTGTAGATAAATTATTGCGTGTTGTTTTTGAAGCCGGTGTTTTTTTATTGTTAACATTTTTATTATTTTCGTTTTTTACTAATTGTGTTTGTTGATTATTTTCGCAGATTTTTGTACTGGAAATCGTACGAAACATTTCTATGAATACACTATTTTCGGAGAATTCATGCATATACATAAAAATATGTTGAAATGAAGTCTTCACGGGTGTACGGCCGGATAGTGTTTTGAAAACACGATATTTCGACGACTAGCTCCGTCGTCTTCATCAGGTGTCGAGGCATTTGCACAGGTTGGATGACCGTAGTATCCGACGGTCATCCAACGGTCCAACCTGTGCAGATGCCTCGACACCTGATGAAGACGACGGAGCTAGTCGTCGAAATATCGTGTTTTCAAAACACTATCCGGCGGTACACCCGTGAAGACTTCATTTCAAGCATACGCCGGGAAAGTCTCCATTCTTACATAAAAATATGTTGTTGTTTTTTTTTTATTATTTTTTTAAAGTTTGTTGAATTTATGTAAAAAATGCTGTGACAAATGTGATGAAATTTAAAGAGAAGAAATTTGAAGTAATCCTCTTTCACTCCCCACCGCCGTTCGTGCCCCCCCCCCCCCCCAAAAAAAATCACGAAATTAACAGGATTGTTTCGCAGTAATCGGTGTAAATACTTTAAAAACAAAGAAACATACAGACCGAACTGAGATCCTCTTATTTTGAAGTCAGTTAAGGATTTAAGGAGTTATTTTTAAAAATGATGTGGAAGTGACAAATATTGCTTATAGTCAATTATAGATGAATAAACCAAATGAATAAATAAATGGAGAATTAATTTGTCTCGCATTTATCTTCAAAAATCTATTATTTGTTTCAACATCCAGAGAACAGAATGAATGGTGGTGCCTATAAATTAATGTTTATCTCCTTTGGCAAGCAATCCACAGTGAATTACTGAGAATCCACGTAGAAAAATGGATACGTGATAGTAACGTGTTAATTCCAGAAGTGTTAAATAGACAATTCGACCGCGTAGCTTACTTTGTCATATTTGAGCAGCCGGTTGTCGGTGGAAACAGGAGACAGCCAAAGACTTAATGTTTTACTGCGGGGAGGGCGGTAAGCCTGAGCAGTGAAGACTTACAGAGGCAGCGGCCGGTCGGTAGTGTAGAGGAGCGTTAGCTCATTTGAAATGAGCTCAGCGCCTCAAGTGAGAGACATCAACAAAATAGTCTCTAACACAGTCCTCGATATTTCAAGAACAGATCTGCAAAATTTATAGATTCTGATGCACGCTGTGGTCTGGCTAACTTCACGTGTGGAGGAACCAATGGCATTAAAATTTAAGCAACTGAATCGGTTGATAGGTATTTTTGTTTCGTGGTATCAAAATACTCTTGAACTCTACATCTTTTTGCGCAACATTCAGCTTTTGTCAAAACCGAGAGCTTATACTGTTTTACACTACGGCAGAACAAGGAGTAGCTTTGGTTATATAGAAAGAAAGGCATGAAATTAAGAAATGTGGTTTTCTAAGTGGGTCCGATTTCATTGATATAAAACCATAATGCATTTCATGCACATCAATGCATTTCACTCCTCATATCAATTTGGTAGTTGATGTTTATAGAAGTTTTATTGACTATTTCTTCCTAGTTTTCTCCATTAAGCCTGAGCACGATATACCACCTTAGATCATAATTTACGAGACTGATACTTGTCCAGAAAGCATGAATATTTTTGATTTTACTGTAGGTACACGGTTTTGAATGAATCAAACAAACTAGACAGTTTGTTGTTCATTCTGTTATGTTATTTAATAATCACATTTATAAGATTTTTTTTTATTTCTTTCTCTCTCTTTTAGTTTTTCCTGTAAATTTGCATAAATCACTCATTTTTGACACTTAAGCTGTTCTTTTGTTTTGTAGTTATGTCCAGTTTCCAATATGTTAATATAGACCTAGTCGCTACATCATATATTCTAACTTTATTTTTATGGTCTTCATCGCACCATACTCAGTTTCTTACGCAACTTACTGTTTTATTCACTTTGGTAAAATGGTATCTCACTTCATTCTCTAGAAGCCGGTTACCAATCCGAGGTAAGCCCAGATACTTAACTGACTTGTTAAACGAGTCTACATCTTGGTGATAAATGAAATATATTACATTTCTCTTTCCCAACTGGTATTGGACACCCATTTCTCAGGTTACCTGTTGAAACTCATACAGCCCTCTTCACTACTACGTAGTTTACGATATTTACATGTCGTTTTCCTATTGAGTAACGTTAATTACCCATAACTTGATAAATTATATGAACTACACCTAAATGAGAAAGAAGGAGAATTAATGAAACACCTCATCCAAAGCCTTTATTAAAACAAATTCGTTCTAGATCCATTTAATTTTTATTACAATAAATTATTTTTAGTGAAAAAATGCCTATAGCACTTGCCACGCTGGTTGAAGGCACAGGTGATCAGCTACCATATCTCATAACAGAAATGTAATTATAAGTGTCTTATAAACCCATATGAACAAAACGTTTAAACTGCAGACATATTACAGAAAACATTGGACCACTGACTATACCTTCATGAGAAGTTAAAGAGGCAAGAAATAAACAAAAACTCCAACAACAGTTGCATTCGCGTTTTTTAATAAACAATAATATATTATTTTGTCAAGCAACAGCAGAATAAATGACCTACAATAATCATGTTTCCGATGTACATCTCTTATGGCTGATAGTAACTGTTTATGAGATTTTCCCGTTACATAGTTACGTCTGTCAGAATAGGCTGATCGTAAAGCATGGCAATAATATTTTCTCGGCGTGTGTTTGGAATGAAACCTTTACCGGTATCGCCGGATCGTGTTGTAAAAACACGATATTTCGACGGTTAGCTCCGCCTTTTTCTGCCGATTTGAAAGAAAACGGAGGAGCTCGCCGTCACCCGTGAACATTTCATTGCAATACAGTAATACGTAGTTTAAGTCTTATAACGCCGCTAATCGCTTGTCGTGTGAGAATTGTTCATATCTATTTGTGTTTATGATTGGTCCGCAACTCGAAGGATAATTGGATCATTCCACGGAAGTGTACTAGAACAGTGTTGCTATCATTTCCTTTTCCCAATATGTCTAACAACTGTGTGTGTCTTGCGTGATTTTGATGTGCTGTAGATATGAGCAGAAGCTGAAAAACCGGTCGTAGTTCATTCAATCACCCTCTTCGGAAGGATACCTAAGTCAATTCCGCAGTACAATTATTCAAGTTTATAAATAATTAATGTTTACCTTTTCCAACTTCTTCATGTTTCTCATTAAATTTGTACTAATTAACAAACATTTTTTTGTTTTTTTGTGGGCAGTTGTTTTACCACCGTTGAAAACTTAAATTTTTCCTTTCCTATATTCCAGTCAAATTCACTCAAGATACTATGCTTTAGGTGGGATCTACTTACATTTTAACGCTTTTTAGGGTTTTATATTTAATGAGGAGCTGAAAGAAAACGTTTTCTTTAAATAATTGTCATGGGTGTCAAATGATACCTGACAATTCGACTACTAGCAAACTGGTTGAATTTTTTTATTCGACGATACGGCGAGTTTTTAATTGCAAAAAAATTAATAATATTAATTCTCCATTTATTTCAGAAGATACTCATGCGAAAAGTTACCAATTTTGAAGCCTTCCAAATCTAATAGGAATAGTATAGCGATCTTTCTGTAGTTTATGGTTTTCGCCAAATAATTGAATGAGTAATTCTAATAAATTTAATTTTCCATCAAATATTTTTTTCGCACACCTTTTAATTTCGCTTATGAGAACTATGATACACTATGAAAATATATTAATTTTGAGAAAATTAACAACTCTCCGAACATTTGTTTCATCGCCGCCTTTGGTTTGCATCAAACTTAATGAAAAAACTTTTAACGATGATAATATGATTGTTTAAGAAAATCTGAAGTCAAATTATCAGTCTCAAAAGATTTAAAAGAGAAGTAAAAAAACAAAAAAATAAAAACAAAACAAAACAAAACTGTACCCTGTATCATAATAACTATGTAAGAAATTCACCTCAATTCTGATGGTATCCGTCTCATTTCTTTTTGCATTATCAGATATTTAATTTACTTAGCAACAGATGAAGTATCAAAAACTACGAGATCGGCTCTAGGGGACTTAAAAAGTTAGCAACATATCGACGTCTGGAGATTAAATTTTTTAACTTTTACTAATCACCCCTTTTTTTTTGGTAGGGAGACATAGGACAGCCCCATCCCTTCTTCGATTTCGGTGCTAACTTATTAACCACGTCGTGGCCGATGACCGAATGTAACGTGGCTTAGGTCCTCGAAGGCCGCATTCTGTGTGGGGGCGGTGTGGTGGAGGGGGCCGTGCGGACAGCAGCCGCGCTGAGTCGTCTGCAGTCGCCATGGAGGGCTCCGGCAGAGTGGCTGCGGTCAACGGGTGAGTACACACCGTCACCGCGACAACACTGCCACCTTCAAACACTTGCAAATTATTCCAAATAAATACTGGTTAAGTCGATGTCTCTAATACATTTTTGTGACAAATAGCTGAATAAATAGTGGCTGTACCATGTTTCCCTATAAGTCAGATAAGGGAGATTAATAAAAGTTAATTTTTATTTTATCTCCGGACATCCATGTGTAACTTGAGGAATAAGTAGCGCAGGGGCTAGAATACTTGCTTCGCGTAACGAAGGTCGCCGGCTCGAGTCCGGCTGAGGGCAGAGGTATTTTTGTATTGCTGTTGTATTAGTCTTGTATTTTCTATACTTAGTGAAACCAATGTATTGTAGGAACGGAAGCATTGAAGCGTCATAATCACACTTGAGGTGGCAATTTGGTCTAAATAGTCGAATGCCATTTGGGGAAAAAAACCCTTAAGTAATCGTCATTTGTAAACAGATGGAAGAGTTACATTAATTTAGATGAGCGTTTTCAAACACTTTCTTTCCTGTGTTCCTGTTATTTTTAGAATAGTTTTTAGTGTCACATTAAAATCTTATTGCATATTTTGAGAAGTGTATGTAAAATAAAACATTATTTGAATATCAATTTGATTTTCATGTATTTAATTATTATTTGTACTATAAGTCTTATGCAGAATTATTAAAAAATATTGCACAAATGAAATAGAAATTACATCTAATTATTAATGTGACGGGTGAAACTACTTATTGATATAAAAAAACTACACGTTTACAGGAAAATATGACAGCTTAATTCTCAAGTACGGTTCGACTTCCAATCTGTTTCTGCTTTTATTCTGTAGAAAACTAGTATGGAAAATCTGGCTTCACATATGTAGGTCGCGTGACGAAGGCCATCAGAAGTTTTGCAGTTTTTTCTGCTAAAACTGGATACTACGGACAATGCGACATCTAAAACATTCATCAGTGGTATTCTCTAGTATACGGTTTTTAGTGATGTATCACTCGACAGTTCTATTATAAACTCAGCAAATGTGATCAAAGAAGCAGAAAAACATTTAAATTATAAGAATGATGCAACTGAATTGAACCAGGTGTGGTGTGCAAAGAATGGGTTAATCCCATTTATAGTTGGTTCTTTAAGATCTCATACTTTCTTCACAAAACACTAAAATATCAAGATTCTCAAATAAGTGTGTCAGTCAATAGATGAACTGATGGTGACCACTCAATTTAAAAGAAACGTTCTACAGGCTTCTGTTTTTTATATCTTTCCTGCCGGAGTATTCTGTTTGAATTGTGTAGTAGTTATGAAATGAAACTGGTATCCAGCAACTTAAGCCAGAAAAAAATACAATGAAGAAATTGCAAACTCCAAAATGTAATCAAAAAGACAAAATGAAAAGCCATGGTAGTTAATTTCAATAGAATTGTATCATAACGCTTCAAAATATTAATATTCAAAGAATTATTGTTAATTAATATCGGTATAGCTGCATAAGTCACTGGTCAATATACCCAGGCACCCCCAACAAATTTATTAACGTTCCGCTAACAACAGTGAAGAGGTAAAATCTCAGAAACGTCTCTTAAAATAATTTCGTTAAAATACAGAAGAGTTACACTCGATTTCAATATTGTTTATAGTAACTTAGTAACTGTAGCCTATTATCACAGTATTCACGTTTTAAAAGGATTCAGGGAGGTAGAGCTCCGCATTAACATTACAACTTTCGGCTCTAGAATGTAGCTGACGGGGTCGGCGTCATGCTACGGCCAATTCTTCTGCGGTATTTCCCCCCCCCCTCCTTCCCCCTACTATGTACTCATTTGATAGCAGGTTGAGCGGACATGAGGAGCCGATCCGGATGTTCAGCTTCGGGTAAAAATCCTCGTCCTTCGGGGATCGAACCCTGGCCCCAGTCAGGTGCTCTACGGTTTGAGCTACACGGCTGCCCCTATTTAAAACTTACAGAACAAAAACGAAAAGTGTGTCAGTTAAGTTTTTATTTATAACAAAATAATTTTTTGATGTGAATGAAGCACGTTCAAAAACTCAAGCGCCACGAAATCAGTACTAAAAGTTTCTGGAAAATTTTCTCATGTATACGTCTGTTCCGAGCAACTTTCTACCCTTGGATAAAACAAAGACGAAAACGTTTATTGCAGCACCGATTCGATGACGCCGGAACCCTCACGAGTCGTGCAACATGCGCTGTTATTTGAAGGTCAAAATCGTAATGAAGGTCAGCTTTGAGCGGTTGTGGCCCACAGATGCTTCGTTCGATCACACTGATGAGGATATCAATCGACGAAAGATAGATCCATGGACTATATACTATAAAAATATCAAATCTATAAAATCTGTCATGTCTGCAGGAATTGTAAATCACGTAGACAAAAAAAGGTCAGATGAAATTTCGAAATGGCTAATAATAGTTGTGGAAATAAATTTGCATGAATTAGTAAATTGAATCGTGAAGAATGCAAGTAGGTACTTCTCATCTTGAGCCGATAGAGATAAAGTTAGCGGGATGGAAAAATAATGCGTGGTATGGACGATAAAACTGCCATTGCAGCTGCGTCCCAGTGATGAATCACCGAGTGTAGCGTTTGAGAAGTAGGAGCGGACATCTGTATTTTCATCTCTGTTAGCAACAAGACGAGATTAAAAGATGGGAATCGGTATTTCGACACGGCGTTTCTCAATAATGACTTTGACCACATATTCCATGAATACCATCGATTTTTTGTTTCTAAAACGTCCTAAAATTGCCAAATACAGCTCCCATCAGTGACTTCTGTTTTGCTGCGAGTCATGATTGATAAAAGGGATAAAGAGAGATGTGTGATTTCATTGTATATAGCAATCCGAAGAGTGCCAGTAAGTGACAAAATCACCATCCCAATACTTCGTGTTGCAAATGTTTCGTGTGTGCTCTAAAGGTATTAGAAAGATTTTCAGAAAGTCTGTAGGCATACTTTAACACTCAAAAGACACTTTGGGAACTTCAAAATCCAACTTCAGCGATAGATTTCCATGCCTACAGCTTTCGGTATTTGCACACAGATCTCAAGATCATACTTCTCAAATACACCTGTAAAACACAGATTGGCGTTAAGTAACAAACAATAACTGTGGTCAGATTATAAGAATACCAAATTTTTTTTTTGGATCTTTAAATGTATATTCACGTAAAAATTGGGCACTACCAAGTCTCGATATCGCTTATGCCATTCTCTGCTGAGTTTTAACGTCAAGGACGATCAATCCTATGTAAGTAAACTCTCTGCCAACAGTGCACGCTTACCGCTAATGAATGCTCTGCGGTGAGTAGTAAAAGAAAATAGTTTCCACCATTAGTTAATTAATTTTCGAAGAAGATGAACGTTGTATGTAGAGTTATATCGATACATCACATGTTGTTACTTCCGAATTAATAGCTTGAAAATACAAGATGGAGCTCTGCCACTTTCTACCAGGGTGGTTATGATTGAAAAAGTTATTTTATGACACTCCTTAAATTAAGAATTGCTTCTTATTATCTGCGTAACTTGTTCGAGGAACGCGTCTGACGTCTTAGCCATGAAGTTATGCAACCCGAGGAACTCGATTTTCCTGCTTCGGAGATCAACCGGCTTCTTATCCAAAAGACCTTGTTTCAATACCAAACCACCTCTGCGAGTCTCCAAGTCAAGTCGAATAAATATAGCTGCTATATACCGAGCACATTAGTACTGTAAAGACGGCAAAGCGTTCTGCCGATGAAATAGCAAGGGTGAACATTTCAAGTCGAAGGGCAATGTTGATCAACTCGACGTTTTCCATCGCTCTTTGAATAAATGTGACAGAAAAGAGAGCAAGGTTAATTTCTACTCTAGTAAACAGATGTTGCCTATGTAACATATGGATCGATGTTGTTGACGGAATATTTCGCAGATAATTAATTCCGTTTCAGCACCTTTTCCCAACATAAGCGGTCGGATACCTTTCATGAGTTTAACTCATCATTGGCATGGTCAGATTTGGAGTTTTGTTTTTACGTCCGCAGGTCCTTGCTGACGCCGAGCATTTCATACCTACCACCATGTCGTGCTAACTACTAATGGAGGAAGTGAAGTATTGCCATATATCTGCAAAATGTGTAACTATATTATTCGTGTGATAATATTTTTTATGAAATGTTTAATTTATGAGGCATAGATTGAAGACCGTTCAGTCATTCACCTTTATGGCTGCGTAAACCAGCCTAAAAACCGAATTCAGGACGGCCGGTACACGGGGGCCCTGCTCGTGCCCGGTCCGTTGTACCTCCACGATCCACTGTGCGGCGCCTCAGACCACTGAACCAAACATCCGGTTTAAGAACAGATTTAATGTAGCACTGTGTTATTCAAATAATCATTTCCCTCTGTAGTCGTAGTAACTAATAGTACAGTCAAATAGACTTCTCTGGCTAATTCATATCTGAGACAGGTTTTCTTGTAGGACTACATCTTACTTCAACCATTTGTGGTTGTGTTATTTGAATGTCCTTATTGTCTTTAAAATGTTGTGACTTGGTACATACCGAAGACTTAAAATGCTCTCCGTTTGTCTTGTACAACTATTGATTAATATAAAGATACAAAACCTTAAAACGAGAGTATAAAACTACTTTTAAGAAAATGTAACCATAGCAGTTTGCATTCACTTAATATGAGAATCACCTTCAGTCAATTGGTCAAATGAAGATAATTTATTTCTCTAAGATTAGTCTTTATTGCAAGTTCGAATCCCCGTCAGGGCATCCAGATTTGAGTTTTCCATGGTTTCCCCAAATCACTCCAGGCGAATGCCGGAATGGTTCCTCTAAAGCGCCATGTTAGAATTCCTTCCCATTTCTTGTCCCAAGACCTGACCCGCCTCTAATATCCTCGATAGCATAAAGTCAAAAGAAAATAAATTTTGTGTTGTCTTAAGTTACAAGTGACAGAAGGAATAAGTGATTGTGAAGCTGTCCTCATGGATCTATGAGGGTTCAGTGAAGCAGTGAACAAAATTAAAGATAATTATAGGTACCATTCCAAAGAGGAACATGTTTAACAACTGAACACATATTTCAGGGAAAAGTTCAGCATGTGAAAGCGCGAAAACCAGTACAGTGGAGGCGGGAAAAGTTCAAGGATATACTAAGAAGGGGGGAAGAAATCTTTATTCGAAAACACAAAATAGAGGAAAGTACAGAGCCTACTTACTGTAATAGAGAGGTTGAAGGCTAAAGAGGATGATATGAAAAGAAAACAATAGACAAACTGCAAAACAACAGGGAGCAATTGAGACAAATTGACAAGGAATTAATAGCAGCAAACAGGGAAGCTAAAGGTAGAGTTATGAAACGTATTATAGGTGCTTGGAGACCACAGTGTAGAAATTTCTTTGGCTATGTTAGGATACTTAAGAGAATGTAAGGTTTTCAGACAATTACGGATAAAAAAGGAAGAATGATTTTATAAGTTTTTGAAAAAGGGACAGATATTTAGTAACTGATTTAATTGAACATTATGGATTATCATTTGGGGAAGAGGTAATAAAAATTAGATGAGAGTTTCTCCACATAAATAATAATGAGCTGACCAAAAAACTGGAAATGAATCCTACAGATATTATGAGCGAACTAAGAAAACCAATAGTTGTAAAGGGGCTGGTGTGGATAATATCATTGAAAATGTGTTAAAAATAATGGGATATAACATCTTATGTTGAAATGTTATCTGGATTTTTTCTGGAGACTTGCTGCTTACAGAAGACACCAAAAGTGCCATAGTATTATCGGTTCAAAAACGAGATTATGTAAATAAGGTTGAAAAAAACACAGTCAATTAGTTTTGAATCAGGTGTGTGTAAGTGGGTGGATAGATTAGTATGCAACCACATCAGAAATTTCTGTTTGCAAAACCACAACATGGCTATAGACAAGCACATTCACGTGAAACTGATATAAAGGGCTAAACGCAAGATATGAAATAGAACATGGAGGCCAAGTTGATAGAGTAGATCTGTTTAAGACATCTGACAGAGTGATACATATGACGGCTCTAAATGAGGCAAAAACCATTGGAGTGGAAGAAAAAGTAATTTTCTGTGTAGAGGAAAACTTAAAAGATATATAAAAAGGAGTTAGAGTTAGGGTAGTCAATGCAATATCAAAAGGGATCTAAGTGAAAATGGCAGTATCACAGAGTTGTAGACATTTTTCTTTCGTTATTCTGATGAAATGAACTGAAAGAAATTGACACTTAAAAATCATGGAATGGGATTACAGGTGTATAGAGAAGTTGCCAAAAGATCATGTTCTCCATCGCAGTTGAATTATATTTGTTGATTCATATATTTCACTTGCGATGTTGGAACGTGCTAAACTCATGACGACCGCCGGACGTAGGTATTGCACCTTGGTGACATGTAGATGTAAATTTGGCAACTCTGAAGCATTCTGGGTCCCTGTCTTGTCGGTATTTCACAGCTTTCCTTAGAAGAAAGTTTGTTTCTTTACATCGGGTATAGTGGGCGACCGATTAACCTTCGCGATGAAGAAGGTTCAAACGCCCTATTATATATATTTCAGTTTTTCCATGGTTTTCTGAAATCACTCCTGGTTAAAAGAGTTGGTTCCTTAAAGTTCCTTATCCAAGTGTTCTGCTGGCTATAATGGAATCGAGAATCCGTTAAATATTATTAAAAAAAGTTATTTATCTACCCCATTGTTTCCACACTTACGCTAATTTTCGGCAGTGGCCTGAAACATGTACTGAAAATTTACGATGATACTAATGCTGAATTCGAGACGAGAATGGCCTTCAGTCTATCTTCATATGTGAATTGGAAATTCTTAGCAAACTGAGAATACGGAACTTTATATTCACTGATAATACTTTACTGGAAAGGGATTTTATTATTGTAAGAGCATAGTTATTTTCCTGGTAATATTAATATTTTTCTTTCGTTGGTATCTGCCATTTTCCTTCCTAGACAACGTGATAGGCGTTAAGAAAGCAAAACGTATCGAAATAAGTAATTGATTCAAGTAGATTGTGATTAGATGTTACCCGCGACTTCGTACGCGTGGCATAGAATTTTATTGCTCTACTAATAGATATACACAGTTACGTAAAAAGTGTCCCAAAAAATATGAGGAAGAAGCCATCTAACATGTCTCATGAAGACAATCAATTTACAACATGTTTAATATTAGTAAAAATCTAAGACGGGGAGGGGGAGGGGTAGGGGGGAAGGGAGAGGGAGGGTTAAATGAGGGAATCTTGTCTTTTGGTATGGTCTTGTCTTCTTTCTTCAGCACGAGCCTTAGATTCTTGGTTTCTAATAACTTTAGCTGCTCGTGCTCTGCTAGAGCTACGCCATAGGTCTGATTTATGCCTGCAAGGCTTGTCAAAAGAGAAGACAAAATAACTGATGCCTGGACTTATAGGTAGACACAAAATAATTCTCTGGTGCAGAAAAAATCATAACGAAATTTATTAACAGATCATACACTAATATACTACCAGAGAAATACAGCCTGAACGACCGATATAACACATTACAGATTTACACAGGCTTTCTGTCTGTTTGGCACCATGCAGTATACGTGGTTCGGATTACATGTTTAGCTGTAGGTCCCCTGTGCCTGGTAGCACTACCGGGATACGTTAAGGTGGCTAATACTGGGGCGGAATGCGCAGACAATAGAAACCCTGTCACCAGGTCATTCCTGCAACACGGAATTATTATTACCATTCAGTTGGATTTCAAAATTTAGAGTCGAAAAATATTATTTATCCAGAAAAAATTATCCTGTGTCCTTCCTAACGATGCAAAGTATGTCCTTGTCAAATTTCATCAGTTTCGGTATAGTCGTTTAGTCGTCAAAATGTGACAAACAGCTGGAGAGTCGTAGTTACTTTTGCATTTATAATATTACTAGTATAGATCGTACACAAACTGGCTGCGAGAGAAACAAAACCTGAGCCACCAATATAGCTTAAAAAATAAAACGTGTTTGGCAATGTTGAGTACCAAAGGCTTGTTCTGACACCTAGGTGATAGAGATTTGATTTGCCAGTTATTATGCTTCTGTCTTGGCTGGACCTACATTTTAACGTGAAACGACCAGACGTGGCTCATATGATCAAACACAACTCTTAAAAACTCCTGCTCCCAATTGGAGTTGAACCCGGAACCGTAGTCAGAGCTTTTGAAACCAAGTGCATTAACCACTGAGAAACCAAACCGCTCTCCGGTATTATTTTACAGACACTTACTCATGCTATGCCTCTGTCCATCACCGTTGAGTTAGTTTTCAAAATTCCGTGATAAGATATATTATTTATGCAGAAAAAAACTATATTATGTCCTTCCCAATGGCAAATAATTTTTAAATTTCATAGAGATAAGATTAGCCGTTTAGCTCTCAAAACGTAACAAACAGAGAAAGAGAGAGAGTTACTTTCGAATTTATAACATTATTAGTATTAGTATTATTAGTATATTAGTTTCGAAATGTCTCAAGTTAACCTGCTGCCCTATATTATAGTTTGGTTTTGCTTTATACAGCTCTATGTCACACCCATAAACACGATATTTCCTTACGACAACATACTTTTTAAGCAAATGGTATGATATCGCTAAAAATAATTTTCGCTTAACTTATCTATTAGGGGAGGGGGATGTGTCAACTATTTTCCTGTTGTTACTGTCGCTAATACAAAAGGCGAATTCAGATACGCAGTAATGCACTTTTACTATCTTGCTTGTTATGCGGAAGGATTATTGAATAGTACTGTTGCCAAATGTCTGGCATTTGCGATCCAGTTCCATGACCTGTTTGAGTAAACACGCCAATAACGTTTATTATCCAGCCTACCTTCTATAGCTAAAAAAACAGTTGTTTTTGGCATGAATTTTAAGTTGCAGTCAGCATGTGCAGATATGTCGGATACCTGTTTTCGCTTTGAGTATGAACTGTTTATTTAATCTATCACCATTGAGTCTCAGGTATAGTACATTTTGCTTGCATTCGACTATTTTGGTGGTAAAGTAAATTTCGTGATGTGGATTTCATCTTCTATCTATAAAACGAAAACCGGACATATTGGTCGTATAAAAACTCGGAAAATACCTGGCAGATTTCTATAGAGTTTTCACCATTTTAAAGTTTAGAATCTTAATTCACTTATCTGACATGTCTTATGTTTCAACGTTAAATAATGTAGGAGCATTAAATGAAATTCAGAACGTATGGTGAGAAATTCCACAGGAGGAATCACTAGATGCCACATACTCCGCACTAAACACACAACACAATGTCTCTGATCATAGCCTTTAATTAAAGCAATAAGATAACTTATAGTAATAACTATTTTGCACAAAACTTTAAGTATTGTTTATTTTAATTCGATGTATTCAATTTTTAAAAGCCATAGATTGAAGAATTCTTTCCTTTAATTCGGCATATCAATTTTTAAACGACATAGATAGCCGTAAATACAACAGAGGATTTCTTTAAGCACGATCTCTGGACAATATCTCTGGCCTTCAGCATTAGTCTTCTGTTTACGATAATATTATTCCGGATTCACTTTTGATATTTTATCTGCAGAGTTAAAGGATCTGGCGTTTCGAGCCGTAAGTATATCCATTCACTTCGCAATTGAATCAAATGTGAGTTTTTAACAGAATCTAGGGTTGTTCAGTAATGTAGTAATGAAATTTCTTAACCAAATTATCGAAGCTTGATATACATGAATCTTTTCGGACGAATGAAAATAGTATACGTGCAAATAAACTTCAGCCCACCAATTTCTTGGTAGGGGGCGGGTGAATGTAAGTTTGCTTTAACTCCAAAAAAGTTGGCGCGTATTTAATGAAACTTTGTACAAATGTTTTGCGGGAATAAAAATAGGGTACGGTTAAATCTACGCGAACTATACCGGGCAACGCCGGGAACTCCGCTAGTTATTTATAAACAAACGTTTACTTCTTTCACACAAAGTCTAGAACACTCTTCATGGTTTGTATTGGTACAATCCGTATGTAACGAAAGAGTTTTTGTTGCTCTTCAGCGATAGATGTAAAGTTCATTACATAAGTATCCTGAGAATATCACTAAACATTGAAGCCATTCACCATCTAACGTATTCGACACAAGATTAATCAATAATGTCCTTAAAGCTTAGGAAGAAGGGAGGTAAAATAATCTTCATTTACTGAGTCACATTCGAAACTACTTGCTCATGAGTCAACATTTGAGTACTTCTAGTTCTTACGTAACTTAACGCCACTATTTCGACTCGGAGACTTGAATTTTTCTGAGCAGGTGAGTGGTTTTGGTTATGTAACTCTGTTCATCATTCAGATGCTTATTGGTGATTGTATGAACTCCTTTAAATATATTATCAATGCACAAAATAATTCCATACTGTGATTCAGCCAGCCTGGAAGTCTAGGTCACAAAGCCACTGTCACAACGTCTGTTCGTCGATATAGGGTTACTTTGTTCAAGCTCCTATAGCGAATTAATTTTTCCATTCAACAGGGAAGGAGAAGTGATGGCATACAATTCTTAATAGCCAGATAGCGTACAGAAGTCCTGGATACTTCTTGGCTGTGCGTATGCAGTAACGACACTGTTCATAGTGATTCGTCTTTCTGACGGAGGCGTTAAACTTGGCAGCCCACATGGTGACCTCGGAAGAATTGGTATGAATAAGCTGGCATCGAGTTTTGCACACTCCCTTGCCTTATCTCTCTTTTGCAATACAACTCACTATTGAGAACGCAAGAGGAAACCATCCTTGATAATTCGACCAGGATGTTACTAAAGGTGAGCGGTCTGATGGCTCAGTGCATACCGAGCGTGGTTGGTGATCGGTAACGCTCTGGCCTCGCATTCGGCAGGACGCGGGTTCGAATCCCCGTCCGGGCATCCAGATTTGGGTTTTACATGGTTTCCCCAAATCACTCCAGGCGAATGCCGCGATGCTTCCTTCAAAAAGCCATCGCCGAGTTCCTTCCCGTCCCTTATCCCTAAATCCCACCATCGACGTCGACGAGGCGTAAAGCCTTTTCAAAGGCGTTTAACCCGACTTTCACCTCTGGCACAGCTTGCTGTGTAATGTGAAGTACACCAGGATGCTTCCGTGGTTCGGATTCCGCGTTAAACTGTAGGACCCCTGCAGCTGGTTGGAGTGCCAGGTTAGGTTAATGCGGCTACGACGGAGGCGAAATGCGCAGCCAATAGAAACTCTGTCACCAGGTCATTACGATCACACAGAATTTTATTATTCATAGTACGAAATGGTAGCACATTTTTTTGTCTTACGGGATATCTTGTAAGCTCTTGTAAAGTCTGTACTAATATCCTTCACTGTACAATCATTTAGCCAGAATATTAATAACATAACAGGCAGCAATAAGTATGGTTTCTTGTCATTTATGACCCGAATATTGGTCATTTGTTTGGGAGAAACCATATCTATACTAATATCTCAATATGCCTGATTGGTGAACAGTTAGCGTTCTGATCTGACATTTGGGAAACAGGGGGCTCGATCCCTGGTCCAGGCATCCAGATTTCTGTTTTGAATGGATCTATGAAATCACTTTCTTGAGCATGGGGATGATTCTTTGCTCCCGATTTTCTCCAAGCTCTAACTGGATGGAATCATATTACGAAATTATTTCCAATGCTGTGATTTAGCGCTGCACTTGAAAATGAAATACCTCTGTTTTTTTATAAATATAATGAACGTTATTGCCTCTGTACATTAATGGAAGTATAATATACATATTCAATTTATTTGCACTGGGATACAAAAATGTTTTAATACACACAAACAGTTGCACGTATAAGCACAAAATAGCACCAGAGTAGTGTTAGATTACTTTAAAAAACCTTAATTTCTATTAATAAAAGCTACGTACCTATGTCAAAAAACTTGCAGTAAAACATCTCAACCAAAATAATGGTAATGAATAAATGTTTCCACGATTACCAGATAAAAATTTATCTACTAATATATAAATAAAGTGGTTCTTTGTGGCTAAATGGATTGTAGCATTTATCAGAAAGATTATGCTTTTAAACGGAAGATCACAGTAGCACTTTTCACATTCAAATATAATGTTTAAATCTCCATCTTAAACTCATTGCAACCACATATGGACAGAAATTCATTGGCTTTGGGACAATGTTTTTGGAAGGTGGCATGATTAAATTCTAGTCATTTTCGCTTTTATTGACACGAATCGGCTTTGATACCACTGTATTGTTAATGGTGATCCTTCACATCTATGGATTCGATCCACATCTTGCACAACCTGTTGTTCCTTGTGTTACTGATCGTAAAAATTAAATCCATGCTGGGATTAAAAAATGCTGTACCATTGATTTTATTCGTTATTACTTTGTCGGCTAATTCGTTACCTTTAAAGTCATTGTGTTTTAGATCAGATAAGTTTGGCTCGTTTGTTGAGGCTGTCAATCTCATGTATTATTTCCAGTTTTTCTTTGGCCCTTAACAACACCTCTGGTATAGCCTGCTGTGTTATGCTAAGTACGCCAGAACGCTTCAGCGGATTGGATTACACGTTAAACCATAGGTTCCATATGCCCGGTAGGATTACCTGATTGGACTATCCGGCTACGATAGGAGTGGATTGCGCAGCCGATAAGAAACCCTGTCAACAGGTCACTACGACTACACGAGTTTACTTTACCGACTATAATGGCTGATTTTAGAATAGTGCATCATTGACACCACCCCTCTCCCCGAGCCTTCATCCCATCACCTGTCATAAAATTATCATAAAAAGGTGATAATTTTAAAATAAATCTACTGGCAATTTTTACGACGAATTGCAGGACTCTGAGGCTTTTCGTCCTAGAGCGCCAGGTTTACTGCAGTGTTTGCTAAAGGAAGTGGAATATCCGGTTTGAGATGAGCATGATGGAGATCCGTAAGGAATATCTCAACAGATTTATGAATAGATACACGATTTCTTTACTGGATAGTAGCAATATGTCGTCGTTGAGGAAGAAGCTCTAGAAGTTGAATCGGCGTCTCACAAGGAAGCAGTACAGAACCACTTCTATTCCTGAGATTTATAATAATTTTAGAGCAAATATTAACAGCTATTTGAGATTGTTTGCCGGTGAAGCAGTTATTTATAGGGGAACAAAGGGTTCTACTGATAGTTTACTGGTTCAAAGCGATATTGACTTTATTTCAACGTGATGAGATAAATGACAATATTATTTGCAGTAAATGAAAGTCACC
>JARYHS010007042.1:0-65640 GCA_031002005.1 Vandiemenella viatica
TCATAATCCTACTTCATTTATCGATTTTGCTTAGATATCCAGGGAGATAAATGGCTCGAGATACAAAAAACCCATTTAGAAAAATCGCCATTTTTTGCCCTTTAAGGGACGAAAAACGAAACATTCCTTTCTTAGAATATAATCTTACCACGGCGGAGACCTTATTCTTTAATATGATATCTCTTTTATCTATATCGGTTAGAAATCAAGGGAGATAAATGGCTCGTGACACAAAAATGGATTCTAGAAAAATTTATACTTTTTCCCTTTAATGGTTGAATTCCAAAAAACATTCTTTCTTAAAATATGATGTCACAAAGCTGATACAGTACTCCTCATAATCCTACTTCATTTATCGATTTTGGTTAGATATCCAGGGAGACAAATTGCTCAAGACATAAAAAAAAGATTTTAGATAAGTTGACATTTTTGCCCTTTAAGGATCCAATTACGAACAATTCCTGTCTTAAAATATAATGTTACCACGGCGGAAACCTTATTCTTTAATATGATACCTCATTTATCTATATCGGTTAGGTATTAAGGGAGATAAAGCACTCGATACAAAAAAATGCGTTATTGAAAAATTTATACCTTTTCCCTTTAAGGGTTGAATTCCAAAAACATTCTTTCTTAATATATCATGTCACAAAGCTGAGACATTACTCCTCATAATCCTACTTCATTTATCGATTTTGGTTACATATGCAGGGAGATAAATGGCTCGAGATACAAAAAACGCATTTTAGAAAAATCGCCATTTTTGCCCTTTAAGCATCGAAAA
Source organism: Vandiemenella viatica (assembly GCA_031002005.1). Taxonomy (NCBI): domain Eukaryota; kingdom Metazoa; phylum Arthropoda; class Insecta; order Orthoptera; family Morabidae; genus Vandiemenella; species Vandiemenella viatica. The sequence continues at coordinate 785 of JARYHS010007042.1, forward strand.
ACGAAAAATTCCTTTCTTAGAATATATTTTACCACGGCGGAGACCTTAGTCTTTAATATGATATCTTATTTATCTATATCGGTTAGATATTAAGGGAGATAAATCACTCGTGACACAAAAATGCGTTATTGAAAAATTTATACTTTTTCCCTTTAAGGGTTGAATTTCAAAAATATTCTTTCTTAATATATCATGTCACCAAGCTGAGACATTACTCCTCATAATCCTACTTCATTTATCGATTTTGGTTAGATATCCAGGGAGATAAATGGCTCGTGATACAAAAAAAGCATTTTAGTAAAATCGACATTTTTGCCCTTTAAGGGTCGAAAAAACGAAAAATTCTTTTCTTGAAATATAATGTTACCACGGCGGAGACCTCGATCTTTAATATGATACCTCAATTATCTATTTCGGTTAGATATTAACAGAGATAAATCGCTCGTTACACAATTACACATTGCAAAAATATTAATACTTTTGCCCTTTAAGGGTCGAATTCCGAAAAATATCTGTCTTAATATATGACGTCACTAAAGCGGAGATCTTAATCTTTAAAATGATACTACATTAAACGATTTCATATACGTATCCAAGGAGATAAATGACTCGTAACACAGAAAACAGCATTTTAGAATGATTGACATTTTTGCCCTTTAAGGGTCGAATTCCTAAAACTTCATTTCTTAAAATATGATGTGACCAAAGTGGAGACCATAAGCTTTAAAATGACACCTCATTCATTGATTTCAGTTAAGTATGAAAGAAGATACAGGCTTGTGACAAAAAAATACCTTATAGAAATAATATATATGATGAATTGCAATCAGTTCGGTTTTCTGATATAACCGGAAACTAGAGATAAAATCTTTACACATTAAATATTTATTCATGCTGTTCCCTGCGCAATGACCTATAGGATCTGTATATAGATGTTATTAAAATATGTGTATACGGTTCGACAGATTTATTTAAATAAAAGGGAAGTAGGAATAAACTGTTTGTACATTAATTTTTATTCTATGTGTAAAATAGGATACAAAGATTTTATCGATCGTTCCTAAGCTGAATAATTAATATAATCTATCAGAAGCAGTATACCATAGTTCATAATTAGAATACCTTGGAAAGCAGAACAAAATATTTGCAATCTGAGCAAGATGTGATTAAATTTCATCATGTATCGAATCTTTATGACGATCTTAGTTTTAGGTATGGCTTATTTTAATCAGTTTGTACCGGAAATAATAATGCAGATTTGCACAAAAGAATGCCATTATCACGATCCCAAACGTTACGCAGATAGTAGTGGCTATGCTGAACTCAAATTAAATGGCACATGTTGAGAATGACCATACCCCATCTATTCGATAAATTATATTGTTCTAATGTCATTTGTATTAATGTTTTATTGTTCCTTTGTTACAAAATTCTAATTGAATTTGTTTATCTTCAGGCATGACCGACCACCTAAATGTTGCAATATTTTTGTGAACTTCAGAGTCGAAATCCAACTATGTGGCATATTGTAATTTTTGGCGTTATGCAAAGCGCCTTCTTATAATGGGGTAGGTATGTATGAGGTCATTTTGAAATCAATTACTATTTGGTGAATTATATGAATATTCAGTCGTCGAGCTATCGGCAATCGGCGATCATTGACAATGCTGAGCACGGTCGAGCATTGACCAGACAGAAATCTGCACGCTTGCAGTCAGCACCTTGGAGTGCAGTCCTCTTCGTAATTGTAGGTCAGCCGAGGCAGCTTGGGCAGTACAAGCGATCATGTAAGGTCTTTACTGTCGGGCAATCGGCGAGAGTAGTCAGGCATACGTCGATAGCCACCTGTTAGGAGCCTGCCACCCTCCCATGCCTCTCCTATCGGGGCGACCTTCTGCCTAACAATTAACTCTTACAGTCCGGGGCATCGATAAGTTGGTGATAGTTGGAATCCACTTTGCGACACGCTATAAACTGTACTACTCCGTGTCAGAGGCCAATAAACTAGTTCAACTGCAAGTCTTGAATTCTTCATGTACCAGGTAGTATGAACTTAAATCAATTTCTAACCTTCGGTCTGTGGCCGTCAAGCATTAACCCAAACAGTCCAATGGTAAGAGTATAGTGGAGCTGCCAGAAGAACAGAAGAGACGCTTCGAGCAGAACTGGAGTTCCCTAAGGTTAGTTCGTCAGCACACCTATCCACACACACGCCCAGTAACCTTGGCCATTCAACCCTGACAACAAGTGTAATAAGTACAATTACCTGACATAAAAAAGAGGTAGGGGTAACTCTGTGGATATCAGTTATTTATTTTTGTTGCTCACATCGGCCAAACCTACATGAAGAGTTGATTCATTTTATAGAATAGAAAATAGATAACACTTCATGGGCTTCATTTTTTCTTAGTTTCTGCTTGTTTTTAGAAGCGCCCGTAGTCAAGCGTGTCGTTGCTGGAAATTTAATAGAACAAGTATAATCACTACAGTTCTCTGACATAAAAAAGAACTAGGGAATACTCTGTGTACATTAATTATTTATTCTTGCTGTTCACTGCGACATGACCTACAGGAGGCATATACAGATTTTATTACAATATGTGCTTACAGTTCAACAGAACTCTTCACAGAAAAGAGATAACGGATTATTAACACTATTTGTTAACAGTTCATAATTGATTTTAAGAGCGCCGCAATCAGGCTTGCTGTTGCTAGAGTTTATTAGAACAAGTATAACCAATACAGGTGTCTGATTTAAAAGAGATGTATGGATAATCTCTGTGTACATTAACTATTTATACTTGCTGTTCACAGCGACGTCACCTACAGGACCCTTATATAGATTTTGTTAGAATCTGTGCATACTGTTCAACAGAAATTTTCACAGAGAATAGATAACAATTTATAGACATCATATGATAATAGTTCATGAGTGTATTTAAGAGTTTCCGCAACCAGGCTTGTCGTTGCTGAAGATTTATTATCATAAGTGTAATCAGTAAAGTACTCAGACATAGAAAAGAACTAAGGATAAACTCTGTGTCCATAAATTATCTATTCTTGGTGTTCACAGCGACATTAACTACAGGAGGCGTAAATAGATTTTATTAAAAAAAATGTGCATCCTGTTTAACAGAATTAATCACATAAAATAGAAAACACTTTGTAGACTTCATTTGTTTTAAGTTCGTGATTTTTTTAAGAGCACCCGCACTCGGGCTTGTCATAGCTAGAATTTAATAAAACAAGTGTAATCACTACAGTTATCAGACAAAACTAGGGATAAACTATGTGTACATCAATTATTTTTTCTTCCTGTTCACAGCGACATGTCCAACAGGAGGCGTATGTAAATTTTGTGAGAATATGTGCTTACAGTTCAACAGAATTAGGCTCAGCTAATAGATAACTCTTTATAGACACCATATGTTAATAGTTCATGATTGTTTTTAAGAGCGCCACACTCAGGTTTGTCGTTGCCAGAATTTAATAGAACAAGTGTATTCAGTACAGGACTCTGACATAAAAGATAAGCTTATGATAAACTCTGTGTACATTAATTATTTATATTTGCTGTTCACAGCCTTATTATCTACAGGAGGTGTATATATATTTTATTAGAATCTGTGCATACTGTTCAACAGAATTAATCACAAGAAATAGATAACACTTTATAGTCATCATTTGGTGTTGGTTCTTGAATGTCAGGGTAGACCGGGGGAATCCCGCCACCTTATGGAACTTCAATTTTTATCACCATCAAAAATCGAATTTATGAGCTAGATCAATTTTTGGAACATTATTAAGAATGTATACAAAATTCGCTATCAATAAATCTTTATAGGAAATAGCCACAAAAAATTAACTTATTAACCTCTGCACTGTGGCGGTATTATACAGCGAGCTGGGGTAATCCCGCCACGAACCTGACACCACTGGACAATATGACTAAAATACTAAGAAGGAAAATGAATTGAAAATTTTATATATAATTGGCATTACAATATAGGAATAGAAAACCATAAGAAATGACATTTTTGGTTTATTCGAGCGAAAAAACAGTGTATTTTAAATTTATCTGATTTCTTAAAATTTTAAAAATCACAAATGTAGTTTTCAGCTATTTCAGCATCGCTACACTCTGAATACACCCACTTGTCACAACAAGTGGATCTGTACCACAGTTCGTTGGTTCCATATTCATTGTATTTGGCACAAAGTTGAATGTTTGGATCGCTTGGATCAAAAAGGTCATCATTATCGTTGTCGTCACACAACTTTTTAACGTCGTTGTCCTAATCATCTGAATTTTCAAAACTAAAAAGTCACTTGCCCCTTTTCTTAACAGATTTATTCATTTTCTTTTGCCGTGTTTTCACTGCTTTTTCTTTCCTTGTCTTGGATTTGACATTCCCAAAACCTTAGCTGCCGATTTTCTTTTGGCTTGTTTCTTTTGCAATGTCTTTTCCGTTCTTTTAGCTACTATTTATTCCAAAACTGCCTTCATTGGGGTTCCCGTTGGAATTGACGAGTGACCTTTTCTTTCAGAATTTTCCGCTACCCATTCTGCTGCCAATTTTGGATTTGGTGAACACTTTTCTAGCGATTGAAGAAACTTCCTGAATGGTCTTTGATGAGCAAGGTTCTATATCCAGTAACCCAACTTCAGAGGTGTTGCTCGCATTCAGAAGATTGTTTTCTTCACCAGTTTCTTCTAAGATCATCTTTTCTGCCTTTTCTGGATTTTCAGATTCTGTGTCATCACCGATGCACATTTTCTATAGATTTTGAACAGGGAAGAAATCTTCTTCCTTGAATGTGTTTGAGCTTACTGGAAACATCCCAGTGCTCCGAAATCCTGATACTCCCGTCTCTATTGTTGCAACTGACATATAAGCATCATAAAAGATTATTGCTATGTCAAAAGGAGTGATTTTCTTGTAGGTGCTTGCTCTCATAAGTTTGTCGCACTCATTATTGAATGCTTTTTTCAAGGGTGCAAAAAATGAGACGTCAAGCGGTAGAATCTAGTGTGAGGTATGTGGGGGGATTGAGAGCATGTGAATATAGTTCTCACGACAAAATTCATAGCTTTCCAGGGACACGTGGCTCCCATGGTTATCGAGGATAAGTGGAACAGGAACTTTCATCGAAGATTGCACGTTTTTCTGAAAATGCCTGAGCCAATCTAAAAAAATGTTCTCATTGGACCAACCATAATGGAAACAGGTATATACTGAACCAGCAGGTGCCCCCCTTTCCAACAACGTTGAAATTATTTTCCGTTGGTAGATAAACAATGGAGGGATGAGTGACCCAGACGCAAACAACTGTGATAACACGGCCACTCTCCCAACTGGTGATTCCTCCAACTTGATTTTACCCCTTAGGTGCAAGGACATGAACAGGCTTTTGAACACTAGATATTCCCTTTTCAGCCACATTGAAAATGCGTGTCGGTTCAAAAATATGCTTATCCATTAGAGACTCTAGGTTATGGTAGAAAATATTAACTTCTTCTTTACTAAAACCCATTACCATGTTCATGCTTGTTGGAGAGGGCGTTCATAGAGAAAACCTAGGTTTTTTTTCCGAAAACCATTCACCCAATCCTCTCCGGCCAGTCTTGTTGTGAGATTAAAATTGTGTTTGATATTTAAGTCGTCTGCCATCTCAAATGCCATACGTCTTAATTCTGTGATTGTAATTCCATAGAATAGTCTTGCCATTGTAAAAACTCGGTCCTTCAATATTTCTTCTTGTTCCCTAATAAAAACTGTGTTTCTGCCCATGGTAAGAGTCGATGTTTCATTATTTTTTATTCTGTCACGAAGAGTCGATCGTGGAATATAGAAGTGTAGAGCAACACTTTTCACTGATTTCCCTTCAGACACACCCGTCTCTAAAGACCTAGTTGTTATAGGAGATGTAAAGCAGTTAAAAAAAAAAAATTAAAAAAAAATTAAAAAAAAAATCAGACACATGATGCAAAGCTGCTTTCAAAACTCTCTCAAACCATTTAACCTTATCAGTAAACTTTTTATGAACTCTAGGCATGTAGAAAATAAACGAAAAAATTGTGTCAGTTATCCATAATAATAAGAAGCATAAAAACTAAAATTTTTATCACACACTAAAAAGTTTAGTAGGCCTATTCCAAAACATTAATTCCTTTTTTTTATTTACTGGAAAAATAAGACAAAAATTATTAATTATTAAATTTGGTGCATTCATAAATTACATTAAACACTTAGTTTATTATAGTAGTTGGTAATATGAAACTTAAAATTAAAAGATCACATAAAACCCATTCTCATTTGAATAAATAATGACTTACCAAGCTGATTTATGAATTACGTAACAAAAACGTTAAAAGTAAAATTTGTAGAGGGCAAATATAGGCGGGTCCAGGATAGGGGGAAGTTGGGTGTGTAGGGAAATTGCCACCGGAACGTGTGCTCCATTGCAGTTAAAGAAATAAAAATCTTATGTAATATTAATAATATTAAGAAAAAAGTGTTTATAGTTAATTTATATTGATATTATAATAAAATTAAAATTAAATTAAACTAAAATTCTTCTTATTGAGAGTTAAAGTTTTTAAGTGACTCCTCATAAAAACACATATTTGTGAAGCATGTTCTTCCAACATTTTTTAGAAAACACAATTAAGGAAATTATTATTAGATACAAAATTTATTTCCATTCAAAATTAATATCAACATTTCAAAACTATACTTAATATTTCTTGGTAAGTTAAAAAAAAGTATCCTATCTCCTAAATCCCTCGAAGATTTCCAAAAAAGTTTTTACTAAGCACAGTTTACTTTTGCGCAATTTCACTCCTTTAAAAAATTGTTTTTGACCTATACACTGTAGAGGTGGCGTCATAACCCCGTTCCGACAAGATGAAAGAAACGTAGATTTAAAGAAATCAAAACAAATGGATGTGATCGATATTGTTGATTAAAATGTAGTCTAAAATAACTAGTTAAAGGTTATTAATAGCAAATGCAGGCATTGTAACATCTAAAGGTATGTAGCTCAGCTTAATCAAAGTGGAAAAATAAGATCAAACTTCTTCATAACAACGTTCGTCACTGTAAAACCAAAACAACGCAGGCAATTGATCCCATCCTCTCGGGGCATTAGTTGTAGCACCGTTCGTTAGAGGTCAGGAGCTGTCAGGCCGGCTAAATTAGTGACCTTGAGTAGCATACCGGGAGTGGCGACAATCCCCCGGTCTACCCTATTCAGAGCGCCCGCACTCAGGCATGTTGTTGCTAGAATTTTATAGAACTAGAGTAATCAGTACATTTCTCTGATATAAAATTGAACTAGGTATAAACTCTGTGCACATTTTTTATTTTTTCCTCTTGTTCACGGCGACATGAACTACAACAGGCGTATATATATTTTACTATAATATGTGACTACTGTTCAACAGAATTAAGAAAAGAAAATAGCGAACACATTATAGACAACATTTCTTATTAGTTGATGATTGTTTTTAAGAACGCACTCAGCCTGGTCGTTGCAAGGACTATATAAAACATGTGTAATCAGTACAGTTCTCGAACATAAACGAGAACTGGGGATATACTCTGTGTACATTAATTATTTCTGCTTACTGTTCACAGCGCCATGACCTACGGGAGGCGTATATAGATTTCATTACAATATGTGTATACAGTTCTACAGTATTATTAATAGAAAATATGTAATATTTTATAGACATAACTTGTTTTTGATTTATGATTGTGTGTCTGAGCACCCGCACTCAGGCTGTTCGTTGCTAGAATTCATTAGAACAAGTGTAGTCAGTACAGTTCTCAGATAAAAAAAAAGAACTTAGGATAAACTCTGTGTACATTAATTATTTACTCTTTCGGTTTACAGCGACATAACCTACATGAGGCATATATAGATTTTCTTGGAATGTGTGCTTACAGTTCTACAGAACTAATCACAGAAAATAGATAACACTCTAAACACATCATTTGTTCTTAGTTCGTTATTGTTTCAAAGAGCATCTTCACTCTAGATTGTTATAGCTAGAATTTAATAGAACAAGTGTAATCAGTACAGTCCTCTGATCTAAAATGGATCTATGGATAAATTCTGTGTATATTAATTATTTATACCTGCTGTTCACTGCGTCATATCCTACGGGACGCATATATTAATTTTATTAGATTATGTGCATTCTGTTCAACAGATTTAATAACAGAAAATGAATAACAGTTTATTGACATCTTTTGTTAATAGATCATGAATGTGTTTAAGAGTGCCAGCAACCGGGTTTGTTGTTGCTAGAATTTGTACATTAATAATTTATTCTTGTTGTTCACATCGGTCATACCAACATAAGGAGTCGATACATTTTATAGAAATATATGCATACTCTTCAATAAAAAAGCACTGAAAATAGACAACACGCAATAGACATAATTTGATATTAGTTTATGAATGTTATTAAGAGCGCTAGCTCTCAGGTTTCTCTTTGCTACAGTTCAGTAGAATGAGAGTAATCAGTACAGTTCTCAGATATAAAAATGAACTAGGGATAAACTCTGTGTACATTTATTATTGTTGTTCAGAGCGACATAATATACAAGAGGTGTATATATGTTTTATTATATTATGTGCCTACTGATCAACAGAATTAAGCACAGAAAATAGATAAGACTTTATAGACGTAATTTGTATTTAGTTCGTGATTATTTTCTAAGAGCGCCCGTACTGAGGCTTGTCGTTGATATAATTTAATAGGACAAGCTTATTTAGTATAGTTCCCTGAAATAAAGGAGAACTAGGGATTAACTCTGTGTATTTGAATTATTTATTCTTGTTGGTCATAGCGGATACACCTACATATGGAGTCTTTACATTTTATAGAAATATGTGCATACTGTTCAATAGAATAAACTACACAAATTAGATAACACTTTAATGTCATCATTTTTTAATAATTTTATGCTTGTTTGTAGGAGAGCCCCCAATCAGGCTTGTGCATGCTAGAATTTAATGGATCAAGAGTGATCAGTACAGTTGGCTGACATAATATAGAATCAGTGATAAACTCTTTGTACACAAATTATTTTTTCTTGCTGTTCACAGCGACATGATCTACAGGAGGCGTCTATAGATTTTATTAGAATATGTACATACTGTTTAACAGAATTAATCACATAAAATGGATAATGCTTTATTGACATCACTTGTTGTTAGTGCATGAATGTTTTTAAGAGTGCCCGCAACCACGCTTGTCGTTGCTAAAATTTGTAAATTAATTATTTATTGTTGTTGTTCACGGCGGTTATAACTACATGTGTAGCAGATACATTTTTTTAGAAATATATGCACACTCTTCAATAGTCAAAGCACTGAAAATAGATAACACGTAATACACATCATTTGTTGGCAGTTTATGAATGTTTTTAAGAGCGCCGGCACTCATGCTTGTCGGAGCTACAATTTAATGGAACAAGTGTAATAGAAGAGTTCTCTGACATAAAACGGTACTGGGGATAATCTCTGTGTACATTAATTATTTATTCTTGCTGTTCACAGTGACATGACCTACAGGGGCCGTATTTAAATTTTATTAGAATATGTGCTTACATGTAAACAGAACTAATCACTGAAAAGTGATAACACTTTATAAACACCAATTGTTAATAGTTCATGATTGTTTTTAAGAGCGCCCGCAGTCAAGCTTGTCGTTGTTAGAATTTAATAGAACAAGTGTTTTCAATACAGTTCTCTGACATATAAGAGAATTAGGGATAAACTGTGTGTACATCAAATATTTATTCTTTTTCTCCAAAGCGGCCACACCTACATGAGGAGTCGAAAAATTTTATAGAAAAATGTGCATACAGTTAAATAGAATAAAGTACATAAAATATAAAACACTATATGGACTTTACTTTTTATTATTGTATGCTTGTTTTTAGGAGCACCCGCACTCAGGCATGTCGTTGCTAGAATTTAGTAGAACAAGTGTAATCAGTACAGTTCTCTGACATAAATGAGAAGTAGCGATAAACTGTGAGTACACTAATTATTTATTATTACAGTTCACAGCGATATGACCTACTGGTGGCGTATATAGATTTTATTTGAATTTATGCTTACTGTTCAACAGAATTTATTACAGCAAATGGGTAACACTTTGCAGACTTAATTTGTTATTAGTTCATGATTGTTTTTAAGAACCCCCTCAATCAGGTTTGTCATTGTTAGATTTTAATGGAACAAGAGTAATCAGTACAGTTCTCTGACATTAAATCTTCACTGGTTTGCCACCGGATGATATTTTCAAACGACAAGCTTGCGTCGGCTTGCTCTGCCGATATCATCAGGTCCATTCGGCAGGACACAAGCTTCTGGCGAAAACTTTTGTCCCTGAGTGAAGGGAAGTTCTTGCGCTAGTGAGCATTTCCTTCCAGATCCTGAGGTTGTAATCGGGTTAATTGGCATTGCTGGTTTTTCCAAGTCCTTCTGGTATTTGCTTCAATTTGTTTTTGTCCTGACTGTATTTGTCAATCCTGTTACTGTAAACGTTCTTCTGGGGCATCTTCATTTGCCAGTTTAACTGGCCATCTTGTTGTATTATGGTACTGCACGTGCTTTCCCAGTTGTTGTATCAGTGGGTTCTCATGTGTTGGGCATTGTTGGTATAGTTTCTTTGCGGCAGTCTTGAAACGCTTCTTTAGTGTTGGTAATCCGCTAATCTCGTGTAATTGAGGTGTCAGAGTGTCGATGGGTAGCTTGAAGGCATATCTGATTGCACGGTTCTGAATGCGCTGGAGAGGCTTGATGATGGAGGGGGCAGTATTGCCCCACACCGTGGCTGCGTATTCGAGAATAGTTTTAATTGCAGCTGTATAGAGGGTGATAGCGGTATGTGGATGATGTGTTGAGGTTGGTTTGAGGATTGGATACAACTGTCTCAATCTGCTCATTGCTTTTGAATGCGTGTTCATGATGTGCTCCTTCCAGGTGAGCTTCCTGTCCAAAGTGACTCCAAGGTAAAGAGCAGTTCGAGACCATTTGATGCTTTCACCTCGAATTTTGGTGTACTGTAGAGGGGTACTGATCTTCTTGTTATGTTTATTGCTTGGCTTTTGGTAGCATTAAACGCTAATCTCCATTTCTTTGCCCATAGCTTGATTTTGTCACAACCTCTTTGTAGCTTAGCCACGGTGTTTGAGCCTCTAACGCTCTTTGGATATAGGGCGGTATCATCTGCATATAGCGCACTTTCAGTCTGGTCCGTTCTGGGTATATCAGCTGTATATAGATTATAAAGAACGGGTTTTGATAATCTTGACTGAAGAAACTGCATCCTCGGTGATGAAGCGGAACGTACGTCCATTCAGATAATTTTTGATGAGTTTGCTGTGTGGCAATGGTATCCCCTGTATCAGGAGCTTATACAGGAGACCTTCATGCCAGACTAAGTCAAAGGCACGACTTACGTCAAGTAAGACCGCTCCGAAATATTCCCTCTTTTCAAAGGCGCTCATTGCGGATTCCACGAGTCTAAGTATTTGCTGTGCAGTGGAATGGTGGCGTCTGAAGCCAAACTATTCATTGGGAAGGAGTTTTGTAGCATTGATATGTTGTAGGAGCCGTTTGAAGTAGACCTTTTCAAAGATTTTTGACAGGGTCGGCAAAAGGCTAATTGGGCTGTATGATTTAGGTGACCTTTTGCCTTTCCCAGGTTTTGGTACAGGAATAATTTCGGCATACTTCCAGATTTTGGGATATTCTCCGGAACTCATGATTTTATTGATCGCCGATGAAATGTAGGCGGTTAAAACTGGCGGCAGATGTCGTAGGAGATGGCCGCCTATATTATCATGGCCAGTGGCTTTATTATTGGCGACGTGTTGGAGCAAGTTGGTAACTTGTTCTATGCTGGCAGGCTCGATGGCTACTTCGGTGGATATAGCTGTATTTAGAAGAAGCTCTAGTTCTTGCTTTACTGTTTGAATATGGGTGTCATCTCGGGGGTCATCGATTGGACGGGGGTTCTCTTCAAAAGCTTCTGCTAAAGCGTCCGCCTTGGTTGCTGGATCAGCGATAACAATGTTCCGAATGGTTAGAGATGGCATTTTTTGTATTTGCTGAAGGATTCGCCTGGTGGATTTCCATACTGAACCATCATCGACTGAGAGGGTTGCTACGAAGCCTTCCCAATCTCGTGTGCGATGTTTGTTGACCTCAGCTGTAATCTCACGCTATAGGCGATTTAAGATTCTTTTCGTGGCCGGATCTCTAGTCTCTTGCCACTCCCTCGTAATCTGGTTTTCGAGGGTTGTAGTGCGGCGTATATCTGGCGGCAGTTATTTTGAGCGTTCTGGTTATATTCTTGGAGGTGGAGTTGCGTGGTCAGCCGCAGAGTTAATGAGGTCAGTAAGAGCTGATGTCACAGCACAAGGGCCTAATTCAACCGGGGACGGGATGTTAGTGATATGTTCCGAAAGAAATGCTTGGAAAGCATCCCAGTTGATACGCTTTAGGTCTCAGGCTTGTTTATTCTTCCGTAGTGGGGATATACAGAAGAGGAAGTGCAACAGAAAATGAACATCTGGAATAAGCATTTTAAGGAATTTGGCCTTAAAATAAGACGCCGGCCATTGATGTTCGTTAGCCTTGTGTTCCAAGCTGTATGCTTGGCGTTGAGGTCGCCTGCTATCATAATATTACCTGGTAGTCTTAGTAAAGTTTCCACTTCCGCCTCGTTTAACAGCCCGTGGGGAGGTCGATAGGCAGAGATGAGGAGCATTTTTCCTGCTGAAGTTTCCATGGTGATACCCGTGGCTCCTATTGCGGAGAGTGGAGGTAGGATAACTTAGTGATGTTTGAAGGTGTTTTTTAAATAGATGGCTGTACTACACCCTGCTGTCGGTCTGTCGTTTCGGTATCAGGCGTAATTTGGTGCGGCAGCTTTTATGCCTGGTTTAAGGTGGGTTTCGTTGATCTAACATACGTCGATTTGTTCATCTCGCAGGAATTCCCTGAATTCACCTAATTGCCTCAAGCGGCCATTGGCATTCCATGTGCAAATCATCGATTTTAGTTGCCATGGTTGCTGGATGAAGTGCCATTATATGCAGCTTGGACCGCTGTCTGTACTGCGGCAGCTACCTGTCGCGGAATGTCTAAGATTGTGGCATTCTTGGCAAGAATGTCTGCAAGCATGGCATTCATGGTATTCATGGTTTGCAACATTGTTTGAATCACGTTTTGCAACATTACATTGTCTACCTGTTTATGTTGTTGTTGTTGATGATTTCGTTGCTGCTGCTATGGTTCATCACTCTGAATGTGGGATGAGGCCTCTGTTTCATGGGTTTCACTGATGTTGTTGTTGGTTGCGGTAGCGTCAGGGTCGGTTTGCTGCCGTCCAGATAACGCTGCCACGTAGTTTGTGCACTTTGCCTGCTGAAGTGTGGAGTGGTGCGGTTGTGGCTCAGCATCCGCGCCTTTTGCCGGAGCTGGGGTTTCTGCTTCCTCTCGCTTCCTCTTCTTCTTCCTTAGTGCAGCTTGTGCAGTATTGTGCTGCTTTTGCCGTTCTGTATATCTGCTGAATGCAGGGCACTTCCGGTAGTTTGCTACATGAGGGCCACTGCAGTTAGCGCATTTTGTGGGTGCTCACCTTTTTTGGTGGCACATTCTCTTGAAGCATGGTCTCCGGCACACTTTACGCACTTGGGAGGCATGCCACAATGCCTCAAGACGTGTCCAACGGTCTGGCATTTAAAGCATTGAGGCGGGCCCCTGGTGCTTCTAAGTTTCTCTTCAGTTATTTTAAGGGCGCATAAGGCAGTGAGTTTTGATATGGCCCTGTTCTCCAGGGTGTCACGAAGGACGATCAGATACAGCACAACCTCGTGATGAGTTTTTGGAGAGCGGAGGCAAACGACTGTTCTGGGCACAAGGTTACGGTCTTCTAGTTCTTCTTTGATGTTGTCTGGGTGCATGTTGAAGGGCATTCTTCTCAGGACAACTTTTATTGTCTTGTTAGGTAAGGTAGGGAATGTATAAGATGGTATTCCTTTAGTCAAACTGAGGTTAGTCACATCATTGTAGCCGTCTGTAGTCCTAGTGATAACTTTGTATAGATCTCTGCCAGCTGGTTTGACTTCAAAATCAGATTTGAGAGTATTCTTGAGGAGGCTGTAAAGTGAAAGGTAATCTTCTTTTATTGGATTATCACAGGATCCGGAGGGTTTTGTTTCATTGGCGCAGTTTCAGCCATTTCTTCATATGCTGGAAGCAGCTCAAATTGATTTGCTGTCTTCATTTCAGGAGGGATAGTCTTTAATTGCATAGCCGGAGCCATGCGCTGCGGCTTAATGAAACCTTCTTCATCAATTGTTCTTTTCCCTTAGCGACGAGATGTCGTGGTTGTCTTACTCTTAGGACAAACTGCATTATTTCCTCGAATAAGGGGTAGCGGAAGAGTCCATGTCTTGGTCTTCATCCGATTGCACATCAGGTGATACAGTGGTGTTCAGTACATCTTGGCCAGTTGGTTCAAGGACAGGTGCCGTGGTCACAACGTTAGCCACGGGAAGCACAGCCGTGATGGTCGTAGGATATTCGATCGGCGGTGGTGATCGCGTAGAGTCTTGATAGATATCAGGCGCGACATCCTTCTTCTTTTTGAGTCACTCATGACGCATAAGACCGTGTCCGGACAAAACCGCGAAGTGACAAAACCGCGAGGACAGAACCGCGCAGACAGAACCGCGAACGGACAAAATCGCGAACGGACAAAACAGCGAAACGGACAAAACCGCGAAACGGACAAATCTACGAGTTATCCCCTCACTGTTTGATCTCTTATGCTCCAAAATATTATCCTAACGCAGTTTACTGTTTGATCTCTTATGCTCCAAAATATTATCCTAACGCAGTTTTTAAACGATTTGGGGATCGCAGCTAGGGTTACGTTATTACAAGCGTCATCACTTCGCATTTGACGATTTTGTTTTGGTTGAGGTTAATAAAGAATTAGACCCTTCTCAAGTCGAGCGAACAATTTGCCTGGACGATATTTTGTTGCCGTCGCAGGAGAAATCCCCGCATGCAAATGGAAAATTCGGCAGCCAAAGTAAAAACCCGGAGACGTTCGGGCATTTCCGAGGCAAGGCCGGTATGGCAGATCCAAGCATTCTGTGGTGGTCAGTTAACCGAAGAGATTGTGTATCTTCCTGAATAATGGCTCTCGTGTTTGTAAAAAATAACAAAGGGGGAAATCACCTCGTTTATAAAGGATATATATTTAGGCAAGAAAGGAAAGAAGTAAATCTTGACCGTCTTCCAAAATATTGGCGATGCACCAGTTATGACAGTACAAGATGCCCAGCAAGAGTTACATTGGAAAATCAATCAAACGTTGCAGAAACGAATGGATTACACAATCATTCTGCTAAACCAGCGAAAAGAAAATTAAAAGAGGTTCGACTTGAAATGCTGAAAAAGGCTACAACCACATTAGAGGCACCCCAAACTATTCTTGCATCATTATTTGCAGGGATGCCCGATGAAGTTTCTGGAGCACTACCATCCACCGATTCACTTGCAAGAGAAATTAGAAGTGAAAGACAAAAATCTGGAGGAGTACCACCGAATCCATTATCAAGAACAGAACTTCAAATTCCTGAAGAATATACAAAAATAAACGGTGAAATTTTTCTTTTGCACGACAGTGGTCCAAGAGAGGATCGTATATTAATTTTTGGAACGAAAAAAGACCTTGAAACTCTGAAAGAATCAAATGCAATTTTTGTCGATGGGACGTTCTCTGTTTGTTCACTTATTTTCAGCCAGCTTTATACTATTCACGGGTTTAAAGAAGATGCCTCACTACCATCGATTTTCGCTTTACTTCCAAACAAAAGGGAGGAGACATGTAGAAGACTTATAAGAATTTTACAAGAAATAGAGCCGCAAATTGGATCGAATCTGCAAATGATAATGCTGGATTTCGAAAAAGCTGCAATGAACGCTTTCGCAGAAGCTTTTCCTGGAGTAAAACTTACTGGATGTTTCTTCCATTTTAAACAGTGCATTTGGCGAAAAATTCAGGAAATACCGGGATTTCAAGAAAAGTACAATGACAAAGAAGACATCACGTTTCAAACAAAGATAAAGAAACTTGCAGCAATTGCCTTTCTTCCTGTTTCAGAAGTCATCTCTATTTATGAAGAACTCTGTGATAGGGAGTTTGCAGACGAGGAATTCTCTCCACTTTTGGATTACATTGATGATACATGGATTGGACATATTCTTCGAGGAAATCGACGACGAGAACCACTATTTCCAATCGAAATTTGGAACCAAAATCAGAATGTTAAAAATTCGTTAGAGAGAACGAACAACTCCGTCGAAGGTTGGCACAATGCTTTTCGGTTATTACTTGGATCAAGCCAACCTACAATTTGGAAACTCATAGAAGCTTTCAAGAAGCAGCAAAATCTGACGGAGGTTAAATTGGTGCAATATGGAAGGGGAGATAGAAAAATACAGAAAATGACATATGCGAGAGTCACCAAGTCGATTTTCAATTTAGTTAGTGAATATGATTGTAGCGATGCACAGAAATTTCTTTCTGGTATAGTTCATAATTTCGATTATTAGATAGTGTGCTTGTGTATTTTGTTACAATTTATATTAACTTATTAATGGTTTATTGATGTATATTTCGTATAATACATCTATATTGTATTTTAATTTTCCATAATGTTCATGCTTTTGTATAATTTTTTTAAATAAAAATAATAATGGGGTGTTACGTAGATCACCTCCTCGTGGTGCACCCTGGGTAACGCTAAGAATCTACGAACTCTTGTGGTTTTATGTATTCCTGGTTTTTCTGTATTCGCGGTTTTGTCCGTTCGCTGTTTTGTCCGTTCGCGGTTTTGTCCGTCGCGGTTTTGTCCGTCGCAGTTTTGCCCTAGAACCCATAAGACAGGAGTATTGCTCTGACCCTGCGTTGTCACCGTAGGGTATCCAGGCCAGAGACAACCCTACGCTAACGCTCGGGGGTTCCACTCCCTCAGGAGTGGCCGTGGAGTGGTAATACCCGAAAGCCTCGGTAAGGTAGGGCAGGAGGGATCCGCAAAGAAGAAGAAGCAGGCTAAAAGCCTCTTTTACTTCGCAGAAAATGCGAGACAGTGCCCGCATACGCGAGCACAATAAACAGCTAAGCAGTCGATAGTACGCGCGTATACGAATACAGCTCAGTAGTCATCTCAGGTTTTGAGATAGGATGGGATGGGATTAGCGAAATGGCTGCTACAATGGAAAGCAACGGGAGCGCTTCCTATGAAGCGGCGGCGACCCGCGTTCAAGGAAATAGCCGCTCCACCCGCGCGACAACACCGGTCCGAGAGCAGTCTAGACGCAGCCGCCAGCGGAACATTCGAAATATGTCAGATGGGAAGCTGTTATTTACAGCGGGGGAGGATGAAAAATTGGTCGAAGCAGTGTGTAAATTTCGTTGTATATACGATGTTTCTTCACCACTGTACAAGGCCCAATCGGTGAAGGACAATGTTAGGAAAGAAATAGCGGAATTCGTCGATAGATCAGGTAATAAAAGCGCAATATAATCCTTTTTTTTATAACCTTCGGGCCACTTGTTATTATATGTTTATTATTAAAGAAGCTTTCAAAACGTACAAGCTACTTCGCGTTGTAGAATTGCAATGTATCACGTGGTGACTTTTAATTAAAACTTCATTCAGTAGCTGTATCGCACTTTCCTGAGGTCGATAGGCACGTTCATAAAATGTTCTTTCATTTATTCATTTATATCATTTTTATCTGTATAGTTCTTAAACTCAATATTATTTTTCATAATTATTCATTGCATAGCACAAATAAATAAATAGATAATACACAAAATTAACATTGTAAATTCATATAAATTATATATATATATATAATCTTAATATAATACAATTATAATGCAGCCCTAATTCGATCTTGAAACGTGATTGCCTTGCCAGGGTGTTAAGCCTACACCTGCATGGCTGTTGAAGTATTCTGTAAATGATTCTCTGGCAGAAAATCCATCAGCATGTGCGTAACCACCACCCCTTGCTAATGGCCCAAGGTTTTCGTTCGGCAATGGTTCATTTTTGTTTATTTAATAATAAGCAACATTATTTTTTTTTCGAGGAATGCATCTCTAAGTAAATTATGTAGAAAACAAGCAACAATAACCAAATGATCGGTCGTTTCTGGCTTTATACCGATCGGCGAATAAAATATGCGAAATATTTGACTCAGCAGAGCAAAGGACTTTTCAGAAACTCTACGAGCTCTAGAAAGTCGGTAGTTAATAATAGCTTTATTATTGTCGGTACTTGCAACTCGGCGAGAAAATGGTTTCATCATATTTGGATGCAATCTGAATGCTTCATCGCCTACAAAAACATGCGGTACTGCTATATCCGAATTAGGAAGTTTAGATGGCGGTGGAAACATATTTCCACTTGCAAATATTTTTCCGAAATTACTTTTGTCGATAATTCCATTGTCGCCTTCCTTCCCGTATGACACAACATGGATGAAAATGAATTTATAGTTCGCGTCGACCACAGCCAGCAGAACGGTACAGAAAAACTGTTTGTAATTGTAATACAGTGAGACTGATAATGCTGGTGAAAACATTCGCACACGTTTACCGTCGATAGCACCGGCACAGTTAGGAAATTGCCACTTTTCTTCAAATTCTTTGCATTTTGATTTTAACTGGTCCGGTGAAATAGGTGGCAAAAAATCGGCAGCAGTTTCTTATGCAGAACTAATAACACTTCTTGCACAATTTTGTTGATGTAAGAGGATGATATTCTAAATGCTAATGCCAGTGACCTGAAGGATTCGCCTGTTGCCATAAACCTGAAAACAAAATAAGTTATATTTAATATTTCTATATAACAATAAGAGAATACCAGTATGTAATAACTGTGTTTAATTATTTAATTACCGTACATTGTGCTTTTTAGTTGAAGATTGTAAGTAAAGGTTGAAAAACGTAAAGGAGACATGACGAAAAAGACAAAAAAAAAAGGCAAAAGGCAGCGGAAGTTCTGTTTCCAACAAAGGGAAGAAGTGGGCATTGGCTGATACGTTAATATGTTTGAACACAGTAGAGCACAAGCTAGAGTAAGTCATCACCTCATGTTGTCTGTTTACATTAATTTCCAACTCTATCGCATTATATATATTTCATTATTTCGTAATTTCTTTCACAGAAATATCTCCAACAGTCAGGGCGATAAAACGAATATAGAAGAGAGTGGTAGATCCCAAACTCCACCAACTTCCACTTCAGAACAAGCTTCTTCCAAAATAGTAGAAGACATTCCTTCATACAGACCACTCACTAAAAGGGCACGACAAAATAGTAAAATTTTTGTTACTAGATCCTCGTCGAATTCAGAGAGACAACCTGATGAGAAAACTATCTGAAGAAAATGGGACGATGATGTTGATTTATTTTTAAAAGTATTGCACAAACTGTAAAAAAAAAAACTCAATCCCAGTTTGATCAGTGAGGCCAAAATGAGATCGCTGCAGGTGATAGTTGAGCAGGAATCGTTATTCAGTACATTTTAACTATCCCCAGCAACCACGATTAAGCGCCTACACACATACAGCAGCTCAGTCATCAGATGTGGACAACACGATTCACTATATTAATCCGTAATTTTAGTAATTAGTTCTGTTTACAACCTATACCTTTTGTACAACTATTTTATGCTGTCTGTATTTTCAATAAACCAATAATTCATTATGGTATATTTTTACTTTTACTTACCTCAATGTCAAAGCGAGTTTCTCGTCTGGGCTTATGGGGCTGCAGTGCGGATATCTGGAAGAGGGATCCTTCTTGAGATCTTCTTTGACGAGATCTAGAACTTAGTAGTTAAACTGCATAATGTTCAGCCTGAAATATTCCAGAAATTTCTTATCATCTGTTACCAGACGCTGATTCATCAGAGTCTCAAAACAACCTTCCTCATTCCTTGTTTGAAAGATAGGATGAGATTCAGCATGCCCCTCACATAATTCCAATATAATTTCTTCATCCTCAACCTCTTCTAACATTATATAAATCATCAAATGGCGCTCACTGATCAATTTCCACTACCAGAATCGCTGGGCGATTGCCGCGCCATAGGAAGCGCCCCCTGCGCGGCTGACGCCCAAGGTCAACCGCAGGCAAGTCCGCCGCTAGCCGCCGCCGCTGTATAGGAAGCCCACCTTTAGTTGGTAAGATCGCACTGTGCGTTTATCGTCATTACATAGTAGGCTGGATACCACTTTAGTCTCTAGTATTTGTGATTGTGCATATTGGCACATATAATTGTCCCCTGATGGTACTGGCCCACCTAGCAGAAACTCGTTACCCCGGCAGTAGCTCTCCATTTCGGTTGGTATGGATGCTTTAGTGAAGGCCTCCGTCGCGCCGCACGGCCCGCCTTGCGGCCCGCTTGGATCAGTGGAGGTCATTGTTCGCCGCTGTTTATATTGTAGTGTAGGGCAGCCGGATTAAGGTGATAGGGAAGGGGTGGGGGGCCGTCAGCTGTCGCTGCAGTTCGTCCTATAGGGGTCGGAATGCGGGCCGCCCCACTGCCCGAAGCATGTTGCGGCCTTCCAAGATCTGCGGAATGCTCGAACAGCGGAGCGATCCCGCTTAGGCCGTAGGTTGCGTTATTGTTGAGGGACGGGGGAGTATGTCTGTATGCAGTCCTTATCACCCGTCTTTCAAGGATGTCGAGTTGTTTTTATCTCGTTTTGGGGGGTTGGAGTAGGATGGGGTGGCCATAGGTAATGTATGTGCGTATCAGTGCTATACATAGAGTCATGATAGTGTTATAGTTGCAGCTGGTACGGAGTCTGCGGAGCAGGCGCAGTGTAGAGAGGCGCCTTTTAGTTTCGTTGATAATCTTGTCATATTGGGCTATGTATTTCAGTTCGGTATCTAGTGTAATGCCGAGGTACTTGGCTGTGCGTTTGAATTCTAATGGTCTGCCGCAGACGTATATGCGATGCTCAAGCAGTTTACGCTCCGGCTGGCGCTGCTTTTTAAATACTATGGTTCTTGTTTCGTCTGCGTTTAGTGTAATACGCCATTTACAGAGCCACTGTTCAAACCTTGCGATTCACCTTTGTAGTGCTGCAATGGTGGAATTATATAGTGTGTGTGTCGCCCAATGTGATGTGTCGTCCGCTAACAATCCACGTCCAGAGTCTGTTCCTATTGGTAGCGGGGTGTCTCTAGCATAAATTATATATAGGAGAGGGGAAAGCGGTAACCCCTACGGAACCCCTGCTCTGATATCGAATGGTACCGATAGTGTTCGATCAAGAATTACTTTTGTCCTGCGGTCGCTGAAGAAATTCATTATCCATTTAAAAGCTTGGGGTGGCATATTAAGCTCTGTTATTTCGGCAGTGAGTGGTTCATTGTTGTCCGATTCAATGGTTCTGGGGAGTGGGTGAGTTAGATGGGTGTTGTTTCTAATTAGTTCTTCTGTATCAGTTTTGAAATCGGCATCGGAATGCGGTGCGTTAGGAGGTTGATGAATATTGGCCAGATGCTGGCAAAATAACTCACATTTGATTTCGCAATTTGTTATGATGATACCATTCTGGTGCAGGGTATAGGATGTTTGGGAGGATTTGTCTCACAACCTTCTCACATCCCTCCAGAAACTCTTTGGATGTTGATGCCTCTGTTCATTAAATGTCTCGTGCAATTTTTACTTATTGCCGCCTGTTTTAATGGCGAAGAGAACGACTGTTGACTTCCATGGAGCCACGTGATGCACCATCACCATCATCGTTGACGTCTTTTGCCGGTCAGCCTGTGCCATCCGGTTCCACCCCGTCTGGGGCCGGTTGAAGCGCCGACCAATGGTGGATCAGCGGGAAGTTCTCTCCAGCAGCGGGCTATTTATAGAAGTTCCCGACGCGAGCATCAGATCTTAGGGCCGGTTTGGACGGGGTAACCTAACGGTGACAACAACCGTGCAAACGGCACTCCTGAGGTCTCTCCGAAGACATCATGGATGCTGCAGGAACCAGCACTGACGGCGAGTCTTCGGACAACATCGTCGTGCAGCTACTCGGCGGCCAGCATTCCTACACGAAGATTCTGCCAGGTACAGAAGTCCGAAACGCCACTAATAATCAACATAGTAGAGAAGCAGCGTGCTCCAGCGCTGCCTCTGCTACAGCTCCGGCAACTCAAGTGCCAGTCCTGATACAGAACGTAATGGGTATAAACCCTGAAATCGACCGCATGATTCATAATAGCCTCAAGAAGAGAGGCAACACTGAACCAAGTCCATCTGTCTCCATAGTCTCAAAGATGAAGCGACAAATGGAGAAGAAGAAACCCGGCCCACTGCAAGCTAAGAAGATTAAGCAAGGCAAGAAGCCAGAAAAGAACCCACTACCTCGCTCAGTCACAACAGCAAAGACAGCTCAACTCAAAGAAGCTATTCACACAACTGCAACGGTTGTTCAGCCTCCGGCTTCGACTGAGTTCCAGACAGCCAGGAAGACTGTCCGCCCCTCAAATAAAGACACCCAGCGCGACCTGCAGATGGAAACATCTAACCCATATGGCCCGCTGAGTGAAGAAATGGACCAGAGCCAAACACATCAGCAGCAGCAACAACAGCAGTAGCCCAATAACCCAAGCAACAGTTATCACCAATAGTAGTACAGTTTAAAAATTCGTTCAAAGAGCTCTATCAAATGGTAAAAGGGGCCCTCCAAGCCCAACCATTTCAAGCTAAATCAACAGATGGAGATAAAGTTAAGCTAAAGCTCAATTGTACAGAAGATTACCTTAAAGTCACATCTATGCTACAGAGGAAAGGCATATCATACTACACTTTCCCCACTGCAGCGGAGAAGCAACTCAATGTAGTCCTACGAGGACTGCTGACAAACATGCCCACTGTGGACATCAAAGAAGAGTTGGAAGAACAGGGCTTCGACATCCGCACAGTAGCGCAGCTGAAAAGACCCGGAGGACCGGACCTCATGCCACTGTTCTTGGTGGTCCAGCCAGACCGGCCACAGAACAGGAAGATTTTCCAACTGGAGTTATTAATGTCTCTCAGAATCACGGTTTAAAAACTCAGGTCATCTAATGGACCAACGCAATATTATAATTGCACGACCTTGGGTCATGTTGCAATACACTACAACATGCCATCTGTGTGTGTTAAGTGTGCTGGCCCACACCTGTCCAATGACTGCTCTTTCAAAAAAGGCGATAGCAACCCTAAATGCGCAAACTGCGGCGGCTTGCACGTCGCGAGCTACAAGGGATGTACAGCATTTAAACGAGCTCGCGAAAGACAGCGTGGCATTGCTGCAGAGCAGGCAGCTAATGCCAAGAAAAAGCGTGAAGCGCAAAAGAATCTAAACTCCGGAGAAGAGCAGAAGCCTGAGGAAACTCCAGGTCCATCTGCGCAAATCCAGAAACGCCAGATACCAACTGGAAACCAAAACCAACCAAGGCAAAGAAAAAAGGCTCCTACCCCGGATACCAACAGACCCCTCCAGAGAGCAACCAAGAGATTGCTCCAGGAAGACAATTCATCGGACCCCAGGAAGAAAAACGCGGCTCCACAGCCACCCAGAAACAAGTCTCCAACCTCTTACTCAGAGGTACTTAATGGTATTTTATTATTTATTTATTTAACTGTACATTCAGATGGTTCGTTATCTAGAGTCTACAACGAACCGTTATTTCTTAATACTGTATTGAAATTTATAATAAACAAAAATTTTGTAAAATTAACACAAATCCTATATACTACGAAAATGGTACAAACAATTAACTATTATTACTACACACTGTAATTTATCAACCTGTTAGTAAAAAATATTACCCACTAATACTAAGTAACTGAACATCTTGAGTTTTCAAAAGTTCGTTTAACGCTGGCATCCATTGAAGAAATAAGCTTCGGTAAATTCCAGAAGCCACACTTCCGGCATCAGCGTCCCACTTAGTTGTTTGTGTCTCGTCCGTTTAGAGTATCTTGTCTCATTCCTTAAATGGCTTGTTGTGTTCCGGCAGGTTGCTGGCTATGCTGAAGCCGATACCGCTCCCTGGCTGCATCTGACACAGCATCTGCCAGCTTGTCGAGTTCATTCAGGAGGAGGTTGTCTTTCATAATTTCCTTGACAGTTTTCCCCATGAGCTTCATTCTGTACTGTTTGATTTGATCATCAACTAGAGCACATTCAAACAGTTTATGTTCAGGTGTTCCTGGAGATCCGCACGCACATAGATCATTCTCTGTCCTATTGATCCTATGAAGATATGTTTCATACGGTCCATGACCGGTGAGGAAATGTATTAACCCTCGGGATGGATTGAAGTGCTTCATACGTATCCTCTCTCTGATGTCAGGAAGAATTTCAAATACTCTCCTTCCTGTTTCCGAATTGTTCCACTGCTGTTGCCATTCATTCAAAATACAATTTTTGATGTCTATCTTCTTGGTTGCCACTTGACCCAGGATTTCTGTTATCTTGTCTAAGTTTCCTTTTCGTAGCCAGTAACATGCTGCTCTTTTTCTTATTTCCAGATCTAAAGGACATATTCCGAGAATGACTGTAAGTGCATCAGTTGGGGTACTTCCGAATGCGCCTGTAAGACGCAAGAGAATTCCTCGTTGCATTCGTCTGATATCCCTTGCAGGTTTAACCAATCTTAACCTATGCGCCCATGTGCTCGCTCCATAACTTGCAATAGCTGTGGTAATGGCACCATGATACAGCCTTATAGTCGGCAGTGGGATTAGAAATCTTCTTTGCCCAATGCTAATTATTTTGTTCATTGCTGCAGTCGTTCTTTGGCATATATAGTCAATGTGATCTTTGAAATTCCTATGTTCATCCAGAACAACTCCTAAGTATCTTACTGTTTTGCGTCTTTTAATGGAATTTTCTCCAAGCTTCACAGTGGGGTTGCGTTTCAGTGTTCCTTTCATCAAAATGTATTGGGTTTTTGTTGGTGCTAGCTGGAGCTTAACTTGTTTACACCAGCATTCCATTACTTTCATTATTTCTTTGGTGTTTGTCTCGATCTCTCTTCTATTATTTCCTCCAACCAGCAGCAAGATATCATCTGCGAAGGCAACGATTCCTTCAAGCTCTGCCAGACCCATGAGTCTGTTAAGGACAGGTTCCAGAGCAATATCCCAGAATTCTGGGCCACATACTGAACCTTGTGGACATCCTTTTGTGAGATGCTTTGTCAGTTTCTGACCAGAGCTCTGAAGTGTTGCAGTTCTTCCGCGACAGTAGTCTTTGAAGCTCTCATACAACACTCGTGGGCATCCTAACTCCCTTAGTCGGGCGAACATACTCGGCCACCATAAGTTATCAAAGGCGCCGCAAATGTCGATACATATGCCAATGACATATTTTTTGTTTGTCGAGTTGACTATCCTCTGAACTTCATTTATCGCATCCTCTGTTGACCTGCCTTTCCGGAAGCCGAACTGCTGCTGATTCATACCTTTCAATAATCTGAATTCTTTAATTCTTTTACATAATAATTTTTCTTGAATTTTCCCAAGTGTATTTAGCAGGCAAATTGGTCTGTAAGACTTTGGTAGTGTAGGGTCCTTATCTTCTCCTTTCCTTATAATTTTTATGCTTGATGTTTTCCAACTATGAGGTATCCTTCCCTGCAGCAGGCAGGCGTTCAGCAATTCGGTAAGGTAAGGAACTATTTGCTGACTTAAGGCTTGCAAGACTTCTGCTGTTATCCCATCAGGTCCTGGTGCTTTATTTCTCTTCAGCGCGCTTATTGCGGTACTTACTTCCTCTTGAGCGAATGGTAGAACCAACATGTCGTTTTCATATTCGTTATTCATTAGTTGCCTTATGAGTTTGTGTTCCTCTGAATCGGACTCCTGCTGGTCGTCCGGCAAGAGCGTTTTCAGGAGAAGTTCCGCCGATTCCTGCCAACTGCTTGTCATACTTCCATCTCCTTTCCTGAGCGTAGAAAAAATAGTAGGTGATTTTATCTTCTGCGCAGCTAGCTTGTACGGAAGTCCCCATGGGTTTAATAACAAGTTTTTGCTAATGTATGTCTCCCAGCTTGTTAGTCTAACATCCTGAAGTTTCTGATGGTACTCAGCTTTCGCTGACCTGTACTGATCCAGTGTCCAGCTACGTTCAGCGGCAGTTTTAGCATGGTGGTAGTGCCTTCGAGTTCTCCTTACTTTTGTCCTTAACCTCTGAAGCGTATCGTTCCACAGAATACATCTTTTATCATTGAGCTTTCTCTTTTGCACTATTGATACCTTCATGGCATGTTGTATCGCATTCGTCAGTTCTATCGCCTTTAGGTCAACATTATCTGACATTTCTGGCAGTGCTGGTAGTTCAAAGGATCTTCTTAATAGGTTCCAGTCTGTTTTATAGGAATATGACCAACATTCGTCTATCATATCTTGCTCTTGGGCATTAGATATGGAGAAATAGATGACGTTATGGTCTGATGTTGTTAGATTTTGCCCAACTTTCCAGTTTTGGACTAATCTGAAAGCTTTCCCATTTGCTAATGTTACATCTATGTTTGTTGCTGCACCAGCTCTATTTTGGAATGTGTAGGGATTGAAGGGTTTATTCATAACTTCCAGATTCAGTTCGAAAATAGTCTGCTCTAACGATATTCCTCGCTCATCCCTGATCTTACTATGCCAGAGTGGAGATTTAGCATTGGCATCCATTGTGTACACTACTGGTCTGTTTCCCATTGCTTCTTCGATTTCCCTCATTTTTTCAAGGTATCCATCTATTTCGTCACTATATTGAAAGTACAGACTAGCAATCACAATTCTTTCATTATGTGTTGTTATTTCAACGCAGGTAACGTTCTCATTACATAACTGGGCAATTTTCGTGACTGTATAGTTCCTGTTAAGTACAATTATAGCAGCCATTGGATGTTCACCTTCACATACTATTTGTGATGTTACAGGCATATGTGGTACCCTCCCTGCACTAGTGTACGGTTCTTGAAGGCACAGTACGTCGAAATTCATTTCTTCTGCTAATCTTCTTACTTCTAATAACACGGCCTCAGTGCGCCTTCCATTAAGTTGTGCTACATTGACTCCGTATTTGTTCATGGGTGGTGTGTATGTATGTGACTCTTAGGCCATTGTTGCCTATAATCAATAGCAATGCGGCCATGTGTTATCACTAGTTGTCTGTACAAATCTTCAAGGTCAAATTCTTCTCCTCTTCTGTCGAACACTTCTAAAACGATCTCCATAAGATGAACTGGACTTGTGGGAAGATTTGCTGCTTTTAATTGTATCCTATCTATGGCTTCCGGAACTGGAAATGTTATGGACCTGCCTTTGCTGTGTCCCGTTCTAATTAAGTGCCTTAGTGCTATTGTAAGTAGTGACATTTCCTCTAGTCTTGCAAGTCGCATTGCCTTTTCGCATTCTTTATAAATTTCTATAGGGTTGCATTTTTGTGATACATTCGTGTTAGCTTTCGTGTTAATGTTCTGTGTCGATTGTTGTTTAGTTATTGCATCCCCAATTCCATCGGTCTGGGTGCTAGCATCTACTCTTATGTCTTCTTTCAGTCCTTTCTTTTTCCAGTATTCCCATGCCCTCAGCATGTCTCTTAGTCTTCTACTTGGAGGCTTGCGCTTTTTTCCTTTGATACCAGATGTAGAAATCCTCTCTGAGTTATCGCTTGAATCTCGAATTTTGTTGATAACTAGATCTGTTACGGTCTTATTGTCCATAATCTATTTTATTTATGGTTCTTTGAAGCAACATCTGGTATGTGGGACAGTCGTCCTTTGATGAACAATTTACTTTTTTCCCTCGCTTCATACAAGGCACGCAGATGGGAGGTTGTCCTTTTTTATCACATTCAGATCTGTTGTGATCCTCTTCGCCACAATGAGAGCATGTGGACTTTTCTTTGTTGCAGTGCTTGCTAATGTGTCCTAGACCGTAACATTTAATGCACTTAGGTACTACTAGGAAGTCTTTAACGGCTATTGACTGGAAGCCCAAATATAACCGCTGTTTGGCAATAATGATTTTTCTTAGCTGTGGATCTACTTCCGCCACATGATGAACAGTGGCTTTTCCTTTAGGGCCAGTTCTGAATTTTAAGACGAATCCTTTCTCGTAGTCAGCTTTACTGACTGTTCCCTCAAGATTTTGGTAATAAACACAGTCTCGTATTTCCTCCTCTTTCATTCCAGTCGGTATATCATATAATATTATTAACGGACGCCTTTTCTTAGGTGGCTCACATTTAAGTTCCTCTTGTAGTTTTGAATTTTCCATTATCTTTTTAGTGTCCTCACTTGACTCCGTTTCCACAATTAACATTTTTGCTGTGGTCCTCATGCTTTTGATCCTTATTTGATCTTTTTTAGGGTCTAGAAGTTCTGTAAATTTCTTTTGTACCTCCCTTGCTCCTTTCTGGTTTTTTGATGAAATAAATACAGTGCCCGTCTGGTTCTTTAGAGCACTCTCAATCTGCGCCTTTGTTTTTGTGAGTATGGTAGTGCTAGAAGCCGCTTGGGCATATGTTTTTCCAGGTTTTGAGATCACTACATTATTTTCCTTTCGCAGCCTTTCATTTTCGATTTGCAGTTGTGTCATTCTACCGATTAGCATTGCCTGAGCCAGTGCCCATTGGGCTATCTTTTCCTTTAAGGGAGCCATTTTTATGTGCGTCATTTTCTGATTTGGAAGTTCCTTATCGATATAAAGTGAAAGCTCTTTGAACCGTTTTTCAATGTCCATGGCTACAATTAGATCTTCCAATCTGCCCGATGTGTCCGTTGCTGAATCACCGCGGGATTCATTTGAATACCTATCTGCAGACAGGTGGGGATCTGAGAAAATTTTAAATGTTACATTTGCTTGGCAGTGAACCGTGGACGGGATTTATGGAGGTTGCGGCCGTGTGCGGATGCGATGTACTCACGCAGTTGTAGAGGTGCTGAATCGGCAGCGAAGACAGCTGGACAGGCCTGCTGACGCCGGCGCGGGCGGTATGACGTTGTGACAGCAACGCGTCACGACGGCCGCGTGGCTGGCGGACGAGGTCGTTGTCCCGCGTCGTACTGTGTAGCTCCACTCTTAACAACGGGTTAATCTTCACAGTTTACTCACTTTTCACTTAATTTGCTTAAAGATCACGGCACTCTCACAATCGGCGAGTTCGCACCGAAAACTTCTGCCCCGAAAAATACTAAGCACACCGTGAGCTCACACAAAATATAAGAATAACTTATTGTTCACACAGTTTTGATCTGAAACGCACAATTTTTTGCTATTGCGTATTTCGGCACACTTAATTTAACGAGACGTATACTTTGTGTAACGCCAGATGATTTTTTTACCCACTCAAAATGCGATTATACTACAGAGCGGCTCGACACGTTGTTGCGTGCGTCGGCCATCTTGCTTAATGGTACCACACAGAATTCGCAGGCATCTTCTTCACCCTCACAAGCAGAGCAGCAAGTAAACTCTCAACAGCCACACCAATACTGCAGTCAGCCATGTCAACGCCCTGAGACTACAACCAACGGAGGCAACATGGACAGACTTCTGGACCTCGTTGGCACCTTACTCAACATGCTAACATCCCTGCTACTTAAATTTGACCAGCTCGCAGCGGATATCAAGGCTGCAGTCACGCCGGCCCGTAGGGCTGAACAAACCATGGATACCTAAAACCAACCATGAACAGGACTCCCACTGAAAATTTGACACTGTGTGTTTGGTACGGCTGCGGGATTTGTCAACAAATCAACGAGTTTCGGCAATTTCTACGTGATGAAAACATAGACATATGCCTCATTGCCGAGACTCATCCAAAGCCAGGATTGAGAATCCCGATAGCTAACTACAATTGCTATCGCAAAGACAGAGCAACCGCAGGAGGAGGCGTCGCCATAGTTATAAAACGTGGCATTCCCCACCATGAAATTCACCTGCCACCTATGCAACAACTCGAAGCCTGCGCAGTTGAAATAGGCACTACAGTCGGTCCAGTTACTGTCATAGCCGCTTATAGACCACCCAGACAACGGCTTGAAGAAGATGACTTTACCAACCTACTTTCCATGAGGGGAAAGATATTAATTGGTGGAGATCTAAATTCAAAACACCCTGAATGGAAATCCAGAGCAAAAAATAATGCTGGACGCTAGCTCTTCCGTCTTTCCCAAAGAAATAATTTCCAAGTCTGGGGGCCTGAAGAACCAACTCATCATCCCTGGAACGGCAGACGCGCAGATGTCTTGGACGTCGCCATTACAAGAGGCATCACTGGCTTTGTGGCTGCCAGTACTATTAACAGAATGTCGTCCGATCACTCACCAGTAATGATACACATTGACATAGGCACATGGCAACATCAACCTACCAATTCTTTCAATTACAGCAAGACTGACTGGGCCAGCTTTCGCGAGGTCGTGAAAGCATCTATTCCGCAACAACTGAACGCTGCAAATCTGGACACCGAACTAAAGAACTTCTCCGCCGCTGTTCTGCAGGCAGCCAAAAATTCTACACCTCCACCTGGACCCAAGCTGCAATCCTGGCAACTGCCTCCGCATCTTGTCGCACAAATAAGGCACAAAAACCGAGTCTCCAAGAAATGGAAGCTGACCCGGCAGCCCCAAACCAGGCGTCTCCTTAACCGGCTGCAACGGAAGCTTAAGGCCGCCCTCACAGAACACCGTAACAGGGAGTGGTCAGCGAGGCTTACCACCCTAAACACTCAGGACAGTAGTCTCTGGCACGCCACACGAAGGTTCACCAAGCGACGTGCACGTATACCTGCACTACACGGTGAAAGAGGCCTTGTCTTCACTGACATTGACAAAGCTAATGCACTGGCCGACCATTTTGAAAGGCAGTTCAGGCCAGCTGACGACGATCACGAAGACCACACTACCGACGTACACCGACGCCTCACACGCTTCCATGAAGCTGAGGACGAATACCAAATTGAAAGCATAACTGATGAAGAAATAAAACGCACCATCACCCAGCTGCACCAACGCAAAACTCCGGGGAAAGTTCAACTGGGTAACGTCATCCTGAAAAACCTGCCGCCTGAAGCAATATCTATTCTGGTGAAGGTGTTCAATACAATTCTCCAGGCACATAAATTTCCCAGATGCTGGAAAGAAGCGGTGGTCATCGCAGTTCAGAAGCCTGGCAAGGACAGCATGTTCCCCCAGAATTACAGGCCAATCAGTCTGTTACCGGGGCTGAGTAAAGTTTTAGAACGACTCCTCTTGAAAAGGCTGAACACACACATCAAGAGTGAAGGCTTGATTCCAGACTTCCAGTTTGGCTTCCAGCAAGGTCACTCGGCCACGCAACAAATTATGAGGATTGTCGAAAGAGCCACCACCGCCTTCAATTTCAAAGCCTTCTGCCCGCTCGTACTCCTGGATGTGGCACGAGCGTTTGACGCCGTCTGGCACAGTGGATTCTTGTACAAGCTCTACCAACAGGGTATCCCCGGCCCGTTTGTGAAGCTCATCAAAAGTTACCTGTGCGGGAGATCATTCAAAGTGAGAGTAGGAGAAGAACTCTTCTCAAGACGCATCATCAACGCCGGAGTGCCCCAAGGGTCTGTGCTTGGACCCGTGTTGTACAATTTATACACCGCGGGCATCCCGGCCCCAGCTACAGTCAGAACAGCATTGTACCCGGATGACACCGCATTCCTCATAGCTCACAGGAACAAGGCCATTGCGATTCGACGCTTGCAAGAAGTTTTGCAATAGACATTAGCCTGGGCAAGGAGATGGAGAATCTCCCTGAACACGGCTAAGACACAGGCTATAATGTTTACAAGGCGCTTGGGGAAACGTTAACCTCAACAACAGCAAACCCCAAAACTCACACTCAATGGGGAAACAATTGAATGGGCACGAACGGTCAAATACCTGGGCGTGACCATGGATGCCAGACTAACATGGAATCCGCATATTCAGGATCTACGACGACGAGTTGCCGCTCGCTTACAGGAGCTATACCCTGTGCTAAATAGGGATAGCACGCTCTCCCCAATAACTGGCGTCAGCGTTTACTGTAGTTTGGTGCGCCCGGTGATGGAGTATGCGTGCCCGGTGTGGGGGTACGCATCCAAAACCTCGCTAGCCAGGTTGCAAGTGATGCAAAACCGGGCGCTACGCAGAGCTCTCCACCGGCTTGTCTGGTTTCCTACCAAGGACCTGCATGAAGCCGCAGGCATACCGCTGCTAAAGGATAGATTTAAAGCTCTCACAAGAAACTTCTACAGAGCAGCGTCGCTCCACCGCCTATCACATCATTCTTCACGAGGGAGAAGAAGTCAACATAATAGCAGAGAAAAATGAAGCTCTCGAGCAGCAGATCCCAGCGGGCCAGACCACATCAACACGCTCCCAGATGAAGAGAACTCCAGCGTTATAACGCCGATCATCACTGAGAATGCGACAACGCAGACCATCGCAGCTAAGCTGCCCCCACGCAGCCCGGTCCAGTGCTTCAGGTGCCAAAAATTCCGGCACTATGCCAGGGACTGCACTGAACCGGTCAGGTGTGTCCATTGCGGAGGCGGACATAATCTTGCAGACCGCAAAAAAAACCAGGATGAGCCAGTCTGCTGCAACCGCGGATCCAAGCAAGCAGCTTCTTTCCGCGGTTGCCACAAGTGGAAGCAACAGCAGCAGCACAGCACCAATTACTGCCTTGTCTTTGAAGGCAGGTGGAGGTGGAGGATATTGTCCGAA
Source organism: Vandiemenella viatica (assembly GCA_031002005.1). Taxonomy (NCBI): domain Eukaryota; kingdom Metazoa; phylum Arthropoda; class Insecta; order Orthoptera; family Morabidae; genus Vandiemenella; species Vandiemenella viatica. The sequence goes on from JARYHS010007042.1 coordinate 33,657, forward strand.
GACATTGCCTCCAAAAGTATATGGATGGTGCAAATCTTCACTGTTGGTTTGGCTTCACGGTGGTGTATATTACGAGGGGGGACCCAGAAGTAACGGGAATTGGGCTGCGGTGGAGAGGGAAAGTGGGGGAACCCATTGTTCGATATGGTGTCTGTTACTGTCATCGCACCTGAGTCAGTGTGCGAAGTTGTGTCGCTGTAAGTGCATCGGTTCGCCCGTGATAGTTTTTTTACTAACACAACTTTTTCCATTTCGGCGAAAACGTGATGGCAGATTGTCGAGAGCAGCGCGAGGCTGTGAAATTTTGTTTCCTGTTGGGGAAATCGGCCGCGGAAACTATTGCAATGCTGAAGACTGCATACGGGGATGCTGCCCTAAGTAAAACCAGAGTCTACGAGTGGTTTTCACATTTTAAAAATGGAGAAATGTTAATTGATGACCAACCCCGTTCAGGACGCCCCTCAACGACAAGAAGAGATGAAACCGTCGACAAAATCAATGCCCTCGTTCGTGCAGACCGTCACCGAGCCACTGATCAACTCTGTGAGATGTCTGGAATATCATGGAGCTCAATTCAGAGGATTTTATTAGAAGATTTCAACATGAGAACGGTTGCAGCTAAATTTGTCCCTCACCTTCTCACAAACGAGCAAAGGGAGCGTCGATTTCATGCATGTTTTGAGCTTCAAAATCAGCTCAAAGCATTTTTTCGAAAGTGATTACTGATTATGAATCGTGGTGCTATGGATACGAAATCGAAACAATGCAGCAACCAAGCCAGTGGAAGACATGTGCTCTCCTCATCCCAAAAAAAAACTCGCCAAGTGAAGCCAAACATCAAGACCAAGATCATTTGTTTCTTCCATTGCAGAGGTGTTATGCACGTGGAGTTCGTCCCACCAGGTCAAGCGGTCAACCAGGAGCACTACTTGGAGGTTTTTGAAAGATTGAGGGAGAGTATCTGGAAGGAAAGGTCAGATCCTTCGCCCACAGGCGACTGGTTCTTCCATCAGGAAACGCTCCGGCCCACACCACCCTTTCTGTAAAGCAGTTTTTGACCAAAAACGACATGACATCGATTGTCCACCCCGCCTACTCACTGGATCTAGCCCCCTGTGGTTTCTTTTTGTTCCACAGACTCAAAAGGGTTATGAAAGGAAAGTGTTTTGCCACTGTGGAGTAGGAAAAACAAAAATCGCCGGAAGGCATAAAGAACATCCCAATAAGTGAATTTAAAAACTGTTTTGAACAATGGAAGGATTATTTCAAGTAGTGCGTTGTGGTCAGTGGAGAATACTTTGAAGGAGATCAAAATTTGGTGTAAAAATATTAATAAATAAAGACGTTATGACGAATTTCCCGTTTTTTTTTGGGTCCTTCCTCGTATATGATTAGATTTAGTGGTCTCTTATGACGATCGATGGTTGTGTCATAGCGACCGATATTGTGAACTTCTGGGTTTTTGCTTCTATGAGTACTTTTGTAGAAAACTTCGGCTATTTGTTTGAACCTATCATGAAGATATGGAACTCCGGTGGCTTCATGGAGTGCATAGGTTGGAAATCTGGTCGGAAGATGTAGAGCTCTCTTCAGTGCCCTGTTTTGAATTGTTTGTAATCTGAGTATATGGCTGTCAGCAGCGTATGCCCACACTGGACAGGCGTACTCAATAATTGGTCTTACTAGGGTGGTGTATATCTTAATGCCAGTGCTTGGGGCTAGATTATTGTTTTTGTTGAAAAGCGAGTATAGGCTGTGAAGCCTCCTGCTTGCTTTCCTGCGGATGTCATTAATGTGAGCTTGCCAGGTTAGTCTCCTGTCTAGCAACACTCCTAGATAGCGTGCAGTAGCTGACCAGGGTATGTCATTACCATGTAGGTGAAGAACGGCGTCCGGTTGACGTAGTTGACGGGGCCCAAGTCTTTTGCTGATCATTATTGCCTGAGTCTTGGCTGGGTTAATATCAATCCTCCATCTCCGGGCCCAGGCCTCCGTTACCTGGAGGACTTCCTGAAGACGGCGAATGGCTAAAATTTTGCTGCGGCTGGCTGTGAGGTACGCTGTATCGTCAGCGTATGTTGCGACCAAAACACCATTGGATGTGGGGACATCAGCAGTATATAATGAATATAAAGTCGGGCCCAGAACTGAGCCTTGGGAAACACCAGCTTTCACTATTCTTACACTTGAGAAGGCTCTGTCGACTCGAACACTGAAAGTGCGATCAGTTAGATATGATCTTATTAATTTCACGTATGGTCCCGGGATACTCTGCTCATATAACTTAAGTAGGAGGCCCGAGTGCCATACGGAATCAAATGCGCGTGAGATGTCGAGCATTACCATGGCACAGTATTGTTTGTGGTTAAATGCTTTTGTGACAGCTTCTGTTACTCTCATCAGCTGCTGAGTAGTTGAGTGGTCGCGCCGAAATCCTAGCTGGTGATTTGGTAAGGCATTTGTGTCCTCAATATGAGTGGACAGTCGTTTTAGCAGTAGCCTTTCGAATACCTTGCTGATGGCTGGTAGAAGGCTAATAGGTCTGTAGTTTTGCGGTTGATGTGCGTCCTTCCCACTCTTGTGTATTCCCACAACCACTGCATGTTTCCATCTGTTAGGGAACTGTTGTCGGCGGAGAATGGTGTTGAAGATTTCTGCGAGGTAGACTGAGGCCTCAGGAGGCAGGTGCTTCAACGTTCTGCTACAGATCTCGTCACGACCAGGAGCTTTGCGAGGGTGGAGATTCTGCAGGCTGCTGATAACCTCTTCAGGGGTAATATCGTCCATTTGAAATTCGTCTTCTGCTTGCAGGTATACCCTCAGCCGACGGTTGACTTCGGCGAGGTGTATGGGGTCTGCGTTTATTTGCGACGGCCGAAAATTTGTTTCAAAGATATCGGCGAGGGCATTCGCCTTGTCTTCAGGAGTGACAGCTAACCCATGGTTGCCATTGAGAGGAGGAAGGCGCTGTCTACGTCTGGTAAGCTTTCTTGTTTGAAGCCAGAGTGACCCGTCCTCTGGACTGAGCATGGATACTCTTGCATCCCACTCTCTATTTCGGTGCTGCAGCAGGGAAGTTTTTATTTCCCTCTGTAGTCTGTTGAGCAGCCTTCTCGTTGCTTGGTTTCTCGTCAGCTTCCATTCTTTTACAACCCTGTTTTTGTATCGTATTTCAGCCATCAGTTGAGCGGAAGCTGTGGAGAGGGAGCTGACCGAGGTGTCCTAATGGGTGTTGAAGCGTCAGTGGCCTCTTTGACTGCTGTCTCGAAGAGTTCGAGTGCATTGTCGATGTTCGTAATTTCAGGTTGGTTCGAAGTTTGTTTTGGAGGATTTCTTGGAAAAGCCTCCAATTCGTATTTTTGTAATCCAAAGTAGAGTGCTTCAGGGTCTGCCATGGTCCGATCTCAATTTCCGCTGTAACCGGGCAGTGATCGGAGGATAGCCGGTTTAAGGCTGCAGTGGCGACATAGCCCTGAATGTCCTTACTACTGAAGATGTCTAAGACATCTGGCCGTTGGCCGTTGCTTGGATAATGAGTGGGTACGTCTGGTGCCCACACCCCCATATTAAGTCTGTTGGTTAGTCTTCTCAGGGTTACTCCCGCAGCATTAGAGTATCTGCTTTTCCAGTCGGTGTGTTTGGCATTTAAATCTCCACCAATCAGGAGCTTACCACCGATGGAGGCTAAGGCCGTGAAGTCATCCTCGTTGAGCTGACGCCGTGGAGGACGGTAGCAGGAGATGATCGTTAATTTTCCATTGGAGGTCGTCACTTCAACACCGACGGCTTCCATCTGTTGGAGTGTGGGTATTACGATCTCGTGATGAGGGATGTTTCGTTTGACGTATAGGGCTACACCTCCGGCGGCGGTAGGCCTATCCCAGCGATAGCAGTTGTAGTTCGGCACAGATGCTCGTAGACCGGGCTTGAGAAATGTCTCGGAGACAAGGCATACGTCCACATCCTGGTCTCGTAAAAACTGACGAAATTCTGGTAATTGACTATAAATGCTGTTGGTATTCCAGGCGCCATGGTGGTTGCAGTGGGAGCACTTTGGGGAAGCCAGGGCTTTCGTCACGGCGCAAGACTTGGCAGCACCGGAGTCCAAGGCTCCATATGCAGCCCGCACCAAGTCGGGAAGTGAGCAAGACACGCCCACAGCAGCGGCAGAGTCGAGTGATAGAGCGCATCGAGTAAGGACGTGTCTGAGTTGCGCACGCACCATCCGCTCAACTCCACGCATCGCCGCCAGGACGCAGTAGCGCCGCGCCACCTATACCTCGCCTGCGCCATACCGAGAAGCCACACCAACAGAGAAGTTTTGCACCACCCATATACTTCTGGAGTCAATGTCTACGGACAACATCCTCCACCTCCACCTGCCTACAAAGACAAGGCAGTAATGGTGCTGTGCTGCTGCTACTGTTAGGCACCGGTAGTGAACACATCGCTCCGAGCGGTGCCTCCTGAGGGGGAGCGCTGCGGTCCTGCGCCAAGCGGCGGCCCACTGGAGCTTGCTCCTGCGATACCGACGACCAAAATATTACCCTCCGAGTGCTAGGGTATTACCACTCCACGGCCCATTCCTGCGCGGAGTGGGAGCCCCGAGTGAGCGCTATAGGGGTTTTTCCTCGCCGGATACCCAGCGGTGTTAACTAAGGCGAGAGCAACACTCCCATTAGTAATTAGCAACTATGGGTCACAAACACAAGAATCGAACAGGGAAACGTCGCCAACAAGTAGTGGAGAACCAGTGACAATCCGAGAAGATACGCAAATGTTAACTGACAGCCCACGCTCCCCGAACCAACCAAAGGATACCGGCAAAAGGAACACGGACGTGGAGATTCCACCGCAAAGTGAAGACGAGAACCAACATGAAACGAGTGAAGAGTAAGATGAGTAGTCAGAGTTCCACAACGATGACGAACAAGATGAAATAGATGACCAAATGGACTCCACCGTACATGCTTCACAGCCAAACTATAACCGAAACTTCCCACCACTTAAAACACGGAAAAGCAAATCATCTAGCCCGGAAGAACCCTCTAAGAGGGGTAGAAAAAACTACTGGCATCCCGACACAGAACCGCTTTGCTCCTCTAGCCCAGGAGACAGGCACAGATCCAGCCAACATGGAACAACCAGAACAACAAACAGTGGAACCAGGCCCACCACCAAAGACGAGAATCCCTTCAGTGGTGGTGGAAACACCGAGGACTTCACACAAACTGCAAAAATTCTACAAAGTCAAATGAATGGAACCCTATCAGTTTCGCCATTATTGTCAACAATAATGGCGAAACCTTTAGATTCTTTACAGACAACAAGAAGGACTATGCATTAATAATTAAGTATTTCAAAAACCAGAACAATCCACATTACAGTCATCAGATGCCAGATAAAAGACCCCTACCAGTAGTTATAAAGGGTCTAGTAACATCTATAACAGAAGAGGAAATCCATACTGAACTGACGTCAAAAGGATACAAAGTGCAAAAAGTCCATCAATTCCAGAGAAGGAACCCAGAGACACGGGAACTCATCCTGATACCCACCTTCTCAGTAACGCTCAACCCTGGAACAGACTCAGACAAGATATATAACGAGAAATCAATGCTATATTCCAGAATTCGTGTAGAACGGTACAAACTTAGAGATGGACCCCCACAGTGCGTCAAATATCAAAGACTTGGCCATACTAAAAAATTTTGCCACCTACCCAGCCGCTGTGTTAAATGCGGGGGGATGCATGACAGCAAGATCTGCAGCCTACCACCATCTGAAAAAGCGAAATGTGCTAACTGCGAAGGCGAACACCCTGCCTCATGGCGTGGGTGTCCTACTTTCCAAAAAATCACTGAAACCTCTGAAGCAACAAACCCAAAGAAACAAAAGAGAAGACATGACACAAAAAGAAAGGCGAACGCAAAATGGAAGGCCAACCCAAAATGAAAGGCCAAACCAACTGGCCAGGAGACCAAACAACACAGAAACCAACAGCAAACAAAGAAGCGAGACTAAAACAACCAAAACCAAAAGAAAACCTACGCAATTACTGCGGCAAACAAACAACACAATCAAACCAGCGCAGGTGAGGAAGTCATGGACAAGGAGCCGGAAAACAGGAAAAAGCATAGCTACAACTGCAACCATACAGAAAAATCAAATAAAGGCGAAAATCTGTTCAGTGGGAAATCGTTCATGGAAACTATGTTAAAAACACTAGACAAAATCAAAATTGCAAATGATGACTCCACAAAACTGATTGCCTTAATGGAAGGCGTAATAGCGTTGCTAAAATAATGGCTAGGCAACTCAGGAACCAAAAAGACCTAAAAATAGCAATGTGGAATGCAAACAGCATTCAAAATAAGAAAATAGAATTTCAGGACTTTATTCGACGACACGAATTAGACATAGTCCTTCTGTCTGAAACATACCTGAAACCCAAAGACAATTTCAAAGTAACAGGACATACAGTATACAGGAACGACAGAATAGGACGACCTGGTGGGGGAACAGAGATAGTAATTAACAAAAAAATATCCCAGGAACCAATCCAGACACCACAGTTAATTGAAATGGATGCCACAGCATTAAAAATTCACACTGTTGAGGGACATATTGTATTGCTATCAACATACCTAGCCCCAAAACGGATTCTACACGAGCAAGACCTGGAATCCCTGCTCACAGTAAGCAGAAGGGTGCTAATATGTGGTGACTTAAACTATAAACACCACGCATGGAACTCAAGAGAACTTCAAGTTTTGGGCCCAAAGTCATCAACATATATACCAAACAACAGAAACACCCAACCTGACGTCCTCGACGTGATTGTAATCAAGGACACTACACGCCGAATCAAACTACAAACCATTAATGATCTAACATCAGACCACCAACCAGTCCTGATCCAAATTAGGAACTGGATACTACCCTACATCAAAGAAATGAGGACCAAAGAGGTTGACTGGAACCTTTTTACCATATTAATCCACAACAAAACTAGAACCACCTACAACCTGACTACAACCAACAGAATTGAGGACACAATAAACCACTTTAACCACGTGATATTGGATGCAGACAAAGAGCATCAACATTCTCAACGCCACAAATAACTGCCGAATACCTACCACCTGATATCGAAAATCTTCGGAAACTAAAAAATACTAGCCGGAAACTGTGTCAACGGTTCCGCAATCACCAAGATAAACGGAGGTACAAACAACTTGGGAGAGAACTGAGAGGGCGCATGGTGGAACACAGGACCACAAAGTAGGAAACCAAAATGTCAAACCTCACCCTAAATAACAGAGAAGCATTGTAGCTGGTGTGTGCACTCAAGACTCCAAGAGACCCAAATATAGCTATCACCGGGCCAACCGGACCGTGCTTCCAACCACTAGCTAAAGCGGAGGTTCTGGCAGTATATTTTGCCAGCCAACACACCGAAGTTGCATACGACTTGACCGAAGCAGAGACTCGAATAGCTGACAACATAACTAATATGGCGAGAAACAACATGCATAGACCATCGGAGGACGAACCGGAGCTGACAACACCTGGCGAAATTAGAAACATTATCAAAAAACTGGCTAACAACAAAGCCCCAGGAGCCAACAAAATCTCAAATAACCACCTCAAGCACCTCCCTAGGAAGGGGATAGTGCTACTCACTAGGATCTGCAATGCTTGTCTGTTACAAAAGTACTTCCCAGAATGTTGAAAAACAGCAAAGGTCACAGCCATACCAAAACGTGGGAAAAACCAGCGTCTCCCATCCAACAATAGACCAATCAGCCTACTACCCTCCGCATCCAAAGTGCTGGAGCGGGTAATCCTAAAACGCATCAACAAGGCCCTAGAAATAGACAAAACAATCCGGAAAGATCAGTTTGGTTTCGAAAATAGGGGAGGAAGTACTAGCCAAATTATCAGATTTACCGAAGATGTATCGAAGGGATTCAATCTAAAGAACTCAACAGCGGCTGTATTCTTAGATGTAGAAAAAGCCTACAACAAGGTATGGCATGTAAACCTCATAACCAAATTAGGAACCCAGACCACAATCCGCCACTGTTACGTCCAGCTTATTGGAAGTTTCCTGGAAAACAGGAAATTCTTTGTCTCAATAGAAGGTCAGAACTCATCAGTTCACCCCATTCCGGCCGGTATCGCCCAAGGTTCAGTTCTGGCACCAGTCTTGTTTAAAATTAACGTCAACGACATATAATTGCCGCAATATGCCAAAATTGCACAGTTTGCAGACGACACCACCATATATCCATCGGGCAGGAGACATGACCTAAACGTCAACCATCTTCAACACGGCCTCCACGAACTTGAAAAGTGGTGTCGTACTAACAAAGTGAAAATAAACCCATCCAAGTGTGCAGCAATATATTTCAGCAGAAAGAGACCAATCATAGACAAAAAACTTACCATCATGGATCAATAAATAGAATGGTTAACCGAAACGAAATATCTTGGAGTCACCATTGACAAAAATCTCCTCTTTCGAAAGCACATTCTAGACAGAAGAAAACAGGGCACAGCCACACTTAAAAACCTCTTTCCAATTCTGCACAGCTCTGAACTAACCACATCAACAAAGCTTAGGATCTGTAAATCAGTTATCCTCCCCTTCATCCTATATGGATGCCAGGTGTGGGGAAATGCAGAATAATCCAATATAGACCAACTCCAGCGACTTCAGAATAGATACCTACCGGTAATTCTAAGAGCTCCCAGATACGCACCAAATGACTTCCTTCATGACACAGCTAACATCAACCCACTACACGTAGATATATTCAGACAAACAGAAAAAATCTATGATAGAATATATAAATTTAGACAAAACGACGGAAGGCTCCATTCCCTTGGCACAACAATGCCAAGGCACTGGCACAGCTATAAAGTGCCACTGAGGATTATATATCGTAACTGATATGACCATAAGAAAACTGTAGGGGTTTTTCACATAAGGTCGTCTTTGACGAACCATAGCCATGTTTTCCCCTCAAAGAGAAATAAAAAGAGTCCCCAAAAATTTCCTCATCCTAAACAGAGTTACACGTAAAGTAGAGCTACCACGGTAGCGTTACTTCGCAACACGCCGAAAGGCACAGACCAAAAAAAAAAAAAAAAACAACAGTGGCAGTTGACCTCTGGATGGATCGCCACAGGAGCGTCGAATGCATCTCCATTGTCCAGCAACAAGAAGAAATGACGTCAAGGCCACATCAGCCGCAACTGCAAGACAGAAGACGTCGCGGCCGCAGAAGTTCTACAGAGCACACTGCAACCACTCCTGCACCTTCCAAGTTCCAGGACAGCGAGGAGACCGACTTGATGCCCTCTTTGATCAAGAATCTCGTCAACCACCTGGCTGCAAAGGAAGACGCGCGAAACACGCCGCGGCAGCCCTAAGGGCTCCACAGCAAACTTTTTGTGTACCATTTCTGAGATGGCAGATGCGCTGGCATTCCATCCTGTGAAGACATTATCATCTGAAGGCAACATCAATAGCCAACATCAAGACATACCGATAGTGATGATCTGTCTCGTCCAAACGACTTGGAGGCAATGTCCTAGGACAAAATACTCCGCAATACACCAGTTCAAAAAGCAGAGCTGTGACTAGGATGAAATGCGTTTGTGTGTATACAATAAATCCCTGCTCAAATGACAGCTGAACCATCAGCGGAACACCAAGGCAATATCTTAGAAGTACTACGCCTTGTTGCAGCCCTCCCCGATATTTTCTGGTCAACCTTGGCAAGACTACTCACACAGTGTACCAATCAGCCAGTCATCAAGTTAGCAATGGAGAGTCTTGTCAGCAAGCAGACAGACTCTATTACCTCTCTAGTGGAGATACCTGATGATGAACCCATGGCATCAAAGCAGAATCCAGCTCCTGATCAAGTAGTGTGCTGCCTTCAGCCTGACCCACCTTGGGCGCAAACACCCCAGCCAGATCCACCTGTGGCGCAAACGCCGCCACCCAAATAACCGCTTCCAAGACAAAGAAACAAGAGCCACGCAAACCGATGACATAAAGAAAATTCAAGAATGAAGAAGAAGACGGCGAAAGTCCTACAGTGCTATCGCTGCCAAGGCTTCCAACATCGTGCACAAGACTGCAAATCTAAAGTCCGCTGTGTCCGCCGTGGTGAGGGACACAGCGTGCTAGTATGCTCACATAGGTGTGGAGATACCCCGACCTGCGCAAATTGTGGTAGTGACCATGCAGCCTGCTACGGTGCCTGCCCTGTGAGAAAAAAGATTCAAAACTCCTCGTATAGGCAGACACGAACAAAATTCACTCGTCCAGCAAAAGAAATAAAACGGACAACAGAACTCCCAAGCCTCTCAGCACAAAACAAACCCCAAGTACCAAGCAGAGAAAATCGTCTATGCTATCACAAGACAAAAATAACAAAAAAACAATCACAAGTTGGACGATACTGCAGACATAACTGCCAAGTACAGCTTCGTCACGAAGATGAGCTAAAAAACATCGCCCAGCTACTAACTCAATTAATTTCAAAGATGTCCTTCTGCAACTAATTTTAGCAGATTCAACACTGCTACTAGTCGCTACGAGAGTAGAATTACCCAGAAGAAGACCCACAGAAACATAAAGATGAGGCCTAAGAAGACGTCCAAATAGGGCAATCCAACAGCGACGGCAGTATTGGACATCAGGAGTGGCTCGCGACGGCGAAGCAGTCTCTAAACAAGTAACCTGGCAGACTGCACCCACACAAATATACAGATACTTTAGTAAGCCTTGTTACTGATGTAAGCTAAAACAAATTTTATTACAATGAACAACATGGAGCTGATTACTCCCACTATGCTACACCAATGATGAAACCTGAATACAACTGAACTGGAAGGAGATACATTTAACCGTAAGAACTTCCCCATACTCCGGGAACACTGTCACACGCTTAATGTTAGTATGTTGCCGTGAGGCAGAAATCTCATCAGGGCCACGCCATTCATGGTTCTGCTCGTTAACGAAGCATGCGATTTTTGCTTCGAGTTTGTGTGCGTTGTTCACCGCTTTTGTGCTTTCGCTCGCGGCGTACGGCAATCTGGATTATGGTCCCTCCCTGCCCGAGATAGTAGGGAATTACCGCCAAACGGCCCTCTCCCGCTGGGAGAGGAACCCCTGACGTGAGTTTAGGGTTCTCACTCGTCCTGGGAACCTAGCGGTGATAACACGGGGCCAGTACAACATTCCTGCTAGGAGCCAGCAGCAACAATGGACAACAATGGAGATGTCCTTCAATATACTGCGGCGGTCGGGCCTAACGCTCTTGCACATCTCACCTCGCCGGAAGCCACCTCTTCCTCACAGGTCCCTCCCTGCCCGAGATAGTAGGGAATTACCGCCAAACGGCCCTCTCCCGCTGGGAGAGGAACCCCTGACGTGAGTTTAGGGTTCTCACTCGTCCTGGGAACCTAGCGGTGATAACACGGGGCCAGTACAACATTCCTGCTAGGAGCCAGCAGCAACAATGGACAACAATGGAGATGTCCTTCAATATACTGCGGCGGTCGGGCCTAACGCTCTTGCACATCTCACCTCGCCGGAAGCCACCTCTTCCTCACAGGTAACTAAGCTGACTGTCATAGCAGAAGACCAAGATAATGTACCTACTCTGTAGCTTGCAGAAGATGAAAATATGGATACTATACAGTTTGATTCAAGTATGCTCGCTATCTTAGAGGATCATGAATCTCGGGCCTCCAAGAGAAGCATCACACCACCGGCAGGAGGAAAAGCTAAGCTCTTTAGTAAGGAACAAAGAGCTCACAACAATAATGGCAACAATACTGGTGTTAGTGTTCCAACCTAAAAGTTCACCATGGCATACAGAGATAAATGAACTGTCAAACAGGGAGCCCAAACTGCACCATCAGGTAGCGGTATAAAGAATTCTTCCCAAACTAACCGCAAAACAAAGATGGTTCTGGTCCAGCACGATGGAGAGGGCTTTGTGCTGGCTGATCACACCAGCTAGCCTCCACCATCCCTAGATCCAGCCACTATAGAGGCCAGCAACCCGTTTGACCTACTAAACCAGGATGAATCCACACAAGAGCAACAGCAGCAGCAGCAATATGAACAATCACCATAACAAAGGCGCCAAATACCTACCATTGTTGCACAGTTCCAGAATAGATACAAAGAGCTATATCAGTTGGCGAAAAGAGACTTTACAAGGGAAGCCCTTTCTATCAAAATCTGCAGGAGGCGACATTTCTGAATTGACTTTGAGCAGAACTGATGACTATTTAAATGTGACCGCAGCACTTCAGAGGAAGGGAATACCTTACTACACTTTACCCTCAGCAGCAGAGAAAATACTAAAAGTAGTACTTCGAGGAATGCCCTCAAATCTTCCAACGGACGACATCAAGCAGGAGCTGGAAGGCCTTGGCTTTGACATGCGCACAGTGGCTCAACTAAAGAGACCTGGCAGTTCAGATATTATGCCTCTTCTTCTGGTGGTCCTGCCTGACAAGTCCCAGAACAGGAAAATATACGCGCTAGAGTACCTAATGTCTTTGCACATATCTGTGGAGAAATTGAAAACGTCCAATGGCCCTATTCAGTGTTTTAACTGCCAGGCCCTAGGACATGTAGCTCGTCATTGTAATATGCCATTAGTGTGCATCAAATGTGCTGGTGCACATCTATCTAACGATTGCACCTTCATGAGAGTAGAAAGGGAACCAAAATGCACAAACTGCAATGGAAGCCAACGACTTCCTGCGTTTAAGCGAGCCCGTTATCGCCAGCAATGGACCATTTCTGTGCTAACAAAAGAGCAGCAGGAAAAGAATAATGCGAAAATGACCATAGACTCTGCAGACAAACAACCGCCTGCGGCTGTTCAAACTAGAAGACAACAAACAAACAAGAACATGCGCCAAAATGGGAAAAACACTCCCCCTGGAAAGAAAAACGACAACTGAAAACTGGGAAAGATCCGCAAACCTCAAGTAAGAAGAACAACATCCAACAGGCATCAAGCCAAAATTCATATATCACTTATGCAACAGGTACTGACGATAAAGGTAAAACTAAACCAATACAAAAGGACAACAGGTCAACACTAACAGTGAGGACAAGCCCCGATAGACAAACCTGCCAGCAATGTTGCCACTCCAGGTTCACACCCAAAACAGCAAGCAGCTATCTGCTATTGAATATTGTAGGCAGCCTGTTCAACATGCTAACTTCACTCCTAGCTACGATTGATTAATTAGCCGCGGATATAAAATCCGCAGTAAAGACGGTTCCTGCAATCGAACAGCCAGAGACATCCCTGACCCATAATGGATAGGATGCACATTCAGGGATTATCATTGTGCGTTTGGAATACCAATGGCAATCATCAACAACTCGGTGAGTTCTGAGAGTTCTTGCGCGACGAAGACATAGACCTGAAACTCATCTCAAAGAAGGCCTCCACAGCACAGTAGCAAATTATTGCTATTATCGTTATGACGGGCCAACTGCAGGAGGGGGTATGGTGATATAAATCTACCGTGGCATCCCTCACCACGAGATACTATCGCCACAAACGGAGCATCTGCAATTAGAAGGCATTGAAGTAATGAGAATTGAGGAATAACAAACCCGGCAGGACAAAAACTCCACAGAATCGCACTCAGAAGCAACCTACAAGTCTGGGGACCTGTTGAACATACCCACCACCGTAGAACGGAACCCGACCTGACGTCTTGGATACAGTGATAACCGGAGGTATTGCAGGCTTCATCACTGCCCATACCATGAACCGACTATCATCTGACCATTCTCCGGTCCTGATTGACATAGATGTCGGCTCATGGAGACCAGAAACGACTAGCCAAATTAACTTCAATAACACGAACTGGGTAGATTTCCGTAACATGATCACGGAATCCCTTCATCGCGTAAGACCTATCAATGCAAGGCAAATAGAGACCGCAATAAAGCAAATCTCGACTACTATTGTGGAAGCGGCAAATAGATCTACATCTTCCATGGTAACAAGACCTCAATCCCAGCAACTGCCACCACAATTGCTAGCGCAGATAAAGCACAAAAACAGGGTGGCGAAGGAATGGCGTTTAACCCGGCGCCCGGACACATGGTGACTTCTGAATCGTCTACAGCGAGAGCTGAAGGTTGCGCTTCAAGAGCACAGAAACAGGGAGTGGTCAGCACGTCTGGCCTCACTCAACATAAACGACGGCAATCTTTGGGTTGAGACCAGGCGCTTCACAAAACGGCGTGCCAGACTTCACTCTCTCCATGGAGAAAGGAGCCTCGTCTTCAGCAATTGGGACAAATCCATCGAACTGGCAGATCATTTTGAAAAACAATTCAGGCCAGCCCTAGACGACGACGAAGAAGAATCTGCCACTATCAGAAGAAAGTTAGCTCGCTTCGTAGCATTTTTTTTATGTCTCTCAGCAGCGAGGAAAGGTTGGGGGGGGCAGGAATGGGAAGGAATTCGGCCATGTCCTTTTGAAGGAAGCATCCCGGCATTTGCCTGGAGTGATTTGGAAAACCATGGAAAACCCAAATCTGGATGCCCGGAAGGGGATTTGAACCGCCGTCCTCCCGATCGCGAGGCGATAACGCTAACCGTTACACCGCCACGCTCGGTGCTTCCTAGACGCTGAAGATGACGGTTATGTGACCGAAGAAATTTCTACTGAAGAAGTTCGACCCATCTTAACACAACTACATCCCAGGAAGGCTCCTGGCTCTGTTACTCTGGGAAATCAACTACTGAAGAATCTTCCGCAACAGGCCGTGGAACTGTAATACTCAGCAGCCAACATTATCCCAGTTGCTGAAAGCAAGCGATAGTGATTGCTATGCCTAACCCGGGTAAGGACAGTCTATTCCCACAGAACTACCGCCCCATAAACTTCCTATCGTCGCTCAGCAAGGTCTTTGAGCGGCTCTTACTCAGACGATTGGAAGCTCATATACAGAGGGAAAATATTATTCCGGACTTCCAATTCGGATTTCAGAAGAGGCATTTTGCTACTCAACAGATTATGCGAATAGTTGAAAGAGCAACTACAACCATCAACTATCGCGGCTACTGTCCACTAGTGCTGCTCGACATGGTGAGGGCTTTTGATTCCGTTTGGCACAATGGCCTCCTGTACAAACTTTATGAGCAGGTTTGCCCGGTAATTGAATATGCGTTCCCGGTGTGGGGCTACGTATGAAAAACCAGGTTGGGCAGACTGCAAATAATACAAAACAGAGCATTTCGGTGGGCACTACATGTTCCCAAACGGTTCCCAACAGCCGACCTGCATGAAGCCGCAGGTGCCCCGCTGCTCCAAGGATTGGTGATTACCAAATCCTTCTACAAAGCTGCAAGAACGTCCACAAATCCACAAATTGCAAGTCTCGGACAGTATAACAATGCACATGACAAACATGAAAGGCCATTGTCAAACCTAACAAGAAATTAAAACAATGAAGGAGCAAAATTAAAGAAATCCCAATAACAGAAGTTATCAAACCTGAAACTCTGAAAGAAATGTCCAGTGATAAAACCTTCACCTAAACTGCTTGAAAATATAAAAGCAGTAATTGCTCTCTGGCGCGGCCGTGAGACAGTTACTGTCTTAGCTTCGGTATGACACAGTACCTGATGAATGCAGCGGAGGTTGCTGCCGAAACATTGTATGCTGAGTTATATGACGAGTTAAATAAAAATATTATCCAGCAGAAAACCGGAGAAATTTTCATTAAAATCATTGACCTTCGAGAGAGCAGAAGTACATTATTTTTTTTAAAAAAATATTTAAATTAATATCCTGTTTGTTAAATCATTACTTCGTTTGAACGAAAGCCGTTCCACACTCATCGCAATCTATACAACCTAGACTGTAAATTAATCTGTTATGACGTGACAATACGTAAATTGTACCAATGTCCTTTGCTTTTACTGATGACATGTTTCAGCCGTGTGTAACAGCATTAGCCATTCAAACACCCGTGAAGATTTTTGATTTATTTTATATCGCATGAATTATTGCCACTAAAATGTGATAAGTACATGTATTAATATGCGTGTAGCTATAGTATTGTTTTTCTGGCGGCATGTTTAGCGTAGTATATGGTTAGGGGATTCTAGGATAAAAGAGGATCCGATATTTGATAATGGATTCTTATGTTACTCGACGGAGAGAACTGAAAGTAGAGAATAAATTGTTTTGATATATCACTTAATTCTCGTAATATTGTATCTCAAAATTAACGTGATTAAGATGAAATGCTGTCTTGACCAGAAGAAAAATTTCGCCATTGCCAAATTTGATGAGGAAATTGCATGTAACTCAAAGAGACAAATCGGAAATAAAGAATACATTTCTTTTCATATCTCGCTTAGATCTCGAAATATTGTACCTCAGAAGTGAGGAGGTTAGCTTGAGATCTGGCCTGGACCAAAAAAAATCACCAACACTATATCTACACGGTGGAAATGCACAGTAGGTGTTTTATTTTTTCCTGGTGGTTGTGGTTAGGTAGAAATGCAACCTGGACCAGGAGAGCAACAGAGACATTTTGCCACAGCGCTATGCAATAGGAATTACATTAAGATTTATTTAAGCAATTTCTATTAAATGAATTGCCAGAACACTGAAAGAAAATTGTGTATTTCGTTTAAAATTCAGTGAAAAACATTAAATGGTGAACTTCTCAATGAGGACTGGAGCACTGTTTATAAATTAAAAGGGGTAAACAATAAATACAATTACTTTCACCAGAGGTTTTTGGAAATTTACGAAAGGCGTCTTCCTACAAAACTAGCTCTAATTTTTCAAAAACAAGTAAACAAAAATTGGGTTACAGTTGGTATTAAAACATCTTTCGGACATAAAAGGGAATTGTATGTAAAAGTAAGGAATACTGATAATATGCTTCTCAGACAACATTACAGAACTTGCTCTAGAATTTTAACCAAAGAAATAAAAGAAGCTAAAAGTTTGGCCATAAACGATGAGATTAGTACTTCAGATAATAAGATAAAAAGTGTTTGCAACATTATTAAAAGAGGAAGAACTGTATCATCCTTTGAACATAAACCTATATCTATAAACATTAATGATAAAGTTTTAAATGACCCCTCTTTGTATGAAGTGCTTTCAATAACTACTTCTTAACAGTAGCTGAAAAAATAAAAGGAAAATATATTGGAAATATGGATGCTATAGCAATACTTAAAACCTTGTCACCAAAAACCTTTCTTTCTTTTTCCCACCAGCCAAAATAAAACTGAAAAAATTATTAAATCCCTCAAAAATAAAAAGTCATTTGGTTAAGATGAGGTATCAACCCACGTAGTGAAACAATGTAACACCAGCATTAGTAGAGTTATTAGTCATATTTGTAATAGTTATTGTAGTAGTCGTCACGGCTGGTACACTTACTGATGTCGAAATAAAGGCAGCAAAGGCGAGCTAGACAGGTTGCACAAATTTCGAGAAAGTGCCTGAAAGTAGAGTGCTGATGAGTAAGAGTTGGAGCAATGACCGTCTCAAAGAAGTCACCTAGACGGCCAGGTAGCAGATTTATCATTGGTGGAAACTTGTCCCCACTTGACGGAGAGATCGAATGTGGGGGTGTGTGTAAGACCTTAGGCTCTGGGACGGAGGTAGAGAGAGGACTGCTCGACGTCGACTCGACCCGACAAGTCGTCTGCAGAGGGGTCCCGCTGATGGAGGTGTCGTCTTCGTTGGGCTAGAGGCAGACGGCACCCGGGACCGATGCCACTGCGGGACGCAGCCAGCACGTCGCCCCAGCCTGCCATGATCGCCGGACACGCTGCCAGAGCAAGGACTGGACTCCGGTAAAGTCAGGTGGAGCCGACTGTGTAATTCTCTGGGATAGTCATTGCTGTATAGGGAGATATTGTAGCCTTAGCTCGCTATTTACTGGCCGAGACACGGCTGCAATGGGAAGCAATAATACCTCTGCATATTAATTGTCAGCGCCATTGAGGCTAATAACAAGGCTAATAAATGTTCTGATATGTGTGCTATATTGTGACTATCTATTTTTAAAGCACTCCTATTATGGTGAAAGATTGCAAACCCGAGAGGCAGATTCAACGAGGGTCTACTGGAGTTATTCCTGTAAACCTTGCCCACATTCTCTCTCTCCTTTAGTGGTGACTCGTAGGGCGGGTCACTACATTATTATGAGGAAGGTATATTCCCTGACTCACTCAAGAAGTCAATAATCAAACCGCTTTATAAAAAGAATGAAAATTCAAAGATTGAGAATTAAAGACCCATATTACTTCTACCAGCATTTTCAAAAATCTTTGAAAAAGTAATGTACAGAAGGGTGTATGCACATCTACAAAAGTGTGACCTACTCTGTAAAGTACAGTTTGGTTTTAGATAAGGCGTCTCAACAGATTCAGCAATTTTTTGCTTTTTTAAACAACATACTGGAATAAATGCTTAAAAATTAAATTCCCTCGGTATATTGTGTGATCTTGCTAAGTCTTTTGACTGTGTTGACCATGAGATTCTACTAGGTAAATTAGACCCTATGGAGTTAGTGGTAAGCCAGGACTTTGGTTTAAATCATACCTGGAAAATAGTAAGCAATATGTATCACTGAAAGATGCTGATACAGGAGATGTTATAAACTCAGAATGGGGTATAGCTAAATGTGATGTGCCTCTGGGTTCAATTCTTGGCCCTCTGCTGTTCTTAATCTATATAAATCATCTCCCACATATACTAGCTGATAATGAACACATGGTGCTCTTTGCAGATGATACTAGCATATCGTTGAAAGACCCATTAGCACAAAACCTCGAAAACACAGCAAATGATGCTATAAAGAAAATTAACAGGTGGTTTAATGCCAACAAACTGACACTTAATGTAGAAAAGACACAGTTACTTCAGTTTGTTAGAAAAAAAAAACAAAGGACAGCTAAAATGTGATATCAGAAGCAAAAGTAATCAATGAAAGCAGTTTTACATAATTCCTGGGTGTATATATAGATAACAAAGTGAACTGGAAACAACATATTCAACAACTTCTTAAAAAACTGAATTCTGCAACATTTTCACTGAGGGCAATAACTAGAATAGCTAATAGAGAAACCAGAAAGTTAGTACATTTATCATGTTTTCATTCCCTCCTCACTTATGGCATCTCATTCCGGCGAAACTCGTCACAAGCACAGAGGGTATTTAAATTGCAAAAGCGTGCTATAAGAACTATTTGTGGAGCAAGCCCACAGATGTCGTGCAGAAATCAATTTAAAAACCTGGGTGTACTAACAACACCAGCACAGTATGTATACTCCGTACTATGATTTGTAGTGAAAAATCCTGAACTTTTCAATCTTAATGCTGACATACATAGCCATAATACAAGGAATAAATATAATATTCACAAGGATTACAAATCACTGTCAATTGTACAGAAAGGGATAACATTTACTGGGGCTTCCTTGTTCAATGCCTTATCAACAGAAATTAAATGTTATCTATAAAAACCCAACTACTTTAAGTCCAAACTGAAAGAGTTTCAACTGCAGAACCCATTTTACTCTGTGAAGGAAATTTGTTCTTGGAATTTGGTAACTAAGAATGATTGATAAAATAGTATATATGGTGTATGGAAGGGGAAGGTAACAAAGTGGTCCACAATTAATAAAATGATATATGGTTCTTCTTTCTGTTGAAACTTTTGACAAATTAAGTAATTACACTGTTTACAAAATTTCTCTCATATATAGTAACAACATGGGATAGCATGCACTCAAAAACTGCTCTGAATAATTTTCATACTAACAGGTTATTAAGTAATTGACTGCTTATGAGTTGTTGGTAATATTATTGATATTGCTAATAGGTGTGTGTACTACAAATAATGCTCTCGGGTGACTAGCCGAGTTATAGGAGTGTTATAATAATCACACAATATTTCGGCGCTCTGAATCATCGGCGCCATCTTCCGGTGAAGTGAGGTCAGCAACATGCGAAGCTGCATGTTCCTGACCTCACTTCACCGGAAGATGGCGCCGACGATTCAGAGCGCCGAAATATTGTGTGATTATTATAACACTCCTATAACTCGGCTAGTCACCGAGAGCATTATTTGTATTCTCAACGCCGAGAAAGACTTCGTAATTATATAGGTGTGTGTACTGTTTCACATAAATAGCAACTAACATGATATAATATGTAGTCGCAAATTACAGTGAAACTTATCATGGTAACTGGTTGGTATGAAAATAACTTATTATTAGATACTGGTAACCAGTGTATACACTGTTCCACATAATAAGTATTAATTATCTCGGGATTGTATTTGTAGATTACAGGAGATATTGATTATACTAATGGGTTGTAGATAACTTGTTGTCAATATATAATAATATTATCAATTATATAGTAATATTGACATTACTAATAAGTGTATATACTGTTCCACATCCCATAGATTGTACTCACATGGGATCAAAGTGAATATATCTATCTATCTACTTGATTCTGTTTTACTAAAATCATTACTTGGTTTTAATAAAGGAAGTTCCAAATTCATCGCGATCTATGCGGGCTAAACTCAGTTAAAACTAATATTACGTGGCATATCATAAGTTGTTAAGATTTATGTAAGCATCCTTAGTTTTCACTGGCGTCATTATTTCAACCGAATGTAAGCTAATTCATTTTTTAAAACATCAATCTTCATCACAGAAAATATAAAATAAGGATGTAAGAACACATGAAGGATTTGGATAGAGTTTATATCGCGATTCATGATGACACTGAAATGCGATAGAGAGAAT
The DNA here is from genome assembly GCA_031002005.1 of Vandiemenella viatica. Classification (NCBI taxonomy): domain Eukaryota; kingdom Metazoa; phylum Arthropoda; class Insecta; order Orthoptera; family Morabidae; genus Vandiemenella; species Vandiemenella viatica. Next base: position 54,536 of record JARYHS010007042.1, read on the forward strand.
ACATTAATTCGCATGTGATTGAAGCTTTGATTTTCTAGCAGCAATATTAGCGAAAATATTTGTTAGAATGAAATGCAACCTGGGCCAAGCTGACAAGCTAACTTTTTGTTACATCACAAGAGACGAGAAATTACAACACATTCAGCTTCATTTTATAACAATTCTATTTAGGTAAGTAACTAAAAAGAAATTAATTTCCAGAACACTTCGTCAAACCCGTCATTTTTGACGGGCTTTGTGGCAAGTTACTAATAATTATTAAATTCCAGCTGCCTCATGTCATAACAAGAGTATTCTGGTCCAGGCAGCATTTCAACCTAGGCACTATTTCCACTAATTTTTCCGCTTCAAATTCAAACGATATGGACACACCTTAACACATTAAACGAAACAGAACTAATTTCGAGTAGAAGCAACATTTTCTTTGTCAGGATTCCTTATTAGCTTAGCATAGATTATCACAATTATTTTTATTATACAGCTACAGTATAAATTGCAACTGCACTGAAGCACGCACCCTAGCACAATCACTGTATCGCGATGTAAACTTGACCTGCAACATTAGCGTAAGTTTTGTTAAGAGTTGTAATGACTTCCGGACTTTCGTTGTACAGCGTAAGTTACGAGCATTTTAGTAAACACTTTTAAATTACGTTTATTTTAATAATTGTATTGATGCTGATGCCATAGTATATGTGACTGATTATAGTTCCAAATGTATTTATTATTTACTTCCCATTTACGACCTACATACTGCAATGGCCATTTTTCAGAAAGCTATAGCGGTTGCTTTGATATGACGATCTAAAATTGTGGGTCATGTTTATATCGCAATTAATGACGTCACTAACAATCAAATAGTGAATGTATTAATATGGGGTTGATATAACCCTTGATTTGCTAGCGACAATATTTGCGGAGTCTTGGTTGAAATACAGCTTGTACCATAATGACAACTGAAAGTTTTTAGTAACTTAAGCTGCTTTCGTGACCGCGGGAGGGCTCAATATAAAACTCCAAGGTAAACCCTTTGACTGCTGACGACGGATCGTCTACCTGCCGCGCTGAGGCCTGCTACCTGTGCTAAGTGATTATTCCTGGGGACGGAGCGGCCCGCGCTGTCCCACCCGCTCAGTGCTGAATTTTCCTGGCAAAGCTCTGTGACTTCTAACGGCTGATACACAATAAATGCCCTCACTACCTAGTTTCTCTGAAAATAAATTACTGCAGAATCAAACTTATTCATTAACCTTATTTTTCGACACTAATAATTGTATCTTGCTTGTAGTTTATACTCGAATTTTGCAGCTTATGTCGAAAGCGTCGTGATTGTTAAATTTATCTGAATAGTTTACTGTTCTTTCTTTCAAACCCGTTTATAACAACTGCAATTTGCTGTAGGTTCCTTACTGTATTAGAGTGTTATTGATGAAATTTAATGAGCGTAGATTCGAAGAAGATTCTAGAAATATTTTACTTCCACACTTACATACCGCGTTCAGACCACGACTGTAAAATTAGATACATTCTAACTTATAAAGAGAGTTAAAGACATCCGATGTTTACTCGCGCTATTCACGAATATGAAAAGAAATCTGAAATTATAATTGTACGAGCAGCCTCCCCCACACACCGAAATTTGGATTGCGGAATATCTTTGTAGATGTAGATTTCCAAAATATCTCGATGTTGACTGAATGTTTGCTGCCCTTCGTACTTACCCGATTATACGTAATTTTGTTTCTTTGATGAAATTTGTTCCACATAAGTACTCAACAGATTTTTCAACATTTCAAAGCTGGGGTGTCTGTCAATTAATTACGTGAGGTGAAATGGGGGGGGGGGGGGGAGTTCTGGCGAAATCTCACGAAACCTCACCAGAGTAACAAAAAGCGGTATTTGGACATAAGTTCACTAAAAATTTGAATATTTAGAAGAACATCTCTGGTCCAATATTCGCTAATTTTCAATTTTTTTCACGCTAGGCATCAGAAGACAAATAGCTCTGAAACAATACATTTCATCATATCCAGTATCTTTCCACTTTGATATTCGAGAATGCACTGATTCTGGAGTATTCTCCATAGTGGTTATATAAAACCGATTCTATTCATCAGCTATATATTTCATCAGTTCTTCTGTAAAAAATAACATGAAAACTGACAGAATACTTGGCACATTCCCTATTGGACACACATGTCCCGATAGCGTATCATCAAATGCGTGCTTAACTGGAAGAAAATAATTTTCTTCCAGTCAGATTTATCGCCAAGTCGTAATTTCTTCGTAGGCGTTTCACTATCACTTTCTGATTCTTCAGATTCAGAACAACTAACATCTCTTGGTGAAACATGAGACTGCATTGTCACCCCTGCTGACGAGTATGGTTTAGGACTACAGCCTTCCGATTCTGTGGAAAAGCTATCACTTCCATTAAAATCAAGTAGTTTATCCTCAGTGTAGCTCCTCGTAAGAATCTCCATCATTTCTTCCTCGATGCGCCCACAACGTCTTGCTATTTTCTTTATAAAATACAGGACACAAGAAACATAGATGTAATTGCCACCGAGCGGGGCGGTGTAACGGTTAGCGTTCTCGCCTCGTATTCGGGAGGACGGCGGTTCGAATTCCCGTCCGGGTATCCAGGTTTTCCATGGTTTCCCCAAATCACTCCAGGCAAATGCCGGGATGCTTCCTTCAAAAGGCCATGGCCGAATTCCTTCCCATTCCTTGCCCCCATCCTTGCCCCCCATCCCTTCCCGTCTCTAAAGACCTCGATGTTAAAAAGAGACGTAAAAGCAGTTACAAAAAAAAAAAAAAAAAAAAAAAAAAAAAAAGATGTAATTTCCGTTGAACAGTGAACTGAAGAGAGAAGCCTAGGCTCCCAACAGACAAACATTCGGACCATGAGCTAGCGACCAGAACTGCGAAAGGCTCGAGAAATGGGGCCGTGAAGTGACTCAGGTAGCGGCGCGTCTATATTCGTCATCATCACTCAGGTAGCGGCAGACGGGTGAAACTTAACTCGTCAACAGCGCTCAGGGGAAAACCGGCGGCTGCGACTAAACTCGTCATTAGCACACGGGGGCAGCAGGCAGCATGACGAGTACACTCGTCAACACCATTCAAAGGGTTAATAGCAGTGGAGAGGGGGATAGTCCCGTCAAAATCTCAAAAAAATCTCTTAAGGGATTCACGACAGATCTCACTACGGTGGGGGGGAGTTTGACATTCCGGGAAAAACACCACCAAGTGAGTAATTTTTGTAACCATTTGTTTTTGCGCGCATTACTTCTTTGTTACCTATGTCCCGGCTTTGACGTACATTTTTCATTGAAGAATAAAAGTCAAGGAAACAGTTGACCGAGAATTTTCTTCAGCTGGTCGTATTCTTAGTAGTAATAAAAACTTTTATACCATAAGACATTTCAAGCGGACGAAGTTTCCGGTAACGACTAGATTGAAATAATGTGCCAGATGCCCCCAAAGGTGGCATTACAGTGAAGGTGCGCAAGTACTAGCGCAGGAACAGTATAAAAATGGTCACCCCAATAGTATCGTGCACCAGGGAAGAACAGCGTTCGGTGATTAGACTTTTGCCATGTGAAGGTGTTAAACCTACACACATTTATCGCAGAATGAAGTAATATGTAGTCGCAAATGCTTGTTTGTTACAGCACCAAGTGTAGCAATGGTGTAGGAAGCACGCAAATGCTGTGACGTCTGTAGCTGTTGCACCGCGCCGGGCCAGGCACTTCGAGTTGTGACATTTCGAGAACACAGCAGCAGTTGAAGACATCGTATTGGAAAACCGCCGAGTGTCATTGTATGATTTAGCGACAGCTGTAGACATTAGTCATAGTTCATCACATCACATTGTGCTTGATGTTCTCACTTTTCATAAGGTGTCTGCGCGATGGGTGCCACGGCTGCTGACACCGGAATTGAAGAAGTGGCGTGCTGATAAGTGTGTAGAACTTCTGTGGCATCTGGAAAGTGAGGGTGATGTCTTTCTTGCACGAATCGTCACTGGAGACGAAACGTGGTTCCATTACCATCAGACCGGAAAAAAGAGAGCGAGCAAAGAATAGCGCCATTCGACATTACCATAACAAAAGAAGTTTGGAACACAGCCATCCGCAGGAAATAACACGTACACAGACCTCATCAGAAATCATTTTCTGCCTGCCATTAGAACAAAACGACGTGGATTGTTATAGGCAGGTGTTCTTCTGCAACATGACAATCCACGGCCCCACATCGTTCGTGTAACGGTTTCAACAATCGCAGACATGCTGTTTTAATGTCTGCCTCATCCACCATACTCGCGCGAAAGTGCCCAAAGTGATTTATATATATTTGGACCCGTAAAAGAAGCAATTACTGGTACAAAATTTCAATCCGATGACGAGGTACGCCAGGTGATGGTTGTATCCTTTCCCTAAATATTTTTTAAAAGTATATATACGGGAATTCAGGCACTTCAGATGCGCTGTCTGACATTCTTTGAGCGTGGAGGAGACTATGTCGAAAAATTATACAGGTGACTTGTATGCGTGCATAATAGATAAAAAAATTAAAAAATTAATAATTTAGGTATTCATTTGACTCTCCCTGGCATTTTGTTAGTCCGAAATGTATCAGTTTATCGTTAATAAATTAATTAAACTGCGAAATCACTTTCATCCATCCTATATGATCCCATGATAATGTAATGTAGCCTATATTTGTCTTTTAATTGAAATTACTTAATTCAATATTGCCAGCAATTTAAAAAAGTTATTCGCTGCTGAGAAGTGCAAAAGACGATTTCAAGTTGCTTAGGGGTCACTTGATAAAGCCATTATTGCGAGCTATCGGCAGACATGTTTCCATAAAAACAGAGTGTGATCGAAATCCCATGAACGGTTAGAGCATTTCGTCTCTACCGAGCGGCTTCGTAAGTATAACGCTGACTGGGTGAATGCCAGCCGAACTATTGTTTCGTGCCAGTGGAAGTCCTTACAGGGCACGCTTAGCAACAGAAAGGGAGGTCAAACTACTCCGCCTCGCAGCTAGGCACCTAGTAGAGAAGATACTGCAGTCCACACCGCTGCGACAGAGGTTCTGAGCACTAGGTCAAGTCACTATGCGTTAATGAAAATGGGGGGAATAAACGTATGTGCGCACTGTGTGACCATATAAACTAGCAGGAACCGGCGTTCATTTTCAAGCGCTTGATAGCACCTGTAAAGATTAGAAAATTAAGTACTTATTTAAATGCATGCTAGCAACATTTATATCTTGCACACACGTTTCTTTGCTGCGTTAGTAGTATAATAAGAGGAGGGCCTTCAGTTATGACCCCTACCTCCTGCGGCCACTTGCTTTCAACGGCGCCGCCACCTGCCCCGCTCCCACCCCCGCCTCCTGAAGCTCTCAACCTTAAAACATAATTAAAATTTCTGTCTGAGGATAATAAACGGCACTGCGAAGATTGTTTTACACCCCGCAGCCTTTTTAATTAAAATTCTGGGGGCCGGGGCCTTCCCCCTCCTCCGGAGCCTAGTGCTGGCCTCTAACAGCATTATAAAAGAAGCGTCTCAACAGGAACTAAGTCAGTTGAATCTGAAGTTACACAGAGACAACTTCTTTGCAAAGCACTGAAGATTTGCTTTCCTACGATGACGTATATCTGCAAGGTAATTATGTTTTTCATATATTGCCAGTTTCAATCATTCAGATTTTTTGATTTAATAAATTTATACAGTCCTTTAAACTATGCTATCATTTTTAGATTTACCGTCTGAAGGAGCCACTACTGATGTAAGTTTAATGGTTTTCATTTCCAACGAATGGAATTGGGAATTATTTGATAAATTTCACAGTGAGTTTAAGAATATTCATTTAATTAATATAGCTAGCGTTTTATCCTATGTTAGCTTTAACCTTTTTGCTTTAAATTGACAGATTTACCACCTGAAGGACTGGAGTTCCAGAAGGCTTTTGACTCAGTACCACATAACCGCCTTTTGGCGAAGATTCGAGCGTACGGTATATCTGATCAGTTCTGCGAATGGATACGCGATTTTCTAACTGGTCGGTCGCAGTATGTCGTTGTTGACGGGGAAGCCTCTTCAAAGCTAGATGTTACTTCGGGCGTTCCTCAAGGAAGTGTAATAGGACCACTTCTTTTCTTAAGGGGGGACGTTCATGAAATTGACCAAAAATGTCAATTTTCAATTTATTTTTTATTTTTTAGTACAACTCATGGACAATAAGTTCCCAAAGTTTCAATGATGAAATCGCATCCGAAGTGCCTGAAAAATGTGAAGCCTTCTGAAGAGGAGACATAAGAAGAAACGTTAGGTTGAACTTTAAACTGCGTTTCCTCAAAAATGTGTTTTTCTAAGTTTATGTACCTTTTCCTCAGAATCTAAGTACGCTAGAATTATGAAATTTTGTACACTTATTCCTATAAACCTAATAAATGTTGTTTCAAGATCAAATTTTGAAATTCTTATTGCCAGCTGAGATATGGGGCAAAGTGCTTGGAATTCTGCATGAATTTAAAATTTTACTTGCAGAATTATAATTAAAAATTTATGAAAATTCTCCTATTTGATTTATTCAAAAAACCTCATGAGAGAAGCTTACTATATGTAAACAGAGGAAACAGAGAAAATTTGGTAGAAATCTCTTGAATAATTTCTGAGAAAAAGGAACATACATTATTTTTTGAAAATAAAAATTTAAAAATTCATTTAAAAAAAGTTGAATATATATAATCAATGGAATTTATAGGTAAATGTGTTAATTTCATGTAAAGCGTGGTACAAAATTTAATTGCCATATCTTCAAAACTGTGGATAGGGTGCATTTTTGTGTTTTTCATGAACGTCCCCCCTTAATTTTTATAAACGATCTCGGTGACAACATTAATTGCAGGATGCGATTTTTTGCTGATGATGCACTTATTTATAGGGAAGTGGGGTGCTCTGACGATTGCTTAGAAATACAGTGCGAACTGGATGTTATTTCGGAATGGTGCCGTAAATGGTAGCTTACACTTAACTGTAAAAAGTGCAAGGCAATGCAAATAAGTAATAAAAAGGCCCCGTTTGCTCACGAGTATAAAGTTAACAATTCAGTTGTTGACACGGTCGATTCCCTGAAGTATTTAGGCGTAACAGTACAAAGCAACATGAAATGGGACTTGCACATAACTTCCGTCGTAGGCAAAGCTAATTCCAAACTACGTTTTATAGGTCGTATTTTGAGAAGCTGCAATGCTCATACAAAGGAAATAGCGTACAAAACACTAGTGCGTCCGCTTTTGGAATACTGTTGTGGAATTTGGGATCCGTATCGCAAGGGATTGATTGACACTTGAGAGAAATTACAGATGAGAGCCGCTCGATTCGTGACCGCTAGTTACAGTCCTTATGTAAGTGTCACAGAGCTGATACGTGGGTTGGACTGGGATTGTTTGGCGGACGGACGATGTCGTTTTCGTTTAAATTTGTTGGAGAAAATCTCTAATTTACGAGTGCAACGAAATACTTCTTCCGCCAACCTATTTAGGTCGAAATGACAGAAGGGATAAGATTCGAGAGATAAGATGCCGTACTGATACATTTATGTATTCTTTCTTTCCTCGTTCTATTCTGGATTGGAATATTCTAAAATAGGATTGGTGCTTAGCACCCTCTGCCACCCACAGTAATTGTGAATTGCAGAGTATAGATGTAGATGTAGATGTAGATCGAGAGTAAGTCTCACTTTGCTATTTATTCATACATTCCATGTAACTAGTATGCCAGCTTTATTCTCATCGATCTCTATCGTTTCAGGTCCTACTCACCCAATGTGTTTACCATCTGCCGGATCAGAAAAATCCATGCACTATTTCAACTTGAGTGAAGAAATATTTGATATTAAATACAATATGCTTAAAAATTATCATTTAATAAATGTTTGTCTTTTTTCATAGATTTAATGGAGTGTGAGGAAGTTAATGTGCCCAGTAAACGGAAGAGGATTCAAATCATGCAACCGAATGGTAAGTCTCACTTTGCCATTTATTTATACATTCCATGTAGCTAGGATGCCAGCTTTATTCCCATTGGTTTCAGGTCCAACTGAAGGCATGGACGACACTGCTCCATCCAGGAATTTACCACCTGCAGAACCAGAGCCAGCGAGTCATGAGTCTTTATCCACTGCTGGCTTGGATCGGAAATTATTTGATTGTGAGTACATTATGCTTTATATTTTTGTTATGTTTTAAAACTACGTTTTTTCATGTCACGTTTTAGCCAATGCTTTTTTTTATATAGATTTGTCAGAGTATGATGGTTTACCCACCAAAAGTGTCAGTGACTTGGAACAAGAATTAATAAATAGTAAGTACAATATACATAAAACATTTATTTAACAAATATGTGTAATATTTTGACCTAAATTATATTTTTTAATATAAATTTTCCACGTTATGCGGAACCTAAGAGGACTCAATCCATACAACGGAATGGTAAGTTATTCAATTATATATTCCATATAACTAGATGTCAGCCTTATTCTCATTGGTTTCTATCGTTTCAGAGCCACCTGCAGGCATGAATTAACCTGCCGCCGTCGTGTCCGGACCTGCTCCACCCATGTTGAGACCGCGGGAAATGCAGGACTCAGCCGAAACAAACACCCGGTCATAGCAGGCAGGCCTCAGGAGTGACAGGTCCGTGCAGGAAGCAACAGCCAAATATAGTAACGTTATGTGCAGCAACGAGGGGTGAATTTCTAGATGTAACGCGCTTAATCTTTAAGATAGGCAGAGGGCTTTTAAATGTAGAACCTATACTGGGATGATTCTAAATTATGAAAATATTATTGGACCACTTAACTTAATTGATGCATGTTATGATCTTTTGCCAAATAAAGTCCGCGAAATTGTTAGTTGCCAATCCACCCCGGCCGTAAAGGTTCATGTTGGGCTGGCAACATCTTTTGCAGTTCAGAAGGAGTTAAATATTGTTTCCACAAATTTGTATTTTCTAATTAAAATGTGTGATGCCACGACCAGCATCACCTGCCTGATTGGTATAAGATCTGTGTGAAATCAGAGATTTCAGAGAAATCAGGGATTCGGAGAGTTTCAGGAGAGAGATTCTGGCAAAACCCTTGTGAGAATCATTTCCCTCCACATAAAAATTGCACATTTTCAACCTTTCTATCGAGGGTCTTCCCATGTTGCTTTTCCAGTTGCTATCCAAAGAAAGATAGCTATAGTCAACGTGAAAAACGATGACGAGTTATATTTCCTTTGTACTCTCCTTGTAGCTTAAGTACAGGCGCACGAACACGCAGACCGTGTTAGCACTTATTGGGAGGCATTCGGAAGCCATGAATTCGATCTCTCAGGTATTCAATTTCTGGAAAACTCTCAGATATTTCCAAATTAGAGAGACAAAATCCAGGCACTTCAGTGAACGTTTTTAGTCTGGATCTTATTAAAGGCAGGAATCAAGTTGTTGGGCCCTTAAACTTAACTGGAGTCTAACGCGATAGCGATATCAACATGATGCTGCATACCGAAGGTAGCGGGAAATCGCATTACTGTTGGATTCGCAACTTGTCGCAGGTAGTTAGTTCCTCATTAAGTAATCATCATCATGTTATGCACATATGCGGTAGATGTATTCAGCATTTCAGTTTCGAAGATCTCTTGTACCGTCACGAGATCGATTGCGCAAGGACATATTCCATTAAGAGTAGATATGCCCGGCGATGACGATAAAACCTTAAAGTTTAAGGATTTTCACACCAGCAGCGTGTGCCCGTCGTCGTGTACGCGAATTTTGAGAGTTTGTTAGAACCTTATGATTCATGCAGTCCCACACCCAACGCCTCTCACTCAACCAATGTCCAGAAACACACCCCATTCGCTGGGGCATACCATGTCAATTGCCCCGACGTACCTAGTCTGTCATGTTTCAAATCCTTCTCAGGTCCAAACCCCGAGCAATGGTTTGTGGAATAACTTGTTTGAGCTTGACGAGGATGTTGATAAAATTTGCAAGGAGTGTATTCCCCTTGTAAAGACAGATGAGCAAGAAGCCAATTTTGCTGATGCTACTGTATGCTACGTCTTTGAGAAAGACAATTAACAGGAGACTGTTAAAATCCGCGATCAATGTCATATCACAAGTAAATTTAGGGGGGCTGCACACAATGACTGCAATTTGCAGTTTAAGACTAAAAAGTACATACCCAATTTCTCTCATAATCTTTCTGGGCATGACGCGCATTTTATAGTTATGGCATTATGTGACCTCGACGGCGATGGGATGGATGTACTTCCATAAACACTGAACGCTACATTTGTTTTTCAAAAAAGGTTTAACTTACTTCAATTACATTAAGGTTTCTGGACTCTTGCCATTTTATGCAGGCACTATTAGACAAACTGACTAGAACCCTTGAGGACGGCGACATGGACATTACTAGTGCTCATTTCAATTAGTTAAGCGGAAAGGAGTCTTCTCTTATGAATATATGGATTCGAGGGAGAAGCTTGACGAGGCCACGTCACCTCCAAAATCAAAATTTTATTGTTCGCTGTTGGAGTCTGAAATTTGACATGCCTATTACGAGCACGCGACAGAAGTGTGGAAGACCTTCCAGATCAATACTTTGGGCGAATATGGAAGTCTGTACGTGGAGACAGATATGTGGCTACTTGCAGAACTGTTTGAGAAATTTAGGAGTGTATATTTAGGGAAATACATCCTGGACCCTGTCCTCTTCTTTACATCTCCAGGCCTTTCGTGGCAGGTCGTGTTAAGGAGCACACGTGTTGAATTGGACCTTCTGACTGATATCAACATACTGCTTGATTTCGAACGTAGAATACGCCGTGGTATTTGTCAATGCGTCCAAAGATATGCCATGCAAATAACAAGTACATGTCGGAGTATAACCGCGAGGTGCCAGACAATTTTATCATGTACTTCGATGTTAACCAACTATATGACTTGGTCATATCCGAGTATCTACCCTCTGGTGGGTTTCAGTGGTTGTAGGCCGAGCAGACTGCGAGCATAGATTTATGAGCATTGTATCTGACT
>JARYHS010007043.1:0-11000 GCA_031002005.1 Vandiemenella viatica
GATCTCCAATCTCAGGAACACTAGCCAATATGTTCATCAACTTCATTGAAGGAGAAATATTCAATAAAATAATCCCCCAAATGGGTTTTCAGGTAATTTATTGGTTTCGTTACATTGATGATGTTGTATGCCTCATTAACGAACCGTTAGAACTCTTACAGGAATTACACCAAGATATAAAAACACTATACAGAAACGTAACATTCACATTAGAAATTATAATGGCCAGTAAAATTTTCTGTATCTAACCATAACTAAAAACCAAAACACACGCACATTCCAAATATACAGAACAACAACAACAGACCAAATAATACACTCCTCATCAAACAGAATTACCAAAAAGAACTCAGTAACACAAAAGAAATAGCCAAGAACAATGGATACAAAACACACATGGTTAATGCATTAAATAGAAATGATAGTAAATAAGTTGGAAAAAACTAAAACAAAAACACCACCACCACAGCACAGCAATTCAACAACCAAAGCACAAATACTTCAACAACAGTAACACCTCAAATCATACAAACATCCAACAATATAGAACACCATGGAAAGAAGTGGTACACCATGACGTACTCAAACAAGCATACACACAGGGTAACAAATATATTTAAAAGACAAGGGATAAACATTTCTCTCAAAACAGACAACTCGAAGCTCAAGCACAAAAAAATAAATTCCAAAACTCTGGCGTTTACCAATTGACATGTCAGAATTGTGATGCAGTTTATATCGGCCAAACAAAGAGACAATTCCAGACAAGATATAAGGAGCACAAGAGCATTAAAGTATAGTAATCATTCAACTTTTGCTGAACATCTCTTAGAAAATAATCATTTTCCCACTAACATAAATACAGACATGAAAATCCTAACAACGAACAACACAAAACACAATATTCTAACTCTTCAAGAAAATTATCAAATTCAAAAAGCAGTACTCTCAGGAAAACATGTACTTAATGATCATATAAATTAACCAAAAAAACTTTATTCGAGCTAATAAACATTGAAACTGACACATAACATCATTAAACACTCAATTTTCCCCACAACAATAATTTAACACACATTGCATTTCCCCCATCACAGCAAATACACACAAAATGCAATTACGAAATTTCAAATTCTCCGCTCACGCCACTTCCGACAGAGCACCGCCGGAAAAACAGCTGAACAACAGCAGCACGCACACAAAACTGAAGTTTGACAATGTCGTTGGAAAAAACTGTGCTTCAAAGTGAATTCATAAGACACCAGTTTTGTACAAAATATGTAAATAGTGTAAACAGCATGTTGGTTGAGGTCACAGGCGACCAACAAAACAACCACACCTTAAAACCGAAATGTAAAACGTGAGTTATAATATGAATATTCCTTATTACACCTATGTAAACAAGACGTTCTGCTTGATAATTCAAAACTGATATGTAAATATTGTCGCGTTGGAACCGGGACAGGTGTGAATTCGAAGGTTACTTGTCAATGAACACAGCACTTAAACTGAGAACAGGTTTATTGAGAACTCAAACATACACGCAGCACTGACTGCCTCTTGGGCAGAATGCTCTTCTATTTATACACAGATAGAACGTACTAGAGATTACAAGAGTAGTTAACAAATGAAATGTGTAGAAGTTACAAGTGACCTTAGGAAACATGTAGAATCTTCTGGAAATAATAAACAGAATTAAATAATTTTTGTCAGTGGGCGGGATTGAACCGGCGACCTTCGGTACCGCAATTCGTGACGCTACCCGCTGCGCCATGCTGGCAGACGGTACACTGGCGTTCATGCGGCATTGCTCCCTCTCCTGAGGAAAACAGCGTCCCGCTGTTAGATTTCTTTTGGGGCACGCTGAAGTGTCCTGGATCTTGATCTTGTCGTGGGTCCTCTGTATGGCAGTTCTGGAGGGCCCCTCCTGTTTGTACTATTATCTTCCTGTCCGACTTCCTCAGTATCCAAACCGTCCTCAGAGTCCTTGAACAAGAAGCTGGTTGTGCCTAGCTGCTCGTCAGGATTGTAGTAAGGCTTCATGCGGAGGACGTGAACAATGTCCCTTCGCTTTCGTCGTTTCGAAGACGGCTCATAATCCTCGACTTCGTATGTGACGTCTGACCGGCGGCGTATGACACGATACGGACCAAAGTACCGCTTCAGTAACTTTTCTGATAGCCCAACCTTCCGGACAGGGGTAAAAATCCATACGAGATCTCCTGGGTTGTACGCAACAGGTCGGTGCTTGCCGTCATACCGCTGACGGTCCCTCTCCTGGGTGGCCAGTGTTCGTATGCGAGCCAGCTGTCTTGCTTCTTCGACCCTGGTAATGAGCTGTTTTATATAGTCATCCTGAGTGTCGTCCGGCTGGAATGGGAACAGCGTATCCATTGTGGTCTCAGCTTCACGGCCATGGAGCAGAAAAAACGGAGTGAAGCCTGTCGTATCTTGCCTTGCTGTATTATAAGCAAATGTGACCACTGGCAGTATTGTATCCCAATCCTTCTGCTCAACATCCACATACATCGACAGCATATCGGCTAATGTCTTGTTGAAGCGTTCTGTGAGACCGTTAGTCTGAGGGTGGTATGCAGTTGTCATCCTGTGGACAACGTCGCATCTTGACATGACCTCTGATACTAGTCTTGACTGGAATACCTTTCCACGATCGGATATCATCACACGTGGTGCTCCATGCTTCAAAATAATGTCTTCTACTAGAAATTTTGCAACCTCTGGAGCTTCTGCAGTCGGCACAGGTTTGGTGACAGCGTAGCGCGTGAGGTAGTCGGTGCAGACTATTATCCATCGGTTACCGGTTGTCGACTTCGGGAACCTCCCCAAAAGGTCGATCCCAATTCGGTGGAATGGAACTGCTGCAGGTGGAATTGGTACTAGATGACCTGGAGGTAATTGCGGCACATGTTTCCGTCGCTGGCACTCTTTACAGTGACTCACATAATGCTTGACAGATCGGTAGAGACCCTTCCAGTAATACCTGCGTCTGATTCGGTCCAGGGTCTTCACAAATCCCAGATGACCGGATATTGGAGCGTCGTGGAAATACTTGAGAATAGCTGGCTGGAGATGAGCTGGAACGACCAGAAGCCACTTGGGGCCTAGTGGATCGTAGTTGTTCTTATACAATGTCCCATCTATCAATTGAAACCCTCCTTTGGCCGGTTCTCCTTTCTCCAAGGCGTCTATGGTTCTTAATAACTCTGAATCTTCCCTCTGTTCAGCTGCAACGTCACCTAATTCAGCGAGGGCTGAAATTCCATTCATGCTGTTGTGTTCTATTAAAGGATTCCTTGAAAGGCTGTCGGCATCCTTGTGTTTGCGTCCGTTTTTGAATACCACCGTGACGTCGTACTCTTGAAGTCTAAGTGCCCATCTTGCTAGTCGACCTGATGGATCCTTCAAGCTGGTTAGCCAACATAAAGAATGGTGGTCTGTTACGACGGTGAAAGGTTTGCCGAATAAATACGGACGAAACTTGTTGATAGCCCAGACAACTGCGAGGCATTCTTTCTCGGTTGTAGAGTAGTTTATCTCGGGCTTAGAGAATACTCTTGATGCATAGGCTATCACCTTCTCAGCACCTTCCTGAATTTGCACAAGCACTGCACCGATCCCATAACCGCTGGCGTCAGTGTGAAGTTCAGTTTCTGCATTCTCGTCGTATAAGGCTAGAACTGGTGCGGAAGTTAGAGCCTCCTTAAGTGCCTGGAAAGATCTTTCTTTAGTTTCATCCCAGTAAAACTTGGCGTCTCCCTGCAAAAGTTCTTGCAGTGGACGTGCCATGTTACAGAATCCTTTTATGAAACGCCGGAAGTATGAGCACAGCCCAAGAAAGCTTCTCACATCACGAATGTGCTGAGGAGTTGGAAATTCCATGACTGCCCTTACTTTATCTGGATCAGCGCGGACGCCATCTCCGTTGACCAGGTGCCCCAGGATTTTTATCTCTCTGGCGACGAAGAGGCACTTCTTCGGATTGAGGCGGAGTCCTGCAGTCTGAACACACTTCAGCACCGTTGACAGGCGACTCAGATGTTCTTCAAATGTTTTCGAGAAAACAACAATGTCATCTAAATAACAAAGACACGTCGTCCACTTAAGGTGTCGAAGTAAGTTGTCCATCATGCGTTCGAATGTGGCCGGAGCGTTGCATAATCCGAATGGCATTACTTTGAATTCATAGAGGCCATCAGGTGTAATAAAAGCCGTCTTTTCTCTGTCAGCTTCGTCAACCTCGATTTGCCAGTAGCCTGTCTGCATGTCCATGGTTGAGAAGTATGTAGCTCCTTTCAAGCAGTCTAAGGCGTCGTCGATGCGCGGCAGTGGGTAGACATCTTTCTTTGTGATTTTGTTCAGCCGCCGATAGTCGACACAGAATCGCCACGTACCATCCTTCTTCTTTACGAGGACCACCGGAGATGACCAAGGACTCTCCGAAGGTTGAATAATGTCATTATGCAACATCTTCTCCACTTCCTCTCGAATTATTCGCCTTTCGACTGGTGACAATCGGTACGAGCGCTGGCTAATGGGCGGATGATCCCCAGTATTGATACGATGCTTTATCGTGGGCCGTTTCGTCTGACCTTTTTTTTTGCTGGGGTGTGAATACACCAGAGAATTGGCGTAGTATAGCTAACACCCGGTGGTGTTGTTCCTTGGTCAGGCCGGACCCTATTGGCAGTTCCATAGTTGTTTCCTCCAGCGTGTTGTCGGTACTAGTAACAGAGCATGGATCTTCGTTAATGACGTTGAGCTCGCCCTCCTGGACTGGTTCAGCTGTCCCTATGCACATTCCCTTGGGGATAATTTGTGACTGCTCGTGACAGTTGGTGATCCAAATGTCTCCTCGACCACCGATAATGCTTATGATAGCCGCTGGTATGTAGATTTCTTTCGTGAGCCTAATAAACTTTCTACTATCGACAAGCACTTCAAGGTTGCGGTCGTCCGTGTTTTTGACTGGGACTCTTCTCATTGCGAACGGCGGGATTGTCACGTTGTCAACGGCGAATAACTTCCCAGAAGATTCTGTGTTACGTGTACCCGTCGCAACGACTTCTTCAATTTGCAGCTCAGACGTTCCACAGTCAATGACAGCTTGGGATGCCTTAAGGAAGTCCCATCCAAGGATGACATTATGACTACATTCTGTTAAAATGACAAATTCAACTGGCTGGGTCCTGTTGTTGATGGTTATTCTCGCGACACAAGCTCCAGCTGGCTGGACGTACTTTCCATTTGCGACCTTCAGCACAGTTGCCCCCGTATCACGGAACATTGTCTTCTTTAGTGTGCGACGATAATTGTCCGACAATACGGAGAAAGAAGCTCCTGAATCAACCAGCGCCCGGACAGGTTGGCCGTCGATTATAACGTTGATGAGATTTCCCGACATCTTAGTGACTGTCATCCATGGAGGATTTTCATCTGCGGCGGCCTCACCTCCGTAGATGGTCGCCTTGCTTAGTTTTCCTGCGTGCGGCGGCTAGGGGAGCGGCTGGTAGCTCTGTCCGGCGACGATGAACGGCAGCGGCGCGTCGGGGATCGACCTCGTCTAGGGTACGGCGATGGGCTTCTTCCCGTAGGTCGACCGAACTCGTCAGCGGGTGGCTGCCTGGGGTAGAACTGTTCGGATGGCGGACGTCTTGCGGCAAAATAATCGTCAAATACTCGTCTTCTCTCTCTGCAGTAGCGTATGACATGTCCAGGGCGCCCACAGTGGAAACATACTGGCGCGTTGTCTTCTGTCCTCCAGACGTCCGTTCGTCTGCGGGACGTCATAGGTGCCGGAGGATTTGGTTGTGGCCGTGTCGGCCGGTTCCTAGGCTGCCGTTTGGCAGCTGCAGCATACGTCATATCAGGGCGAGGCCATTCTTCACGTCGAGTGCGATTGGCTCGGCAGACAGGAGCTATTGTCTGAAATACCTCTTTTTCCGCCGCGTCGGCTCCTTCATGACCCACTGGGCTTACATCCATGGCCATGATCTGATGCTCACTCGGTTCAAGAGTCCCAGCTGCCATGAACTGTTGTAATTCTTCTCTCACAATTTGTCGTATGAGAGACGCAAAGTCGTGCTGGTCTTCCACAACTGCCATAGGGACTACGTTGGGAAGTCTGTCATACTTCTTTCGCCCAACCCTCCTTTGTTGCATCTCCTCAATCCGCTGGCACCACTTGATGAACTCTTCCGTCGTAGCGACGTCTTTTATCAGAAGAGCTTGGTACATGTCTTCTGCAATACCTTTCATTAGGTGCGTGATTTTGTCGGCTTCAGTCATATTCGGGTTGACTACGTTGCATAGGGCCAAAACATCCTGTATGTAAGATTGCGTCGGCTCCCCATGTCGTTGGGCCCGGTTCTTCAGTTGTTCTTCCGCCGAGCGGATTTGTCGCTGGTGGTCCCCAAACGTTTTCTTAAGTTCCGTCTGGAACATTTCCCAGTTATTCAGTTTATCTTCGTTGTTCTCGAACCACTGCTGGGCGGTTCCGTCCAGATAGAAATAAACATTTGCCAAGCACATGGTATGATCCCACCTGTTGTACTTGGCGACTCGGTCGAACCCTTTTAGCCATTTGTTAGGATCCTGTCCAGCGTCTCCAGAGAACACCGATGGGTGTCGAATGTGCAGCTGGCTTGCCGCCATGGGTTTCCTAATGACGCGGACTTTCGGAAGGACGTACTGAGTATATCCTTTGTAGTCCGGTTCCAGTCCGTGTAGGCGGCGACTTTTACGTTGCCTAATCGGAGCCACGACGATGCAGCTGTTGCACAGGGTACCCGGCGCCTCCACCAAACTATGTCGCGTTGGAACCGGGGACAGGTGTGAATTCGAAGGTTACTTGTCAATGAACACAGCACTTAAACTGAGAACAGGTTTATTGAGAACTCAAACATACACGCAGCACTGACTGCCTCTTGGGCAGAATGCTCTTCTATTTATACACAGATAGAACGTACTAGAGATTACAAGAGTAGTTAACAAATGAAATGTGTAGAAGTTACAAGTGACCTTAGGAAACATGTAGAATCTTCTGGAAATAATAAACAGAATTAAATAATTTTTGTCAGTGGGCGGGATTGAACCGGCGACCTTCGGTACCGCAATTCGTGACGCTACCCGCTGCGCCATGCTGGCAGACGGTACACTGGCGTTCATGCGGCAAATTTAATAAAAATTTAATATAATTAATTCAACAGTAAGTACACCATCGTACATACATATATGTAAATAATATATTCATAAATAAGTAGTATAAAGCATTTTAATCACCGAGAACAGTGTGCTTGTATTTCCTAACAAAGTCTTACGACGTTAGGCGCATAGCTTGTTGTTTCTAATTTTAAACATTAATCCAAGTTGTCATGAATTATTTGGGTTCTCAATTTATTTTTAATAAGATTCTTATTGGAAAACGTTTGGGTCGAGCCAAAGATATTAGAGTGCCAAATGCAAATTTTTTCAACTCATTCTATGAATCCGGCAGATTCTTCCAAGCACTGACGATGGTATCCTCTGCTTTTTTGTTGTTATTTTTTGAGAACTGTTAATACGTCCTTTGAAAGCAAATTGCATTTTCTGCTTTCTGTATTCTAAATTACAATTGTCGGTAAAGACGTATAAAAAATATTATGAAAGAGCCGCGCTAATATCTTCGAAGAGCCGCTTGCGTCTCCGGAGCCAGGACTAGCCGACCCCTGTCATAGGAGATAGCCAGGCTCCTGTGACAGAACATAAATAAAAGTTCACTTAACTCGGTAAAGGAAAAAAAAAAAAACTTAAAAATAGATTCGAGTGAGTAGATGTAGCGTATGTGAATCATTTATTACTTCTGCGCAAAAATGTATCTTACAGTATAGGACAGTGGAGCGTGAGAAGTGTGTTGACTGATTGTAGATATCGTCGGCTAGTTACTGCTGAACTTAACAGGTTTGAGATAAACAAAGGTTTTTCTTAAAAAGGAGAATATCATATAAGCTACACAATAACTAAAAGAGGAAAATAATGTGCCAGATCTAATAAGTGAGTATAACTAGCGAGGCTTTCAGAGAAGATGGTAGACAGCTGCCCTACCTAAAATTAATTTAAATTGTAGATTAGAACGTGGAAACTACCGGCTTTGCTGACAACATGACTTACGGATATAATACTGACTTCGCATGAAATTTTTAAAGACACATCTTCGCCTCTGAAAACTGAGTTAGCTGCTTAAGTCCTTAGAACTTTCTGAGGACACAAATGATTTTAGAACCTTGAACTGATATTTTCTAAATCCTGAAAGAGAACGCCGGAAGCAAGCAGGCTGAGAAGTCCTGCCACGAGAAGTCCTGTTTCGTCGGTTTGTAGATGTTCCTTGCTGTAGCTACCTTAAATCACCGCCAATTTGTTCGACGCTTCATTTCCTAATTTAATAAGAAGCAGTCTGAACAAATATTCAGCAATGTGATGGAGTGTAGCGGTGCGAATGTTGATTACCTTTTGCTGGCTGATCACTCCAATGAAGTGTGTCACTCACTACATCTCCTTTCCTAAAAATAATTTCTTTAAAACTTTTTTCAAAAATTATCGAATCATCAGCAGTGCAAAATGATTTCGCGTTCCGCGGATCCAGTTCTCTGCTCTGATTTTCGGAAGTGATAGCAGGGAACTCGAAATATTTGATCAAACTGTTCAGTTTCTTAAAAGTTATAAAAGTCCATAAGCAGACACAGCATTGACTGAGGACACGTACTAAACCTATAATCTCAACCCGTACGCATCAAATTATGAGGACAAGCGACACGGAAAACTGATGGTTGCTGCGTGCGCTGGCGAGAGCTTATGTAATTTGATTCGGAAAGTGACCTGACGTAACTGAAGAGCGGAGTAAAACGGCAAGATGGCAACACAACTGGGTCGCAGGTCTTGTTTGCTTGTTCGATTGCTGGCGCTGTTTGTGTCGATATCGTCATTCTCATTGCAAGCAGAGTACTGTGTGGTGATGCTATCTATTCTTTGGTAAAATCTGTAATTTCAAGGCGGGAGCCTAGGAGCCCGCACCACAGTGGGGCCCGCACCACATGCAAAAACATGAAATTATTTTTTAAAAAACATAATCAAACACACGCAAAGAATGTAACCTATTTCCGAAAAGGTTTTAGCACCGAAATTCCTGTAATGCTCGTGAAAACTGAAAACAATATTCACGCATGCGCAGTTCAATCCTTGGAAGGACGGGTAGCTACACTGTAAAATAACATTTAAGTGCACCTATACTGAAAAGTAACTACTTTGCGGCTCACCGATGCGGTCTCATAACGCTTGTAACATAAGGTCGGCGCGTATGAATATAGATTGAAGTCACTGTTGTACACCTGCAACAGGAACTAAAATTCCCTGGCCTTCACGTCCGGTGTCCGATGTAAACAACGAGTAGCGCTCGGAGGACCAAGTTTTAATGTTTTGTTTGAAACTAAGTATTTATATTAAAAAATACATTCCTTTATAAATGAAACAGTTGTATTTAGAATTCAATGTTAATTCTATTTTTAATTCTTTTTATTTAATTTGTTGTTATGAAGCACTTTTTATTTCTGTTAAAACTTTATTTTAACATTCAGGAATCATGATCGCTTGGTGTCGCTTGGGAAGGCGCTGTCTAAAAACATATTTTTTTTACTTATGGCTTTACGCCTCGTCGACGTCGAGGTACTCAGAGGCAGGATAGGGCTGGGGACAAGGAACTGGAACGAATTCGGCGATGGCCCTTTAGAAGGAAGCATCCGGGTATTCGCCTGGAGTGATTTGGGGAAACCATGAAAAACGCAATAGGCAGCATCTTATCCATCGATCATCAGTCCAAAAATTGAACGCGGGAACTTCAGTTCCTTACCTCGTTCATTTCGGCATCGGAATCGATACAGAAAGCACGTTTCGAACTTTCGATTCTTCAGCAATTTATCCTCGTATATTTTTACTATCATTACAGTATACAATATTTTGCAATAAATGGTTTAGTAATTTAATAATAAGTAATCGATATTGTTAATATCCATATATAAGGGGCCGCAGGTATAGCCTAGATCCGAAATGCAGCCCTGGGCGGGAGGAAGTATTGCTGAACTATTATTGCGTGCTAATAGTCAACTGCTGAGTTAAGAAACCATGTCACGTTGACGTAGATAATTAAGCAAGGTAAAAAAAAAAAAAAAGTTACAGCGCTCACACTTGCGTCGTAAACCGTTCAGTTGTTCAGTTAAACACAAGGTACGACATAATTTATTGATTTTTTGTTTTTTTTGTTTCCACATATGGGACAACGTAGGAAGAGACGCCATGTTCGTAAGGAAACACATGACAGAAGTGACCGGATCAACAGAGATGTTACGTAACGAAACCCGACTGATTGAAATAAATTTGGCACGAGCTGCTCCTTTGTTGCCAAGCGTGAGCTGCGAGCCTATTTCAGTTTCGCTGCGTGAGACACACTGGAAACAACAACACAGTAGCTCAAACTCGCAATTGAAAACAAATAGAAATGTGAGTTATCTCTCATAGTGACCGCGTCTAACTTTGAACTGTATTTTTAGTAATTAATACTTTCCGTGTAAAGGGTTGTACCGGTGTGTAAGTAAAACGTTACTTTAGGTACTTCCAAACTGCCCGAGCTGTTGACTCGGGTCGTTGCAGCAGGGTGATCACTGGGTTAGGGGGGTGAGGTGTTTTTCCGTAATTCCCGGACCCTCCGCCCTCCGGTAAGATCTGGATATTTCGCCGGACCTCTCCCACTATTTCACCCCCCTTAGCTGGTTATAGTCTGGCATTATGGGCCGCCATCCCATAAGCAGTTGGATGAGCTGTCAACGCTCGGGGTGGCATGAGGGTCCGAACATACAGATTTCCGCTTTCCATAGGTTTCAGAAATCAGTCCAGTCGAATGATAGGATAGTTTCTTCAAAAGCCGTGGCAGGCTGCCTTGTACCCAAATCTGTCTT
>JARYHS010007045.1:0-13000 GCA_031002005.1 Vandiemenella viatica
CAGAGAATAAGGAAAAGTAAATATTTATGTGTACAGTTTAGTAGCCAACCGCCAACAATACCCGGGACATGAAATGTACTAAGAATTGAAAAACACAAGGTCACCATAAGAGCGGGAAGAAATTAAAAATATATTACGGCAAAAAATTACATGTGAACAAAAGCAGTTAATGTGATACAAACTGTTACTGATACAACGGAAATATGTGCACGTTAACAATGCAGTAAAGATAATTAAACGGCTGTGAATGTTGTGGAAAAATGTACATTAAAGGAAGTTATAAAGAAGGAATACAGATAGAAAGAACGCCACGCAAACACGAGTACACAAAGAGCAAAGAATGGAAATAAAAAGATGGAGAACACCAAAATAGGAACAAAAAAGGACAACAAAAGAAGGAAGCCATAAGGCAACAACAATTGGATAATGTAAACAAAGAAAATTCCGCGAGGAACTCAAAATAAGATAGGACAGGGAAAAATAAATAGACACCCATCACTTATCGCAGATGAAGGCAGGAAAGCGAGACGAACAAAAACATAAACAAATTGCACAATATTTCGACATGAATCTTAATCATCTGAGAGGCGAGACACTGCTCCCCGCACATCCTTCAACAAAACCACTCAATCTTGTATAACATCTTGGTCCACAAGTATTTACCTGCCGACTCTCTTAGACCTCCACAGGGATCTTTCCCTTATAACAGACCCTGCTGCAAAACTTGCAGCATGCATCCCTGCCACCACTACTTATACTAATCCTGTCACAGGCGAATCTTTCCCTATAATTGGACATGCAATGTGTGCTACCACTCACCTTATTTAGGCCTACCAACTCACCTGCTTCCATTGCACTGCCTCTTACATTGGTCTCACCACTCAACAACTATCCAACAGGATGAATGGCTTATGCTTCCAACCAGTGCTAGAAATTTCGTTTGTAAATCCAGGCGTATTTGTTACGCCTAACTTTCAGACTCAGGCGTAAAATGAAAATGTTAGGCGTAATTATATTATAATTATGAAAATACATATATTATAGCTTACAACCTACTCCAACACAATTTAAAGCTGTAAATAGGCCCAGAAAATATTAATATGGTTTGCATGTGCAATACATCATATACCAAAATTGTGAAATAATTTAATATGATTATTGATTTTCATTGTACTTTGACAGTAACTTTTGAATTTTACACAATGATCTTCATCTTCAGAGGTTTATTCCCAAATTTCCCGATTCATCGCCAGAGGATTATTTCTTTCAAATACAAATAAGTCAATAAGTCAAATAAAAATTGTAAAATATTTTCCTTCATGTACAAATTTTAAGAATAATTTGATTTCACAGTTTCTGTGTACAATTTATCGGCAAGATCGCAGAAACAAAACCATTCAGTTATTGAATATATCGTAGCTGAATAGTAAATTCAATGATTCCCCACTTTAAATATCAGGAAAACGCCTTTCGGCCTTACCTGAAGTGCTGTGTCACTTCTTATCTAGCAATTCTGGTCTTCGAGGGTTCTGTGTGTTTTTCCACCCGTTGGGACCAAAATCATGCAGTGAAGGTCCATCCATTCCTTTTCATGAGTAATAAGTCATCTACATTTAGGGTATCCAAACAATATCGTTTATCAGTTTTGCTCACTGAAACCTCGCTCACATATTGCAGTGGTGAATGGAAGCACATGGTAACATGAAATGATTTTTAATAAATTTGGTATTGGTTGTCTTCACTATTTTCGCTATATACTCTGTTCCAATGCTGACGACTTGATAGAGATTTCTTGTCCTTACTCCATATTTTCCAGCGCAGAAATTCATCAGAAGCTTGTTGTTTGCTTATGGTCACTGCTGCAGATAAATCCTTGGGGACCCCTTCAAACTCCTTTACTCCTTAAATTATTACTATCCTCATTTGGAATATTAATTGCATCAAAAATTTCTATTTTTAAACATGCAATTAGTTCGAAGATCTTTGAAGCGTTTTGTTAATCCTGTCAAGAAATTTCTGATTATATCTTCGCGATCACGTAAAAAAAATCTGCAGACCCTCTTTACTCAATTTTATGCTTTTATATTCACAAGTACCATTACCCAAGTTACAGTCCTTATCAAATTGAGACAGAGTTTCTCCATTGGCAGCAATTAAATTTTTCTATATCATTTCGCAGATTTTAAGTTCAGACATAACTTTCTCAATGTTCGCCTTGTCATATTGAATATTTTGGAAAATGTTGACAAAACATCAGTTACATCAATCGGAAAGCACAAAAATATTATGAACCGCACCGATTTTAAAGTTTTTAAGTAGTTCGTCACTTTTGCTTGAAAAATTTTGTTGTAGTTTTTGTCAGCACAAAAGTCTTCAAAATACGAAACAGTGACTGTGTAATTCCTGAGCAATGCTTTTAAAGCTCTGTTTTTTTGAAAAGAAATCCACCTGGTGGATATGATTGACAGGTGGTTAACGACTGATTCATCCAATGCTTCAGCCAAATCTTTAAATTGTTTCTTATGCTTTGGACTTTTAGAAAACAAATTGTATACACCTTAATTACTTTTTCGCATGTTTGAGCGTTTTATGTTACTGAAGCTACCAGAAACACATAGTTATATCCGATGAAGAATACAATGCACTGATATAACATTCCCGCACACGTTGCACAATTTGCAAACCACACCATTGCTAACACCCATATTAACACTTGCCCCATCTAGACAGTACCGGATTAACCACACAGCAGGAGGTAGCAAATGATACGGGCCTCGCGCCTCTGGGGGCCTCGCGACTCATAGGGGGACCCCGCTTCTAGGCTAGATGCACAACTTTTTTTTTTAGCTCTACAACAATTTTTCCCCGGAAGGTAAAAATCAAGTACCTTTTCTTCACATTTGCTATGGGCCCCGCGCTATCTTAATCTGGCCCTGCATCTAGACAGACACCTACAAGTTTCTCTTTCCAAGAATCGCCATCAAATGTTTCATTTAAAGTGTCCAAAATACATTCGAATATGCTTTTAGCTGATCCATCACTGAATGGCTTTAATTCTAAGAAATCTACTCGTTCCTGCCCTTCTTCAACAGATGATACGTAGATTATTTCACATCCAATTCCACCCTAATCAGTTGATCAATCACACATAATTGATATATAGTCACTACTTTGAATGATATCTTGTAATTGGATTTTGGATACGTGAATTTTCTGCTATATTAGTAATGAAAAGAGTACACGACTTGTCATTTCTGTATGTTGAAATCAATTTTTGACACCGTTTTTTTCTTGTAACTCTAACAAACGTGGGTAATCAGTGAACGCAAAGTTGCCTTTTGTATTAAATAAAACACAGATTAATTTTTGGTCTACTTTGTCACTCATGGCACTCAACGTAAGAGCTAACGGTGTCTGCAATGAATTTTTTTCGCCAATCTGCCGCACACGAATTTTGATGGACTTCACTTTTTTCATGTTTTTTTAACTGTTTCTAATCTAGATATAACCTTTGCATTTTACGAAACTCGTTAAAGATGAATTCGCCAACTGCCTACAAACGACCCCTATTTTCGCTGCCTTGTTCCATTGATAACCAAGGAAAACTTTTTTGCCACTTACTTAATTGTGTGTTACCCACGGCATTACTTGTCGATGTACTGGTGGTAACAGCAGGCATAGTAGCTGATAAATTTTGAACTGTTTTTGATCGTTTACTTGCTGGTTGATCTCCTGGATTGCTTGAAGTTGGAGCAGGCCTACTAGTAGTAACTGAAGGGCCTGATGATTTGTCAGCAGCTGATGTACTTGTAAAACTTCTATCACCAATACTTGTCTTTACAAATGGTATAAGGTCAGTGATTTTACATCTTACATCCTTTGCTAAGCGAATAACAGAGAAGAATAATGCACGCGCTAGAATTCTTTTTTTGACTTCGCGGTACTTCCCTCTACACTGTTGCCACTTCTGAACTTCAGAAACGTATTATTGGAAACTTTGAAAAAAATCAAAACGACAAGAATTGAAATTAATTATTAGAATTAAACCTTGAACACGCAAAGCTGAAAACAAGTTCCGAAATGTAATTTTTAAGGTTTTGATACTTAGGCGTATTTTCTACGCCTTTGACGGAGATTGCAGGCGTAAA
Organism: Vandiemenella viatica; assembly: GCA_031002005.1. Classification (NCBI taxonomy): domain Eukaryota; kingdom Metazoa; phylum Arthropoda; class Insecta; order Orthoptera; family Morabidae; genus Vandiemenella; species Vandiemenella viatica. The sequence goes on from JARYHS010007045.1 coordinate 4,149, forward strand.
ACGAAAATATTCAGGCGGAATTACGCCTAACGCCCGGTCAATTTCGAGCACTGCCCTGTACAGTGCATAGATGTAGATAATACCAGCCAATAATAATACAATGGGTCCAGACATTTTCCAACATCAGATGTGGGATCAGTTTGAACTTGAATCAACTTGGCTTCGCTACAGCTTATTAAGCATTTGTTCCATATGTCACTAGTCACAACTGCAGAATATGATGCAACTCGTCAAAGTTTTTGAACTGCCAGCAAGTAACAGCCATGTTTCCATGTGTGAAATTAATCATGAATAATCTGTTGTTAATCAGTAGACTTCAGCATGATTGTGAAAACTGTCTCTACCTGAACAACCACTAGAAAGAAGTTCACTCACCATCAAAACTATAAAGAAAGTGGGTTCGACCACATCGTCAGGGCACCAAGAAGTAATTGTACTAACAGCACGAAATTTGATATAAACGTTCCTTATTATGCTTTACATAAGAAGGTTTTTAACACTAAAATCAAAAAGCACACAGTGTGGGATTAATCCAAACACTAAGGTTACCTTTATGCCAAACGCTTGCACTCACTAGCAGACATCTTGTAATATATCTCAGATGTGAACTTAACCATTCAGTGATTTTAAAACACACACACACACACACAGCACTTGAATTGTATAACTGTCAACCTACTCCAACAAAATATACTATGTAAAAAATCCCATAATTACTGAATACACGCTCACACGACCTTGTAGTTATTTTTCATTAATGGTCTAGGGCTGACACCATAACTCACACATTGTATTTAATTCTGTATCAGCAAACAAGAGATGACACCACTTATCTGACAACAGTGTAGTTAATTTCGTGACAACATCTCGGGCAGCACAGCCCACTGTCTCTGGTACAATGTGCCTGCTATATCTTATGGAACCACATGTATCACAGAATGTTTCTTGTGCCATTACTTCTCTCCTTGTAGATGTAACATTCAATTTACTCTCTAAAAACAAGCCTAAGAAACACTTACAAGAAACCGGTTTTAATACATATTTTTGCATAATAACTTGTTTGGAGTATACTTATATGAGGGGATACCAAAAATGAACCGGAATAGTATTGCCGTGGGCGGAGCTTGTGTAGTACACGTTTCTGCCGCTAGGCATTTATAGTGTAACTCATTGTTAGTTGACCTGGCTTGTTCTGTTAATCTGCAGTGATTGTTTTTGCTAGCACTGTTTTGTTTTTGATGATGAAAAGTTTATGTGAACAAGTCATTCTATTGGTTGCCTTATGGGGCGGAAGATCAAGGTCACTGGAGCGGAGCTCAAACACCTCTCACCAACCTCACCAGAGCTATGTGCAGCTGTGAAATATTGCTTTCTACTCAGTAAAAATGCTCCTGAAACTATTTTAATAATGAAAACAGCTTACAAAGACGATGTCATGGGAAAAACTAAGGTGTGCGAAGTGGTTTGCTAAGTTTAAAAATGGCGACATGTCGATTGATGTCAAACCTCGTTCTGGACGTCCATCAATGAAAATGTTGAAAAAATTCGAGAGCTTGTGCTCTCAGACAGTCGACACACAATTGATCAACTGTCATAGATTAGTGGTTTATCTTTGAGTTCAGTTCAGCAAATTTTAAATGAAGATTTTGGATCGAAAAAGGTTGCTACCAAGTTTGTTCCTCGCACACTGACTGACAATTAAAAGAATGTCAAGTTGAAACATGTCGTGCTTTGAAACAACAGCTTGAAATGTATCCAGATTTTCTGTCAAAGGTCATCACTGGTGATGAGTCATGGTGCTATGGTTATTACCCAGAAACAAGCAACAGTCAAGCCAATAGAAGACGTCATTGTCAATCAGTCCAAACAAATGTCGTCAAGGCAAATATCAAAACAATGCTCATTTACTTTTTTTGATGCCAAGGGCGTAGTTCATTCAGAGTTTGTCCCTCCACATCAGACTGTCAATCAAACCTTTTATTTGGAAGTTTTAAGAAGATTATGCAACAGTCTTAGTCAAAAAAGACCAGATTTGTGGGAGACAGGAGACTGGTTCTTCCACCACGACAATGCACCTGCACACATGACTGTCTGCTATGCAGTTTTTGGCTAAAAATGGCATGGTTCCGCTGCCCCACGTATCTTACTAACCTGACCCGGCTCCGTGCGACTTTTTCTTATTTCCACACATGAAAAGGGGCATGAACAGTGGAAGCACTAGTGGATCAAATGTATTAGTTGTAATAGAGAGTATTTTGAAGGGAATAAGGTTGTTTTGTAAAAAATCTGAAAATATATAGCATTTAAAAAATAATTCCGTTATTTTTTTGGTATCCCCTCATATATCAAGCAAAAAGGAAGTTAGAATATTAAAGGCTACTTGAAATCAATAGTCACGTGCATTCGCTACACACCATGTATTGACAGATAAAATATACAGAAGGTAGGCGATAGGTGAGTGATTGTATTAACAGCTACACAAAAACAACTGTTTATTGTAGCAACGACAGACATCACTCTGTCCTATAAACGAGATTACAAAGTTTCTTCAAAAACTAGGAAAATGTGGCATTGATATACATAAAGACTCACAACGACATTCAGGATAATAATTTTGTATAGTAGAAAAAAACACCACCACTCAAGAATATAGGCTACTTACAGAATCAGTTCAAATTACGATATTTTTTACGGGACACTAATCATTAAAATGTATTCTCTACACTATCAAATTATTATTTGTGATCAATTTTGTACTATCGTCATTCTTATTGCCACCTGTTATTTTATATTACAATTTGGGTAGTGGTCCAATGAAGGTGTACTGAAAAGAAATTGTCCACCTGTGCTCAAATTTCACACATACATTTCCGAAGACGTACCTTTCAACAAAAAGTGAATATGGAGGCAAGAAGAAACATACTGTAGACATAATGCCACATGAATATTACCAGATTCAATAGTGTCCACAGTGCAGTCGGTAGCCATTTCTAAACAATTTTTGATGCCAATAACAGCATTTACAGTTCATTTCATTGAGCACTCTGAGCTTTGGTCATTTCGAAGTACATATATTGTAACAAATTCATAAAAAAAAAAACATGCTGCTGCATAACATTAGTTAAAAATGGCATATAAACATATTTATATGGTTTCACAACAACTTGCCTGCAAATTTACATTTGTTGCTTTAGATCATAGGTTCCCAACCTTTATTGGCCTACCACCCCTTAAAAAAAAAAATTACTCACCGCCCCCATATTCGAACAAAAAGTTACTCACCGACCCCTTTCCAGGGGGGGGGGGGAACAACTACTCCCCTTCTTGTAATAAATAATGTAACTAATAGAGCTCAAACCTTTTTGGCTTGTAACCAACTTTTTGAAACAGTGATTCGATATTGTCCTTCTTAAGTGAAGTGTGCAGTACCATATGTAGAAAAAACAACAGACTTCTAAAATTACTTTATTAAAAGATATTAATAATATCACTGTATTGTTCACAGTATGATTAACAAATACAGATTATAAAAAAAGTATTAATGGTGTAATGGCAGTACTTTTTCAATATTAGGCCTTATTTGTCATCAGCAATCTTAAATCACCACATTCCACCATTGATAATCTGCTTAATTTTTGGCTAATAAATTGCTGACTCTGTCAAATCCTGTTTTGGCTACATATGATCATGGGGTTGCAATTAAAACCTTCTTTGACGCACCCATAAATGACCAATAGAGTACTGGAAAGCAGGGAAGTGGCGGCTGGTCCTCAGCACCCCCCCCCCTTTTTTTATATTAACTGTGGTTCACAAATGCTGCCATGATCTCTTCAATGCCCACGATGGGCGGTAATGTCCCCGTTGGGAACCACTGCTTTATGCATAAGCATATGTTAAGAAATGGAACCAGACTGCACTGTGCACACTATTGAATAATGTGTGGCATTATGTCTAAAGTAATTTTCTTTTTGCTTTTATCTTGAATTTTTCTCAGAAGATATGTCCTCAGTAACCTGTGTACAAAATTTGAGAGCATGGGGACAATTACCTTTTGGTATGCACTTATTGGACAGTCACCACAATTTGTTTACGCACAGAGACCTCTTGAAGTCTACACCAAAGAAGTAATCACTAGAACACTTTGTTGCTCACTGGCCAGTTTCCTGCTCAGTTCTGCTGCCTAAACCTATATAATATACTTTGTAATTTACATAATTGTGGTTGACAGAAGCACCAAAACTTATTTCTACTCTGTGCACTTCAATCCCAAATAGCACTAGCGAAGAAAGCAATCATATAAGCATTATGCGCAGCACCTCCTTTTTTCTCTGATATTATCCCTCCTGTCACTGCAACCCAAATATGTTGGTGGACGAAGTATTTCATCGCACTGTCAAGTAAATGTGGGTGTAAGCATGTTTAAAAATGAAACAAATGTTATTTGTTTACCACAGAATCTCATCCCAATCTAAGAATCATTTCTGTGATGTTTTCGTAAGGACTGTGGCAACCAGTGACAAATCGAGCAGCTCTTCTCTGTACTTTCTCTAAACTATCAATCAACCCCCTCCGAAAAGGATCACAAACTGCACAACAGTAGACCTAATGAGGATATATTTCCTTTGTTTGTGCATTATAATTTTTCTAGATCAGACTTATAAATCACACCCTAGAATTAGCTCTAGCTATGGCAAAATTTATGTGCAAATCCCCATTTCATGTTGCTTTGTACTGTTACGTCCAAATATTTCAGGGAATCAACCATATCAATAACTGATCTGATTACTTAGTATTTCTCAACAAATAGATTTTTTTTTGTTAGTTATGCACTTTTTATAATTTCGTGTAAGTTGCCATTACTCGTATCATGATGCCTTGAATTTCTAAGCAATCAGCCGAAATCCTTACTTCCTTATAGATGAACGCGTTGTAACCGAACAACCTGAAATTACTATTCACATTATTTCAGATATTGTCTGTAAAAATTAAGAAAAGAATTGGTCCTATTAGACTTCCTTGAAGGTCACCAGATGTAACATCTAGATTAGAAAAGGCTTCTCCATGAACGACATAATGCGACTGACCGTTTAGAAAGTCTCTTATCCATACAAAAAGTTGATCTGATATACCATCCGCTCCACAGAAAATCCAAAAAATAAATAAATAATGCATTAACTTGTGAACCTGCATAAATAACTTTTGTTACATCATGTATAAATAGGGCCACATATTGGGTCTATTGGAGATCGCGATTCCGCTACAACAACATTAAATATTATCGTTGTAATACTGCTGTAGTCAGTCGCAAGACATTATTTTCAAGCAGTAATTCAGTTGTAATACAACCTGGACAATTATTTTCAACCAGAAATTAGGTTGAAATACAGCCTGGACCAGTAAGAAACCGTTAAATGTACTTCGTAAAGAATTTCTAGCTGAGTCTTGCGTTTGACCACTGCAGTTTTATGATGCCAACTCCAGGCGGAATCGTGATCTCCAGTAATCCCCCCATATTTTCTTCCAAAATCAATGTTGGATTAGTGTAAGAAAATTGTTTTCATCTAGAAAGTTCATAATGTTCAAGCATATAATATGCTCCATTACTCTACTACAAACAGATATAGGTATGGCTAGGCAGTTCCTAGGATCACTTCGATCTCTGTTCTTGAAAATTGTAGCTACTTCCGCAATTTTCCAGTCAGAAAGTGCTTTTTCTCTCGCTTCTAAAGATTTATAACATACTAGCCTCGTACCCGCGACTTCGTACACGTGGATTTAGAATTTTTTTTGCCAGAATTAAATATAAAAAGTTGTTGGTAACGAAGGATTGGTCCCAAACAATATCCAGTCGGCATAATATGACAGGAGAGCTATCACTATATCATTCTACCGTCGAACCTGTCTCTTAAAGAGAATCAATTTCCAACATATTTCTGTCACTATTCAATAAGATTTCAAAATTTCGTGACTACAACTGTTAATCATACTGGAAAAAATATCCTGTGTCCTTCATACAGCTTTCCTTATAAAATTCCATCACAACGATATAGCCATATAGTCGTCAAAACGTAACAAAAAGACAGAGACTTACTGTGGTTCACACTCACACACTGACTGCAAACAACACCTGAGGGATCATTATAACGTAAAAAAGTGTACACCTACAAAATTGCAAGACTACCTACGATTTGTCTCGCATTGCACCCCTAACATTCAATCCAAATAACCTACGGCTCAGGCCTGACTCTTACGATGAAAAACAATTTTTAAAAATCTTAGCCTCCATGGAGATTTGAACCGGAGACCACGACATTCGTAAGCAAGCTCTTTAGCCACTGAGCTGCCAGTTCACTACACGGAAACACTGTCTGGAGACGTCCACATCCAACGTGTCTGTCTATCGCCGTATTTCGAAGTTATGAGACAACGTGTGTTATTTATACAGATAATTTTTCAACCAAATGTAGACAGTATTTTTCTCCTTGTTTCAAAGGATAAGTGTGCAAAGTTTCATCGAGATCGAATGAAAACTGTGGATTTGTATGAAGAACAAACAAACCAACAAACAAACATACATTCATCTTTATATATAAAGATATATCATACAGACATGGTTCCATTTTCATCATGTACTCTGAAAATACTCTTACTGGGAATCCATTCATCCTATAACACAATTTCTTCCAAGCCACTAGTCTTACACAAGTAATACAAAAATTCCATAACGGGGCCACGTGATACTTCCAGCACCAAACAAACAACTATCCCTAATTTAAATTAAATGCTTTCTTATTATATGTACCTTTAAAGGTGTCTTACATTTTAGTACTCAGTTTATTGCTAGATTTTCACAATAGTTTCTCGTGGAAATGTGAAGAACATATTGCAATGAAGCAGTTTGTTCCAATTTGAAGAGGCTTATATCATTTTTTGAACAGCGATGCAAGTCAAACCCTGCACACAGCGTGGGTAAACTGTATAATTTCATGTACTGTTCAAGTATTACTAGTCAAAGAAATATACCAACCTATCATTAGCTTGGTCAACTAATGCACCTCAAGTGATAAAACTTTTTTATTTAAAGAAATAATCCAAGAGAAACATCTCAGTATTACTTTAAGCAAATACAGAATAATTGCCCCCCCAACACAAATTTCAGAAGGGCAAAAACATTTTCAGTCAATATAGACAAATTAGTGGCGACTTCATCACACAAATAACTAAACATCTACAGCCTTCTCATCCTAATTCATAATATTTTGATAATTTCATCTATTAATATTTATAGATAAATGAGCAAAATTTTACCAACCATAGCTAAACAGGATATAGAACTCTATTTTTAAAAAATTTCCAGAATGCATACTGTTCCTACTAAATGATTGCTACAACAGAGCTATTCGCTCTGATATCATGTTTTTTTAGCAACCTCATCAAGTTGTTTTTTCAAGTCCTGAAAATAACTAAGATTTCTGGCGTATATTTCAAAGCTACACAAACTGTTAACGTTCTGTGTGATTCACACTTTGATTTAAAGGACCACGTATTATTAACATTTATGATTTAACTTCACACAAAAAGGCAAACAATTCGGCTTCACTGCTGACACAGGATAATGGTTACTGCTAATCAAAGTAAATCGCAAAGTTTTCAAAGGCAAACACTTAAATAAATCCGCCGCACAAACAGTCACTGCAAATCTTAAGACAAGCTGATCGGTCACGTGTTTGGGTTTGTTTTGAAAACAAAAATTTACAAGAGATTTTAAGAATTCGCAAATGGGCAGCGCCATTTTGAATCAAACAATTAGAATTTTACGACAGGCAACATGTCACAAATCCGACAACACTAGTCTGCTTCCAAAACTTATTCTAAGCGATCAGAGAATCGTTTCAAGTTATAAACAACGACAGCATAAACTACTGAACAATCAAACAATTTACTTCCACGTATGTTTGGAACAGTCAATACAAATCAACATAATTTACACTTTTGGAAAGCACCAAGTAATTTCGCTTCACATGGAATTTACGACCAAACCGTAAGGTTCGTAAACAAAACCAATACACCATGTCAGCTATTGTAAAACGATCAACAAAGCATTAGATACTTCTGTAACAGACTGCTATTAAAATGCAACTGAAAGAATACACCATTTTGCTTAAATTTTCGAATATTTGCCTCATCTGACCAAGCTGCACTGAATGTCAAACTTCTCCCGCTATAATGAATAATCTAACACGAGAAAAAAAATTCAAATTCATTCTGTAATAATTTATTTGGTTTATACCCACCATTATCCAGACACTTCCCAACCAACTAAAACCTAAATGAAATTTACCACTGTAAACACCATCAACTCACGACGCTTCTCACATCATAATAACACACAAAAATCCAAAGATGATACGTGACATCATCAACTTTACAGACTTCCTTTGAAACAATTTGTTTTATAATCGCTGGAATACTGATATAAATATTAAGTGGTTTAATGTTTTCTCATTTGATGTACATCATATGCAGAGTACCTCACAATTTTTATTGGGTCCACAATTGTTTTTGATCTATATAAATCGTTTACTTTGTCTTATAACTAAATTAAGTCTTTAATCGAATTAGCAATTAATTCACTAGTAATGGCTTGACATTAAATTTTCTCAGTTCTCAGTATATATTATGATTCTACACATCCAAAAATGTAATATAATACATTAATTTACCATAGATCCTAATATAAGACACTGCCTCTGTGGGATATGGAAGGTTGTAAATTTACTGATAAACAATTGCAAATTAAATCCAACGAAAGTGTATTTTCCCACATCCTTATGCCTGAAGTCAAGATCCAG
>JARYHS010007046.1:0-25010 GCA_031002005.1 Vandiemenella viatica
GCCGACCCTGTAGTGAACAGTGTCACTCCATAATTTATTGTATTAATAAGACCAGTGTGTGAACGAGAAGTTGGTTAGAGAGACAGGTCAAGCCACCTATGGGCGGAATCTTAAATTGTTTTCTCTTTCCATGTGACAATGCGAACGGCAGTGGTTGACAAGTGTCTGGAGACACCCGATTGGCCGGATGATTTCGCCCGCCAAATGGACAAAGGGTGCGCCGGTTGCTGGAGGAGACGGGGACTGACCGACAGGTGGTCGAGCAAACAAGATGTCTGTTACAGCTTAGTGGTTGGAGATCACAGCTGTGTTATGAAGTGAAAAGTTACCATTCGAAGTGTGTTTTCAGCGGGGATTTCACCTAAGTAGTGAAGTGGATGAACCTGCGGTTTGCCAAAGTCCTCGGTCGCTTGGAGTAGCAATGCACGAGTTAATACAGCACCAAGTCAGAAAATGGTAAGGTGATTATTTTAATAACAGAAAATGTTTTTTGGATCAATACACCAGTGAACGCTCATGGGTGAAGCAATTCATCGGATAAGGTCTTCGCATGCCTATTGAAACTCAAGTATTTTTTTAAGCGAAGTAAGCATTTGTAGTCTCATGTAGGGTGGCGCCCATTAGATACAGTTTTTTAATTATATTTGATCATTATAGTAAAGAAGGTAATTCATAATTCTTTTTTTAATGAAAGGTATTGTGTGTTGCATATGTGAAAATAAATGTTTAGTTATGTACATAAATCTTTTGTTCAGAGAAAATCTGACCCATTCCCTGCCAAGATTACAATGCTTCTATATATATTAGTGCAAGAGAAAGATTAAATTATAAAATTATTTTGATATTGCAAAACACACAAGCGATCGGACCATCACAACCCCTGTCTTAACACTAACGAAATGGCGCAGAAGAAACAGTTTTCATCAAGTTTATGCAGTCAGACGAAACTGTTTTTTGTGGACATTTATTTACGAATGGATTGTTGTTTGGAAGATCCTCTCGGCAACATAACACACACCTTGTCCGAGATTCGCCATTGATTTGATTCATTAATTTGTTCGGCTCCACGTTGACGTGGAACTACATATCTTGCTGAACTCATATGTATGAAGTGGTGCAAATTAATTCAGATTGATTCATGGAGCTTTACTGTTTAAACGTCTCTCAATTCCAGAGGCGATAAAGGATCGTTGTACGAAGAGTTTTACTTATTTGACTAGGAAATGTTCATGAAACTGTCATGTTTTCATAAGATGTAGGCTATGTTCTTTCTTTCCTGTTTAACTGTAAATGGTTGAAACATACGTCAAAGGCAGGAAATAATAAAATATGTAAAGAGGAACACGTCTCTCCTTACGTGGCAGCTAAATTCTTGTTTCTGCTCTACGATTTAGTAAATGTTGTTTATGTTAAATTATCCAACTAACTTGGCAAAAATTGAAATTTCAAAGCTGGAATTAATTATTCAAGCTGGAACTATAAACAATGGTTTTAACTTATTTGGTTTTGAATAATTCTACATGTAGGAAAAATATCTAATGAATATTGTAACGAGGGGCATTTGTTATATTTAATTTCCGATGTATTTTCCTGATATTGCTACTGAATTTCGCGGAAGTTATCGACCAGATCTGTAGAAAAAACTGAGACCCTGCCTGTATTTCCTCCTCCTCATTTGTTTACACTACTTCATGAAGAATTCAGTGTAAAATGGCTCATTGCCCGACGGGTTGTAGGGAAGTTACAACATTCACACTGCAAAAAAGGAAAATGATCAATATTGTCTTGCACTTGAGAATACTGAAAAATACCGCCAATTTGGTTGTGGGATATAAACCGCTGGTAGACTGGGAACGTGGAAGTTCAACAGATCCAGGTTCAAACTTCGGGCTTGGCGTAGCGCCCGTCTTGATTGTGATTTTTTGGCAGATTTCCGTAATCATCTATGCCAAAGTTTAGACTTTCCGCAATTCCAACCTCAAAATTGATACACTACCCAAACGTTAACACCTACCTTATGGAACAAAGATTAATCAGTTATAGTTCCCCCATGTTTGTCTTAGTATGTAAGTAACTCCCAAGTGGGATATTCGAACCACTGGAGTAAATAGTCAGCCCTCCTCCAATCGCGGAGATATTCTGGAAGTCTTTTTCTGATAAGAGACGACTCTACTTTGGAAAGAAAACTAATAACCAAGCGCAAATCATTATGAATTTTGGTGGTTTCCCATAGTAAAACATAAAGCTTTCAGCACATAGTGTCCGATGTTTGGTTACCAAGCAAAGCGTTGCTTCTTCTCGACTAAGAACAGTGATGTGTTTTCCCCGTGCCTTTTAAGATATGAATGCTGTTCGTAACTGATATACGTGTAGACGACTATGTTGAGGGTTTGGTTTAGTATAGCGTGTTGTGGATTGAATATGAAAAAGAAAGAGATGATGAAACCAAGTGCCGGTTTGTGTAGATACATAGCTGCGCAAGTCACAATAGATATTGTCAGTTCAAAATCCCCACCAGACAAATGAATCAAGATCAACAAGGTTCTCACTCAATAGCCACTGCGGAGATGTTTAGGATTTAAACCAGAACAATCTAGTGATTATTCTGCTCCAGTACTCCTCCTGTCCTGCTGAATTTCTCAACTGAAAAAAAAAAAAATTCTTCAACGAATGGGGGGTCAGGGTCTCAAACGGCTTCTTGTAGCGAGTAGGAGAATCCTGAAATGGTCTAAAATCACATATAACGTAAAGAAAAAAACTTTTATGAAAGCTTATGTGGTTAGCATATAGATGGCGACACTGCCCATCATTACGCCTGATCGTCTTTGAAGGCAGGGCACGAAACAACACGCTCATAAGTTGCAAATATTAGACTAAACGAAAATAGGCTGGCTTGTAAGTTTGCAGTAAGGTCATGAAAACGAGTGAAAGTTACTATGGGATTGTTTAGTAAACAAGAAAGACAGTCGTTACATTGACTTTTACTGAGTTGAGTGTTGTACACAGATCTGGTCGGAGCCTGCGACCCGGGGCGTGTTGGAGTTTGTGTGGCCGGAAGTTGGCCGCGGTATTGCATTATGAGTAAGCCAAGTGGACAGCGGGGGCGCAATTTGCGTGTCAAGGTGTGCTGGTAAGGAGGCCTGATTGAAGTGCTCTCCGGAGTGTTCCTAATGAGAACAGACAGAGACCTGACGAACCGTACAAAAGGACTCTACGTCGCTTTAACGATGAGCAACGACGTTACGCTTTCCCCTTTTAAATAATTCTTCAGTGCACGGCCCGAGTAAACCGTTTGGCTCATGATCTTGTCTCATTATATGATAAGTCGGGAGACAGTCAGCAACTTGGGAGTGAGAGGGACACGACGGAAAAAGAGAATTTTGAAACCTCATTAGGAATTACGCGCTGGGCCGGGAGACGAGCTCGCTTGTTTGACTCCCTCACTGATAAGTTTATCTCCAGGTTTGCTGCTTTCTCTTTATCATTTACTTGAACTTGTTTTCATTTGAACGTGTTGTGAACCAGATATTCTGCGTATCCACATAATTTTGGGCTGTGAGGTAAACATACGAATACACTATTTGAATCAAATTTGAAATATGGGACAGTATTTAGTTTCTTGATACTAGTACCTGCAAGACCTTAAAAGTGAAAGGCAGGTATTAAATAAATACATAATGGAAATAAAAAAAGTGCTTGAGTTTAATATTTTTATAATGCGATTTCTTGAGATGATGAATTAGTGGCTTACAATATATCTAATCCGTCCTCCTTTATTTTTCTGTTGGAACATGAGACCCTAACATAACATGGTTAACGAGCAAATGGAGCCAGAAATATGCAGCAAATTTTTAGTGGTTACTAGCAGAGTTCCCAGCGTTGCCAGGTGTGATCTAAGTTGATTTTCTCACACAATAAATATTGAAATTCATAACAGAGATCTTTTTTCTGCATTTCTGAGTCAAATGTCAATCGCTCCATTTTCTATAAGCATTTGAACGACTAACCCCCGTTATGTCAAGAAAGAAATGGGGTTGATTTAGTCCTGCAATATTTTTAGCCGCTCTATTAAGATCATGTGTACCAAGATTCATCAAAATAGCCACAGCGATTCGTGCAGCAATAAAAACATTGTCTTTTCCACATTTCCTGAAAAAATTCAATGATTTACGAATAAATTATAAAAATACAGGAAATTTCAACACTATCGGTTTTAAACATGGCCTCGCATTCGGGAGGACGCGATTTCGAATCCCCGTCCGGACATGCAGATTTTGATTTTCAATGGTTTCCTCAAATCACTCCTGGTGTATGCCGGGATGCTTCCTTCCGTTCCTTGTCCACAGTCCTTTCCCGTCTCTAATGACCTCGACGTCAACGAAGCGTAAAGAGATAAAAAAGGTTTTAAACAGTTCACTTTTATCTTCAAACACATCAGATATGCATTACATACTATTAACAGCGAATATAATTTCACTTTCAAACATGAGAGATTGAGCTGCGCTGTGTGACCTGAGATCGTAGCTTCAAGAGAAGCATCTATGCGGTTTAAAGATTAAAAAAAAAAAATCAAGGAAGGAGACGTTACATGCGATAGTATGGCTATTATTATTATTTTAAAAAATATGACGTACTCCTCTAGTTGGTATTTCATCTATGTTGTTTTACATTATACGTTCAGATTTTCACTTACTGCTCCGGACGGGGTTGTTTTACGTTGAAGCAAAAGACATATCAATCGATTCAATTCTGATTCTGATCTTTAAAACGGTGAATACCCCATCGAAATCTGTGCAGTAGTTTTTATGAAACCAACATACATGGTTATCGTATATATATATATATATATATATATATATATATATATATATATATATATATATATATATATATATATATATCAGACTATACGATAGTGTTACTGATTTGATGCATCAACTGAAAGGGATAGTTTTAATGGTATATTGGATAACACTTACTTCTTTAAAAAAAATCGTTATATTCGCGATGAAACTTGTCATTTTAGGAAGTTTAAGAACAGGAAAAATTGCACATGTGTTGTGAGAATTCCTTAGTGGTGTGTGACGTGCAGTTTGGTTAGTGACGTAGCTGTTGCGCTGGAGCGCTGTACCTGCGCCGTCCTTGGGCGCCCTCTGGCAGGTGGCGCCGCAGCTGTCGGGCTGGACACCTGGCAGACCAGATTTCTCTTCACAACGGCCGGGACTACGCGAGGGGCCCCCATTCACGCTGCCAACTGCGGCGTTTCTGATACTGAAACGTGCTTCAGGCGACCGTTAACAAGTAATTACGACCATAAACGAATAAAGTTGGACTGATAGCTTATCAGTTTAATGGCTGTGTGAGAAGAATGAGCTGCGAGGGAAGGACAAGGACGCAGACGTTGACCGCCGGCAATCTGAGCAGCTGCAACGACTGTCCTTAAGACGGAGGATATCAGGAAACCAAAGCAAACGATGACTTGACGAAAATTCCTAAACAGACTAGTAACTATACACTTTTTCTACGGAAACAGGAAGAAAAGTTTATAAAACTATTTTATTGTGTAACCCGATAACCATTTACAACTGAAGTTTCATTATATAACCATTTCCAGGTTATGTTTGTATTACTTTAGATCCATTATTACAATGATTTGTCGCCCGTCGTTTAGTCTGTTTATTTTATTCAGCTGAGTCTGGGAAAAGAATAACTGAATGAAAAAATCTCAGTTTGAAATTAAAGAATAATCACAAAATAACCAAAGAAAAACTACTGTGCTTGTCGGCAGTTGCAATTGTAACAAATGTTTCATTTGCAGTTAACTATTTATCATTTGATTAGTGGGAATACCTACGGCATTATATGCTAGCACTATGAAACTGTATATGCTTATCCATTAGAATGTTCTCAAAATTGTTCCAATTTTTTTGTGAAGCAGAGTAATATTTTGCTTCACTGTTTCATGAGAACTAGTTACAACTCTAAATGAGGGTACTTTTTGATCATAGAATTATTTGCCATAAATTTTTCTTCATAGGAAAAGTAATCAAATTTACTCAAAAGGAAAAAGGTTTTATACAAGCTTCTTCAATTTTTCATTGATTAGAGAATAGTCCATTGGAAAGAATCTTTACAAGCATGTGTAGTAAAGCCAGAAGCTCGTATTAAAACAGAGGTGGGTAAGAATGGAGGTTTTCTTGGTTTGGAGTCTTCCGCCGCAGTATAGTTTGCTATCACTGGAAAACAGACTGGTTCCATTGCAAACAATAGGCAGTAAAAAATCAATTTTTTACAAAAAATAATAATAAATGCAGAAACAATTTTGTACATTATTAGGTATATTTTCTGAAGTAGTTATGTCTTCCGTTTCACGAAAGATACCCATGAAACGGATTATCAGGATCTAGGTAATAACAGCATCAAAGCTAAATGGAACGAATGGATTATACAGGCTCATAATCTTAAATTCATCATGTCACGTTCAAATCGCTTTTTTCGCTGTATTTGAGCAGATGTTGTTTCTCCTTTTCTTGAAATATTTGAAGATAATTTTAACAGCAACATGCTTCCTTCAGTTTTCTCTGCAGGTATCCATATACGTGGATAAAATGGCAATTTTTAAGTAGTTTGGTTATTTGAATTCACATGTTCTTGATATGAACTTTCTAAGAAGACATGTCTCAGCCAAATAATAAAACGAGAGACTAATCGCCCGAACATTACGTTATTGGCTGTCCACCTCAAAAAAATTTGAGATTGACCCGTTTTGAATAAGTAAGCATTACCCCTAGTGGTAAGTGTATCTCGATTTGAACTGGTGACGTTTAAGTACCGTTATCCTATACAGATATAACAAAGGTACTTGTTCAATTTTTTTTCTCACCTGACATCCTGATTGCGGTTTGTCCGCACCAATTTACGTGTATTCTGGAATGGTATCCACTCTACGTCATCCAAACACACATCTCACATCAGAATGACATGGTACATACAGTCATAAAACTTACGCGGTCGCAAATATGTCAGAGCAAAAGTCCTCTTGTCTTCCTCACATGAGCGAGCAGGAAATGGATTTTTTTTAACTATATATTACAAGAGGCGCGAGGTCATTTAATCCACGGTATTCCTAAGGTACGAGTATTTCAAGCTTGATACTAGATCTTGCTGCATCCCATACACAGAGTTCGAGCTTGACTTAGTGCTGTAACCTTCCAGTAATCAATCAAAATCACTTTGGCTTACAGGCGCCGAGCGAAACGCCTTACTCAAAATTGCTGTTTTTGTTCTATTTCTCAAATTCTCAAGTACGTAATTTCAGCATGGGAACGACCTATTTGTACATTATAAGTCAGAAGTACGTTATTGGTTGTTTCGAATATTGGGTCCAACGGAAAATTATTTTTACATTTAATTCTTTACGGCCCTAAAACTGAGAGTTAACATCAACCATTATCTATCATAATGAATTCTGTGGAAAGAATTGCCTCATTGAGTTACAGGAGACTATGTGTAATCACGAACTGAATCCGTTACAGTTCTGATGTCCAAAGTTTCTGTGCGTTTCATAGCGTAATCGTTATTAATAAAAAGATGGAACAATTCAGATTTTTTAATAACACCATCAACGCTCAATTTTTTATTGGCACTACTGTCTTTTGGCGAGTTCATTTTTAAAATTTGGATATTACAGTTTCATGTAGTATCAAGTATAATTTGGATGTTTTTATTTTTACATTTTAAATTGAGGTATGCTGCTGAGTCCACAAAGCTAGCGACTGTGGGTTACTGGTTTTGTCTTTGCGTATACTTAGATAATCTTTTTCTGTTGTTCAAAAATAGCACGGACATATAACTTTATTAAAACACTGTGGATTAGGTCGGGAACAAGCCTGCGACCCTTGCAACTGGAGGACTTCATCAACGCTTCTTAAATCTTGGGTTTAAAACAAACTTCCCTGCCCCGTACAAAATTTTTGAATGTCAATATTCTTTAGAGATGAAGGTAACGTGTGTTTCCAAAGAAAGAGCTACCAACTATATAAAACCGCATAATGGTACTGGCAGCCTTAAGTAACGTGATCCCTCAAGATATTTTTCTTAAAATACTATCAGTGCATTAAAGTTAATTTTGTGCAAAGAGTATGTGAGTAATCACAGGACTAAACATAATTTAAACAGCTAGTAGTCATCTCAGACATAAACAAGAAACCATTAGGGGTAACTGCAGAACAGCGAGGCTTTGATCATTAACGGCACAGATCCCGCGCTGTTCAGAGATCATCGCACTGTCCACTTTCTACCTGCTCACCTTGGACGCCCATTTATGTGGCCGGGTATTTAAATCAGGCGCCCGGCTGCCTGCCTCCGGAAGACTTCTTCAAAGTCGTGTTTTCAATGCTGTCAACTGCTACTGAAAGTAATCCATCACAAAAGGGACTGGTTGTAAACGACACAAGCACCAGAGTACCCTCGTAGTAAACGTCGAAGGGTACTTTAAAAGTATAAAGGAATTGCAGCTAACTAACAAATGTTCGTTCACTTTCTCATGTCGAAAGTGTTGCCTAAAGGAATTACAGACTGAAAAATTATGCTAAAGAGCTAATACGAAGATTATATATCATTTCTTTGGTTTTGTTAAGTGAAATTTTTTATTAAGTTTCGCTGAACATAAAAATAAGACACAAAAAGTAATTGCATTATTATCTCGGATATATACGAGGGAAATTCCAAGAGCAAGACCTCCAAAATCATTTATTTTTCATAATAAATACATCATTTTAAAGTTTGAAGAATTACCTATTTTTGTACGTAAATTCGTAATAACCATTTTGGCCGACGCATTTTTGAAGACGCTATGAAAGTTTTAGTATACCATAGCAGCTCGCCGCCATGCCTTTGAGGAAGCGTTGAACTTCATCATTCACCTCTTCATCGGTGCTGAATCGTATTCCGGCCAATTGTTATTTCAGCTTAGGGAACTTGTGGTAGTCACTTGTGCCAAGTTCGGACTGTAAGGTGGTGGTCATGTTTCAAGTTTCGCAGAAGAGCGACGGTTTGAGGCCAACGTTTGGTCGAACGTTGTCGTATTATTAAAATGGTAAATTTTGAGCCACTCGGTCACTATCCGCTGAATCAAAGGTAAACCCTCATAGACGATATCACAATTTGAATATTCTGAATAGCCTGAGAATCTGGGTTTCCCCTTCACAGACATAAAAGATAATGTTGGGTCTCACCGACTCACAAAACACGTTTCGTGAATGTGGTAAAATTGGAATACTAGACAGGCTCCAAATTCAAGCAAACTCGAAGATTTCTGGCTCTCCAGTGACTGTGCTATTTACGTCGCCTTTTAATGGGCTAAATGATTTTAAGTTCGTGTACAAAGTACCAAAACAAGCGTTTTAAAAATCGCATGCTGGAAATGACAGTGGTTAGTCCGCAATAGGATATGGGGCATAAACAGATGCAGAGGCAATACCGCACTTCACGATACACGATGGCAGTTTGACAAGGGTCCACCGCAACGGCGCTATCTTAACAGCTCTAAACATATCGGAGAAAGGCACGGAACATCGTGGCTACTACGCCGGCCCACGAACCGGCTTATCTTAATTGCATTCTGACGCTATTGTTCTTTAAAGTACTCTGAAGAGCATTGTACCATTTACGAGGGGAAAAATGGCGCCAGCTTCCATGTAATTAAATTAACCTTCCTCCATACTCTGATTCTAGAAACAGATGCAATAAGAGCACTGTTTAGAATTATAACTTTTTTCTAAGCCCTCGTGATTCGAGATACCGCTAGAAGAGTATTCAACATCCAACATGGACTATTTTATTTTCGGTCGAGATGTTTTTTCCCCTCTATTGATAACAAATCCACCAACTGATGTGTATATTTTCAGCTTCTCCGTTTTGACAGATGTATTTTATCCAATTCGATAATTCCGATAATTGCTGGAATATTACTGAAGCAGGATTTTTAAGAAATGTTGAAATAAAATAAGTATATTTCTCTAATACTTAAAACAAATTTTGTAAAACATACGAAGGGTGACGTTAGGAATTTGTTGCGAGAATACCCTCGTACAAAACAATTTTACTCTTCATACGATAACGTCACTTGAACTATACTAGGGATACATGCGCGCCATGTACATAGGAACTCCACAGCAATATGCACGGGGGATGGCTACCTTTTGCCTTCCACAGTGTTAACCACCTCGCTTAACGAATCAGGTTGAATAGCTGTATGTCGATTCTAAAATTTAGGGAGTTAGAAAGAGTAGTTTCACTCACTACCTGTCGTAAGATTCTAATCCTATTTACCAAAAGCTGTAACTTGTTTGACGCTTGCTGAACGTATGTGTGTGGGGTCCCCCCCCCCCCCTTAAATTCGAGGTATAGTGTGTTGAGCGATAACAGAAGGAGCATTCCATATCTCGCTCAAAGCTCAAGACAGTAAATTTCTGTCATCGTAGCTTCGACTTATGGCGATAAGACGGAAGTACTAATCACGTATCGGTTACTTGGTCTATCATTGGTCTTTCTCTGTTAAATTTTTCTTCATATATAAAATCCTAGGCGTGCGTAAACCGCATCGTCACTCGCAAACCACTGGACCAATACAGACCATATTCACACGAAATGTTAGTGAAGCATTACATTACTACTGTTATAATTCTCTTTTGTTTTTTGAGTACGGGTATTTATTTCATAAGCTAAATGTGGTAAGTGCTATAAAATAAAACGAAACACGTTAATTAATCGTAGCAATCTAAGTAATATTTAATTTACCTAAGCATAACAGTAGCGCTGTTCGATAATTTTTGTGTTGCAAGGAACTGTGAAGCATTGATCTTAGTTATCTTTGGTTTGAATTTGACGTGAGAAAGTAAATTTATGGTAAGCGGTTGTTAGCTACAGTTTACGTAAATCACGTTGTATATTGTAAAATGCAGTTCATAACAACAGTATTTTCATTTTTCAGTGGAATTCATGTTATATGCATTAATAAATTTTACAATTAGTGAGATTTCCTAGATTTAGTAAATATTTATAATTTAAATTCAAAGAAATATTATGTTACACGCAAAATAGATGAATGACAGCGATCCGAGGATGAAATATATATTTGATTTAACATATTTATTTTTATATTTGCTTGAAATCCGAATTCGTAGACTTCTGTTGAATGGACAAAAGCCAAGTAATCGACATAACATCTCTGCACGTGTTCTTAAACAAAAATTAAAACCTCTCATTGTTTTAATTGTTAAGCATCACATATTTTGCGAAATACGCTGTTTTTTTTTTTTTTTGCTATCATTAGTCTCTAGACTGGTTTGATGCAATCCTCCATTCCTTCCTATCTTGAGCTAAACTTTTCATCTGAACACACCCCTTAACCCACGTCCTCAATTATCATATATTCTAATCTCCGTCTTCCTCTACAGTTCCCTCCACTAACAAGTTCAATCGTGGGTAGAGCTGTTGTATTATATGAATTTCTTGTTGTAAATCATATCTTGTGCCACCACAGCAATATGGGACGCATCGCGCTGGCCTCGCACTGCAAGCGTCGCCCGTTCGAGTCCGGCTTGTGGTACAGATGGTTTTAATTAAGTGCGATGTCTGTGATGTGCTGTTTATACATGTTAGCTGAAGTGGAAAGATAGTCTCTTTGTTCCATCATTTCCTCTTTTGGCTAAAGTACAACGTGTTAGAGTTTCTAAATTGGACTTCATGACTTTCGGTATTCCGCTGGTTGGAGAAAAGGGTTGTTCACGACGATGTCGTATGATAATGGACGCAAACACTTCAAAACTGATTGCTAGTTGAAAATGAATTACGAACATACGAACATAAACAAGTCGTTAAAGGAATTAATTTCTAAAATCTGAAGAGGGTAAAATTTCACTTCTTTGAGGATAAATACTTGTTAAGATAGTGAGAGACTTAAATAACATTTACTCAATTTAATTGATAGACTTAGCGGCCGAAGATTTACGTCCCGAAGAATTAGAGATTTTTTTTAACCTGGTTTAGGGAAATGCGAATTATCTCTGGTTCCTGCATCTAGATTTTGGTCTTCCATTGCTTTCTTGAATCACTCTAGGCTAATTGTGGTGTAACTTATTTTTCCCCGTTTGGTTCTCAGATTTGTTTCCAGATTCTAATGATCACAATGTTGGCGAAATGTAATATATGTATATAATTTTTGTTATAAAGATGTATCCAGGTGTCCACAGAGTGTGAAATGGCATACATTATGGTGCAGACTGTACACTTTCATTTCTTTTTAATGGCATTCGGCTACTGGACCATACAGCCAGCTCAATGTGATTTGTTGCTATCAAGTATTGACACAAGGACATTACAACACGGACAAGACATTCACAGACACAACACTCAACACCCATGCCCTTGGCCGGACTCGAACCGGCGACCTTCGGTACGCGAAGCTAGCACTCTAGCCCCTACGCTACCGAGGCCGGCTACACTTCCAATTCTCTGCTGATGTCACGGAAAGGAATGTGGAGCTATAGCGGGAAGTATGTTCATCTTCTTTCAATTTATATACGATTCGATGGCATTGCAGTTCCACAATACACGTCTGACGGTCACGAATGAGGTTTTGTTTTGCCGTTGCGTGGTGCTTAGGCCGACCACCAGGTGGCTTGTGCACCTCGGCGCGGCCGTCGTTTTGACAGGACACCGGATACAGGTCCCGGCAAGACAAACACACCGCCCGCCTCGCCGTCTGTTGACACCGCCAGACCCGGCGGGCAGCCTGTTTGCAGGCGCAGGGTGACCAGCTGCATGCTCTCCCGCACTGTAATAAGCTGTCACCTTCTTCATACTTTATTCAGGGATCGAAAAGACGTTTATGTTAGTGCGGTTGTAATACTTACATTCAGAGATAACTATGACATACTTCAGCAGCCCTGTAAAACAATGATTTATTATGTCTAACATTGACATATTTAGTTTTAGTGCTTATGCCGATTTTTTAAGTGCATGTTATTGGTGTGGTCTCATATCCTCCCAACAACTTAATTGCGGAAATAGTACAATAAGTTCCATCCACTATCCCAGGCCAGAAGTATTATTTGAATACGAAATTTTCTTTCTCCACCCCCCTTTTAGACATGGTGGCAGTTAGTAAAAAGTCAAAATTTTATTCACCCATTATTTTAAATCACGATCATTTTTTTAAAATTGAAAGCAGTTAAGCCGAAAAATGAGATTTCTTTTTGTTTGTTTACGCCAGTAATATACTGCTTTGAGCGATCACAGGGGGGACGAATTCTAAAGGGCATAGTGCACAATAAACTGAGCCTGGTGGGTGAGCAGAAATAGTCGGGCCTACCGTTCGGGAGTACATCCAGATTTCGGTTTTCGATGGTTTACTCCAGGTGAATGCCGAGATGGTTCCTTCAAAAGCTGTGGCCAAATTCCTTCCTCTATTCATTTCCCACCCGAAATGACATCAGCATTGACGTGGCGTTAAGCCCTAACAGAAAACACTGTGTATTTAACTTTGGTGAAATATCAGTTTACTTTCAGAATTTCAGTACTCTAGTTTTATTGCTTCCACGACATGGCACGTTGTATTCACGTGGAGTAATACCTTAGAAAACAATTATCGCACATTACCATAACGAACGAATGCTGTCAGTAGTTACTATTCTCAGTATCGCTAGCAGGAGTATATTTTGTTGGTTGATCCTATGGAGGCGCGTACCTGCAGAGTGTTTGTTCAGGTGCTGCGGGGTTGCGCCCCGACTTGGGTGGCCGCTGCTGCGTTCGAGGACTTCTGCAGAGTGTCAGATGCTCGGGACAACCACAAACGTAGCACGCATTACAAAGTTCTCACATCAAACATCTTAAAACTACTATATTTTCTCTCTGTACTGTCAGGTGATTTTTGGGCCAAGGCTTGTGAGAGCGTGGGAATGATCCATGAACTGACAACTGACATAAGGGATTTGCGTCTGCTTCAAAGCATGTACGGTTTCATTTACTGTCGACTTGAACAACGTACCTAATCTAAAAGTTTGTATTGTGTATGCGTTCCTCTGTCTTTGTTCCGGATAACACTATGCGGATGTGATTAATGGTTTTTTTGCTTTCTGTAATTAATGATAAGAAGGAAAAAAAATTCTCAATTTTAATGTGTGTTTGACCCAAAAACACCGGAACTAATATCATTTTAATTAAATTTTAGTAATTGCATTAACCTTATTAATCTTTGATATAGAATTTACACTAATCTTGGCTATTGTAATTATGTTGTTTCAATGTTTACTAGGTTGGCAGTTATATGGTTGGGATGTTTTGAGCAGATTTTGTCCGTATCCGAAAAAGTGGCTTTCGGATGGTTAGGCTCTAATTATTACTTCCAACGGTGGGGGGACTGTTTCGTTGGCTCTACTTGTCTGCTGCGACTAGTCTGTTTCTAATGATTTGTATAAAAATTGGCTAGCGGCGATATTGAATTGATTTTATTATGGTATATAATTTGCCCATCTCTTCGTACTGTTATGAAATGTCGCGGATATTACAGAAAGAACACACTATTAGTTAGAAACCTCCTTGAACTGCATCTGACTTAAACCGCAGTCCCGTAATCTCAATGCCGTGGCTAACCAAACATTTAGGTTACAGATACGAAAATATTTTAAGAGTTATCTCTACCAATCAACTATCATGCTGAAACAATTGTTTGTTTCAGACTACAGGTATACTTATATGTCTGACACTATGTTGAAATAAATTTTAATGTATGAAACTCCTAATTTTTGTTCGTGTAAATGAAGTTTGCGCAGAAATATTTTAATAATCTTTTGTGTATCTGTGTGTTTTAGCGCTTATTCTTATTCTTTTTAAATCATGAAGGAGGAGACTGTAAATTGTGCACACAACTTGCGTTGATCCAATAAAAATATATGTGCAAGAAAAATACTTTAACGTGGCATGTGATATGAAGCATGGATGCTAATTTTCTTTTTATTCCCAACCTCCACATCCCTTACCGCTATTTTCTTAAAAAACCGTATAGTATTATTTGGATTTGCCTGGTATTTATAGAAAAATAGATACTAAAGGAAACGATTGAAGATCTAGGATGAAACATTATAACATTCATATTTACTACTTTGCACTGCAACGTATGTCCTCAGCTAACCTAACACCCAGAGAAACCCGGGTTTATTTCCAAGTCCTTCAAATAAGTTTTAGATTTTCTATTGTTTCTTAAATGACTTTAGATTCAATAGTAGTGTGTTGATCGTACTGAACATGCAAGACGGAAAAAGATTGAGTCCTGCGCTTCCCAAAGACACAAGGGAATATACCAGGATTAACGTCCCCAGACCCTTAACCATTGCGCAAAGGTCTGGAATTTACGCCAGGTCTTCGGCATGCAGAGCGTTTACTACGAATTAAGGATCATCTCCATCCTACGCTGATGGTTACTAGAGGATAGATAAAATTTATTCCAGCATCGTATTTCGAAGTAGCCAACATCCTCTACAGCGGCAGTTAATGTGCTTAAGTGATCTCGACGGAGAACAGGTTTCCTTTAATAAAGGCTACAGTTCCTTTTTTTTACCGTTTGTAGTCCGCAGTTCTATAAAAAGTATTCTTATGCAGGTGTGTTAACAAAAATCATGGGTGTCGGTTTCACGCGGAGTTGCTCCTCAGGACCGGGACGACCTTGAAGGCAAGTCGGTTGTGTGTCAGGAATTGGAATGGCCACAAAATTTTCCTGTTCGAAATTCTGATTGAAGCGGACCAGTTATAGGCTGTGATTCCGCGGCGCCCCCATATCGTGCTATCGAGCTCGGCTTAGTTTCACATTTTGTTGTTTCCAAGTAAACGTTAAAGTTTCACGTACTGAATATTCATGCTTTCATTAGCAGCCTACTACAAGTTTCCAGTTGGCAGTGTTGTCGTTGTTGGCCAAGGTTGTGCAGCTGCCTTGGTTGGTTACTGGGATAGCAATGGAGGAATTGTGAATACTTTATTGATCCCCAAATTACTATTCATACCAACAATAATAAATGAATGTGCTGTATCCATTTTTTCTGAACGTTTTACACGAGCTACAATAACAATTTAATAAAACCAATTTTAATATCTTTTGCGTTTTACTTTTCCCATTTTATGTACTGAGGCTGGTGGGTGGGTGGTAACCACCGGGCCTAGAATTGGGGAGGAATCCGGTTCAAATCTTCGTCTGGTCATTTAGATTTTGGTTTTCCATGGTTTCACGCAATCATTCCAGATAAATGCTGGGATTACTTCTTAAATTCCCTAACCGAATTCCTTTCTGTCCGTCTCTTTTACATTCTCTGATTCTCTGCCGGCTCCAATAATATCGTCGTCGATGATCAATAAAGCCCTATTTTTAAAATAAATTATCGGTGCTCTAAAGTGATCAAACTTTTTTTTTTTTACGATAACGCTTATTTACAGCTTACCAAATTTTTAAGGTACAAGGTTCTAAAACTTCTAGCCGTTCCAGCTTTAGTTAGTCAAATCATTGGTTTTGAGATTTATGTATCTTAAATTGGAAAATTCTTCGTCAACATTCGTTTATTTTCCGGAAGAAAATACCTGCAAAAAGTAGTCAGTATGTCAGCTTCATCTTCGTTATGGTTCTAATCACGATGAAATGCGACTAACTCTTGGATGAGTTAGAACAAAGGCGTTCTTTAGTAGATATACTTTTTCATACATGAATCAAAGTAAATTCACTATAGGAACTGTGGTCGTAGTGTACTAAAATGCGTTAGGTATAATTGTAATGTAAGGTTAGCACGAAATAGGATAGGAGCGAAACAGAAGACACGAACATTGACATCATATATCGACAGTATACTGAGGATGAAGATCTAAACACAATGTGAGCCTTGTACGATATATATGGATATGTTCTTTAGCGCCATTGTCTGGAATCCGACTCGATTATTTATTCTCTCTCCTCTGTTGTGATTTTCCTCCTACTTTTGTCACCCATGTAGCTTGAAATTCCGATGAATTGCCTCAGGCTGTAAACTCCCGAAACTGTAATCCTTTTGCGACTTTTTTGCGATGCTGGAGGCGAGTTGTCTGTTGAGGGGATGGAGTGGGAGGGGAGGGGGCTGTGAAGTTGCGGAAGTGCTCGCTGAATGCCCTATGCCGTCGCTCGATTTGCATGCCCTGTTAGCAGGTAAACCCATTAGGGCCGAGCACCACTTTGCAGGTATTACAATATTTAAAACGGAGAACCGGTAATGGCGCCACGTGAGACATGGTCGGCGTTACTTCGGACCTGTTTTGAGTGAGTTTGTCGCGACAACGAAAAACAAAATTTCTTTTTTCAGTGATGACACAAACATTATCAAATCATACTTTTGATATGTAATTATAGTGTAGTTTCTCTGCATCATGCTGCTCGTAAACATTCTAAGCTCTCTACGTAGATCCACGAGTTGCATATTCAAAAGGATCGATTTAACCTATAATCAATATTGCTATCGATCCGTTATCTGTCTATTGGTCATAGAGGTTTAAGTTGAATACTCAGATTTGCAGATGTTATGCGTTTCGCTAATCTAAAACTGAATTTCGTATTTTCATAATAAGATATTAGTAATAAATTTACTACCCAAATGAGTCACTGAAAAAATTTGTTTTATAAACTTCAGCGGATTTTCGCTTATATGGGACTTCTGAATCGGTTATGAATTTTTTATATATGATATGGCTTTGATTTTGTGGAGCAATACGTCTCAAGGACTAAAATCGGAATAAAACTAAATTTGATTGGGCAGTTCAGTGGTCTCTATCTGTTTAGCTTTTTATATTTATGTTGCTTTCGAAAGAATTTATTTAATCCGTATTCTTTCATGCTTTTATACCCTGAGGCAAATTTGTGTCAAATATGATATTAAGTATGGTCTAACGTAAGAGATCAGACGTAACTGTGGTATGCTTCGCGAAACAGAAATTAGCATTTTAGCCATAGCGTAGGTTCAAAAAAATCGAACTATAATACTTCGATTTCTAACCTGGAATTTCGTCTAAATTTTTCAGAAATTTGCTATTAAAGTTGAATGTAAGGTAGTAGTTTGCCATTACAATTTTAATATCTTGTAATAATTTTGCTCTTTGCCCGAAAAATCTTATAAATAGTGGTATAAACAGTATCCAGAAAAATGTTCATTACATTTAGACCACTAAAGAACAGTTTTACAATAGTGTAATTGTAGTTTACTTTTAAACAGCTTACATAAATCACCAGAAATGTCTCATGTGAAACCGTTATTAACTTCCGTATATTAAACTGACAAACGTTTCTTTGCAGTAGTTAAAAGAACGTTAAGGAAAAAGTCAGTGGTTGTGTCAGCGTAAACTATCATTTTGTATACAAATTTATTGTTGTTGTAATTTGGTCCAAAGGCTTTTAACCAGAGACTAATTAAAACATGTTCAACAAATTAATGTATTTGCCATAATATTGAGACAGTAATCTGATGACAATATTCCTCGTTCACAAGGAAATGACTGGGAAATCTGCACATTCATCGAGTTTACTCTAAGCGAATCGAAAGACAAGAATTCGATAAAGCAGCTTCTGCCCACCAAACAAAAATTAAAACTTTTTCCAATGGGTATCAGAAGGTTGGCAGCTTCTAATTCTTTGCGTAGCCTGGTATTGTATTTTTTAATTAGTGGCAAGTATTGACTTAATGCAGAAATTGAAAGCGTGCTGGATCAGTCACCCACAAATTGGTTTTTCTTTAATTGAAGCACTTCATGATAGATGCTATAACGGAACGTGATGAATGAGAGGTCAGCATCTGGTTCGTATTCGGGAGGACGGGGATTCGAATCCGCGTCCAGCCATCCAAATTTCGTATCCCTACGTTTTCCCCAAATCACTCTAGCCGAATGCTGGGCTGGTTCCTTCAGAAGGCTTTGTCATAATTCCTATTGTTTGCCCCCTCGTCCTTTCTCGCCTCTGTTTACCTCGAAGTAAACGAGGCGTAAATCCATAATGAAAAAAAGAAATAAAAAAGTGTTAGGAGAGAATTTGCTGCTTGGATTAAGGGTTGTTCTTGTATGTCTTATTTGTTACAATGTTTAGCATCTCTTGTAGAAAAGCATCGTCAATACCGGTGGAGAGATTCCTTTATAACCCCTTAATCCAACCATCGTAACTTAGAACGAGACTGGTATCTCTGCATCAGGCCATTAAACTGTTAAACAGAACGGAGTCTAATATCGCAGAATGCCGACACGGCACTCAGATTGCCGTAAACGGCCCAGGTGCCACCACCAGTTTTTCGAACCGCTCTCCTCACCTCAACTCGTCGTTTTTCAGCTGTTACCTCGTGTCACAGTAGTCTTAATCAGCGACTAACATGCCAGCAGTATGTCTCCCGCGTCTGAAGGATGGCTTCTAATGGCAGTCCCCAACTACCTGGACAAAATTCGCTATTAGTTATTTTACGCACTGGTAATTTGTCAGCCATTATAACTGTTGCCGTGATTAAAGTAGTTCAGCAAAGAACAATTTTCTCGGTAATAATTACTGGCACTAAAAAGAAATGATTTAAAGAGGGGTTTTCAGATGCCAGTTAATATATGGCCAACAGTGTTCCGGAGTATTAATTCTGTAAGCAGATTTTTAAAAGGCAGTTCTTAAAAACTCTTTGTAGGAGTCTGACTTGTCGATAACGAGGTCAGAAGAAGCGGGAAAGGACTTGGGGCAAAGAATGGGAAGGAATTTGACCAGGGCGTTCCAAGACAACCATCCTGACATTCTCCTGGAGTGATTTGGGTAAACAATGGAGAACCGAAATGCCCGGTTGGGAATTCGACACCCGTGTTCTCCCGAATGCGAGGCCAGTACGTTACCGTTCAACCACCACGCTAGGTGATCGCCGATCAGATGCTTGTCTTTTATAATTGTTATTAGTTTTTTTGAGCTAAATGTCTAATAAGGTTTGTTAAAGAAAAAAAATCAAGACTTTTGCGTGATTTATTCGTGAGAGCCCTTGACCGAACCTCGATCCAGTAATCAAACTATGTTTTACATTATTCCTGAAACTGGATTCAGAAGATTCTTTAATATAACTCAGTTCGTTGTTCTCTTGTAATGACCGCAAATAGCCGCTCAGTAGTTTGAAATTATTTACCGTACATTCGAAGTTCGTAGGATTGGTAAGCCTCTTATCAGAAATTCACCACTTCACGTAATTTCGCCTTTTTATCTTTTGAATGACAAAATGCTGTTTTCGTGTGATTGGACCACGATGTTACTCATTCGTAAAGCTGTTTATTGGATTCACACGTCTTACCAGAAGAGATGTTCTTCTAGTAAGTTCAGATTCCGCTTTAAGACATAATCTATACGATCCTTGCAGCGAGCGTGGTGGGCGAGCGTAATGCTCCGGCCTCGCATTCGGGAGGACGTGGATTCGAATCTCTATCCAGACATCCCGATTTGGGTTTTCCATGGTTCCCAAATCGATACAGGCAAATTCTTCGTTCAAAAGACCATGGCAGAAATTTCTTCGCGTTCCCTCCCCCCCCCCAGTCCTTTCCCACCTCTATAATAGAGCCATAAGAAAAAAAATCTTTGAATTAATACAATGATATTTAATTCGATGACGGGATGAAAAGCTGAAATTATGCTCAGCCCGGATAAACTAAATGCTTGCTGATAAACATAATCCCTCGCACTTGACAAGTCAAACACTATACCGACTGATAAGTTCAGACACCATACCAATAACCGAAAGGTGGAAATGCATATTTACTCAAAACGGAAAGAACATAAAGAAGTATGAAGAGAAAGACATTTATCTGACCTCTACACGCTTCAAACAAGGCACACGAGAGAAAACTTAACATGTTCCCTTTATGTTACATACCACTTTGTAAGAAAATATGGTTGAGGTTTTCTGTTAAAGCACAATTCTTCATTGCTTAATTTTCAAACCGTTCGATACCCATCGGTTTATTGAACCCATAACGCTTTTGGAAGGGGTGTTGCAC
This sequence comes from Vandiemenella viatica, assembly GCA_031002005.1. Taxonomy (NCBI): domain Eukaryota; kingdom Metazoa; phylum Arthropoda; class Insecta; order Orthoptera; family Morabidae; genus Vandiemenella; species Vandiemenella viatica. The sequence goes on from JARYHS010007046.1 coordinate 21,058, forward strand.
TCATTAATAGAAGACACTGATTATTTTTCACCTTGAAAATTTGATGTGAGGTTCCATTAACACGAAAAGCACTACAGATATCGCTCTCCATAACATCTTAAGGAACATGTAACGAGATTACTCAATTAAATCTTGGGAGAAGTCGCTAATCGTAACGTTTTAATTTATACTGTATTAATGTCGACGGTTAATAAATGTGTCCTGGCCAGTTTTAACTTTCTTAATTACCTTCATTAATTATCCTGTCACAGAAAAGCTAATACATTACGTGATCAATCATAAGCCATTAAGAAGTCCGTAATTTTAATCTATTTCGAAACATCTTACTGTTCTAAAACTGGTTTATTGATGACATTTGACGCATCTGATTCACAGTTACTGCAAATTACAATCAAAAAGCCAAATTGTTTCCTTCAATATTCTCATAATACAATAATCACAACTCTTCACCGGGTTCACACGTAGCTATTGCAACTCGACAATCCCGATGGTTACAGACACTACCCGCTTCCATCCCGCCATAGTATACACTTCCTACAGAATACCGATTGTTCTCCGTACCATGGAGGAAGGAAATATCTCCATGCTCCGTACAGCCAAAGATATTATTACTCGTAATTGCTACGCCAAAGACTAAAACTACTACGATGTTGAACCTTCTCACACACAATTTAAATGATAAAGATAAATATTTACATTAATATTATTACTGGCGAATGGAACCTATCAGATTACACATAGTCATTCTCTACACGGCTAGTAATTTAGAAGTTGTCAATTTTTTTAATGGTTAGTTAGACCAGGGTTTGTCAGTTCCTGAAACAAGTCAGAACGTGGAACCTGGTCTCGTTGTACCTCTCCGATGCAGTGTGGCGCACAACCACACTGGAGGGTTGTTTACATAATCCACTATACAAATCCAACGAAATAAAGTGCCTTGTCACAAGCCGAATCTTCTGAACGACTCGCACAGAGATTTGCCGTTATACTCACGTTGTTATAGATTTATTTGTATTTCTACTTAACTCCTCAAACGCGTCTAACAATCTAACCGTCAAACAATCATTTCAAATTAGTTACAATAATTGCTAACAATTAAATTTAATCTGACGTAGGGGCTATTGTTGATTTACAGTACAGCTGCTGTACCTTTCTCGTAGCGTTATTGTGTACGTTCGCATTCAGAAATTTGCGGGCAAAGTCTAAGCTTTCATCAAAGAAAATCGTATGATAATTTACAATGTCATAAATCATTAGCAAACTCATATGGTTACCGGTAAGACGATAGAGAAGATCTTGGAAATGACGATACGAAGAAGTGATCCTGTCATCAAGAGTAGAGCCGTGGTCTGATAAAACAGATTTTCAGAACATAATCATCTTATTAAGCCTTTAGAATTCTTACTAGAGGCCGTTATTAGGAGAATTGATGCCAATTATTATAGTGTTCGCAATTTTAACCGGAAAATTCTGACCAGTGCCGTAGAAAGGTAGACTTTTCTGTTACCCTATTCACAATTTTTGCTTGCGTTATTCAGTAGTCTTGATCACTAAATCCTCAGAGTGTGGAGGAAACTGCCACTGTCAGACGCTTTTACTGCTGCAGTTCTTCACTTGTAACTGGTTGCGAGCTCACCAACGCTATGATGTATCTTCTGAATTTATTTTGCAGCTCTGATTAATTCAATTGTGACGCTTATTTACTTTTCTGTGCCATTTACAGAATACCTTTTGGGAAGGTAGAGATGGGGGAAAGCTAGGGCAGTGGTTCCTAATTGGTAGCCCGCGGAACCCTTAGGTTCCGTGGAAGGGTCATAAGGGTTCCATGATCCGTCCGAAAATTAAATAAAATGTTCGTTGAAAAGATTGATAACCGCGCCGTGAGAAGGCTATCATGGTTCTGCTTCCGTTTGTGATCACTTACCGATGCGAGACTGGTTTTTCAGCTTACGCTTATAAAAATGGGGATCCGCCAAACAATGTATGATCAATTAGGGTTCCGTGGAAAAAAAAAAAAAAAAAAAAAAAAAAAAAAAAAAAAAAAAAAAAAAAAAAACAACAAAAAAAAACTAACTCCAGCAGCGATGGCAAAGTAACTTTACCTTCTGGGATTTCTTCTCACAATTTTAACTCGGTAAAAGTATTTTAGTGTAACTATATTGTCAGCTTCAAAGTAATTAGTCTCAGTATAATCAATCGTGAAAGAGAAACCATAACCTGGATCGAATACTCAGTGGTAGAACTCGATTCGTAACAATTCAGAATACTATATTTTTAGAAGCTGTTTCGTAATCTATTGCAGTGTAATTTAGCTAAAAAATGTAAATCTTATCATCACTATCACTATTTATTTATTACCAGCATAGTACCCAGCGTTGCTCCAGGGCTGAATTTGAAAGTTCTGATGTTTCATCCCATTTGATAGGATTGTGGTAAACATTCTCCATCACCATCTACTTTGGCCGATGCCCTTACAGTTTTCGAGATGTGTGCAAAAGGAAACGAAAAAATGTACGTGTAAATTTGTCTTGAGAGAGGAGAAGCGGCAGAGCAGATGCAGTTTCGTAACACAATAGTAAACATTATTTTTCCACTTATTTTAAAGCATGCGTGCGAAAGCATACGTGCGGAAAGTATCTTCAAGAATGGATGTAAATTATAGACTGGTGTCACCACATCAACTTTCTAGCAATCTTTAAATTTGAAGTTCGAATTTCTCGGCCACTAATTTTCCGATCGGAGCCAGTCTATCGCCAATAAACAGCGTAATTTATGGGCTCTCAGAATATTACCTTCAACTCTGTCCCATTTCCCTACGGTTTTCGAAGTATTTGCAAAAAATGATCCGTGGCACGTGTTAATTTTCTTTAAGGTGGGTGATAGGGTTTTTATTAGGCAGATGTAGACTGTATCTTGTTTTAAAGAATAAGAATACATAGTTTCATCACACTACCAAACATGGCCAGAAAAGTCTATACAGTGTTGTAGTTGCTGCAACCAAACTTTTTAGAGAGACAGAATTCTGTGGAGGTAAACAGCACATGCGAGTGACTTTTCGAATGCACAGTGTCCGTTTGGCTGCCCGCAGGAGTGGCTTTTGATAAGGCCGCAGTGAGTTTGTTGACGAGACTCGCGGACAAAGCAGACTCCTCGCCTACCGCACACAAAGGCACCAACCCGCGGGTCTTAATACATTTATAATGGCGAGCCAATCTTCACAGCCGATCTTTACAAAATTATTATCCCTTAGGAGTTGCTGCCGAGAAAGAGCCTTTAAATGCGGGTGAACGATAGTGGCATTCTGTCTAATTAAAGAAGTTCCTACGCGCGGCGCTCGAACTCAAGTTAAGGGAAGGCATTAAAGAGATTGGTATCGTTCCGGCAGACTGGCATGTCGCAGTGGCAGAGATGGCCGATAGGCTCCCTCCCCTTTTGTTCGCTTTTATTCCATTATTTTTTTGCCTCCGCCTGCCGGTGGCTTGTTTTGTGCGGTCGGCAAAAGATGAAGCACCCTGCCAACATTTTCATGCTATTCGCTATAGCATCCTGATTTTCGTTGTCTGGGAATAAAGTGATTACGTTGTATTGGGAAGAATGTTGGATATACCAGTGGTCCTCAGTGGGTGTCCCGCGGCACAATAAGCAAGGTGCCTCGAAATATTACCTACTGTAAAGAATTAACTGTCGAGATGTTTTATTAGTTATTTTATCCCATTTTGTGTGTTTTAACTGCTGCCAATTTTTACATATTGTCGTATTGTAAGAAATTAAACGTTGATTACTTACAGTTGTTGTTAAATTTTATTTGATTTTACAGTGGTGTGCTGAGTAGTCATGAATATCTTATAGTGTGCAGGGAGTAGAAAAAGGTTGCGGATCACTGATATAAGTGGATCCAAACACAAAATATTATTTAAGTCTGTCACGTTATCTTTTAGTTTCAATTTCATATA
>JARYHS010007051.1:0-25015 GCA_031002005.1 Vandiemenella viatica
CTTTTGTACATTTTTATACACTAACTTTTACATAAAACATCTAATTGAATCAAAGATTCTATCTGCTATTTCAACGCATCACCTGTATTACAGAGCCAATCATGGTAAATATTTAGACTGTGAGAAGGCTTGCACCAGACAGTATCATATGGATAGATCCTATCACGAACTATTAAATTAGTGAACCTTTTTTTTATTTCTGACTATGTGGTAGTTACATCGAAATGCAGTGTAAGCTATCGCTATATACAGTGACTGGCTTCTGCTTGAACCTTGTACGCATATGCTAAATTTTCAAAATTTGTTGTTTTGATCTCCGTGTCATTGACGGAATATGGTACTCATTTGCAATTTCACCGGGTACATGCATCAGTTTTTGCGAGATACGCGGACAAATTAACGAAAGTTTAAAAATTTATGGCCTGAAATTAGAAATTACATGATTTGTGAGGGAATATAAGGATTATGGCAAAATTTCTAATCCTATAGTAACTGTTTCGAAATAGAAGCCGTAGTAGCCACCGCCAAGACCCGTTTATTTTAGAGAAAAACGAACACTATTACCTCGGCGGCTGATCTTTGCGTTCTTTTTTTTCTTTGAAATATGAACCTTATCCCCTTTTTTGGTTTGTAGAGCTACACCCAAAATACATTTCACTGTGACCATTCTGCTGACAAATTCCTCTGCATCCATATCACAGTGACATGACTGACATCTCTGTTGCTACTTCCTCTCGAATCCTTTTCCTGGAAACAGTAAACAATCACGGCACATTATGAAGATTCATCTCGTAATTAAAGTTACAAGACGAACCTGTAGATAATATTAGACGATTCTGCTTGGGTAACATCATTCACTATGGGCTTTCCACCACTGGTTTCATCTCATAGTGACTTGCTTCGTTGTTGTTCGTTTGAGATGCAGCAAGTGAATAACTTTCACTGTCTCAAAATTATCATCCACTATGCCTTCTCCATTCACCTGGAGAAGAGGAAAAGAATTATATATGTACAAATATATATATATGTATAATTTTTTTTTTGAAAGAGAGAGAGAGAAAGTTGTGTGTTTACTCGAAAGAACCAATGTAGAATAAATACATCTGTAGATGGCTGTTTGGTACATGCATAGGGTTTGTAGTTAAGTTCCAGATCAGGAGCAAAAAATAAAAGTTTGTTGGTATATAGCTTATAGCGTTTTGTTTGGATTAATACAACGTAAAATAACACCTCCGTCGTCAGTTTTGTCGTTCCGTTTAATATTTATACTTCTGAAGTGAAGTAATATTCATTAAGTTCAATAACCTGATGTGTGCCCCAAGAACTCTAGTCGGGAATACTGATAATTTGATTAATTTCCAATAGATGACATTTTATTATCTTTGTACCGTGATTTCAGTCCTCATATTAACTTATCAGTAGAGGAAACTAGATAGATTGGCGTAAAGTCGATGACTGCACTATTCTAACTAGTTGCTTATTCGTGTAGAGCACGGGGAACAAAATATAGTCCGAAAACTTGATGTCCACATATTTCATCTAAGTAGAGCAGTGACTTAAGTAAGAGTGTACATTCGTTGCATGCATCTGATAAGATAGTTGGTTGGAGACATGCCACCACTCCATTTTTTGTTTTTATCGGACACTGTATGACACTATTGTTTCCTGTCTCCCAAATCCCTGCGCACTGACCTAACAATCCATCCTCAAGGGACCTTAACTGCTCTGAAGATTCACACATGACGAGCGGCGTCAGCCCTTACGCGGGCGTGACTGCTGCGAAGTGTTTGTAAACATTGGATCCAGAGATAAGATTTTCCTGAACACCCTATACAGCCCAGGCCCCGGTGGTAACTGTACATGCAACACGCTCAGTACGCACGCTCGTCGTGACGTCATGGCACCGCCGCACGCCGGCAGCGGCGGCGGTGTGCGCGCCCCACCACCTCCGCCCCCACCCGTCAGACGGCGCCCTCCCTACCCCCCTCCACCACGCCGCTGCCGGACTCATCCGCATCCGCGTCCAGAGTCCCGCGACTCGCTGGCAAGGTTCACAGACAAAGACATTGGTTCGCTAGCTCTCTCGGCCGTCGGCACGTACACGCACTGCACTCTCTCGCTCCGTTTTGTGTCGGCGCCCCGCTGCGTGCTGGTTGGTTGGTTGTGACGAGACCGGCCCAGCCGTCGCAGGCGGGCAACAGCAGATTACGGCAAGGTGTGCTCGCGGGTGCATGTGTCTGTTATGTGCGTGGCGGCGGCGGGGTGCGACGGAAGGGAAACAAGAGAAAGGACTGAGCGGTACGGGCGTGTGGGCAAGCCGCGCACCGCCACGGCGACTTTGTAGCGGCGACTGCGCCGCGCATAGGCGCTTTTTATGATTCACTGCATTATAAACATTTGTTGATGTAGTGACTCTATATGTAAGAAAAAAACCATCACTGCCAATAACCACTGCCGTATTATTGTGTTCATTGTATAAGGAACTGAAAATTATTACTGCCAATTGAAAATAATTAAGGAGATTGTGACTTTTTTCTAAACCAGATACAAATGTGTTCTTCACAACTGCCTTATGTAGTGGTAGTTATCGTCTAGCGTGATACTGTTATAAAGTGACGATAAATCTTACGCCGAATCTGCTCAACCGAAAAGTGTTCATCGATCTTCATACCAGACAGCTCTTTAAATCGTGACGTCACACGGTAAGTCGATCAATTCCGTTCTTTATTTTCAGACACTTTGGAACTGTGCCAGAAATCGCGTTTGTTGTTTTCGCCTTGCCTTAACATAAGTATTTGCTTCATTTATGTCCCAGTAAGGTTTTATTTATTGCTTATGTTTACCTTAGCATATAAAGAATCAAGTTCCAGTTACTACTCTCACATTTTGACATATTCGTACTCACGTAAGGCAAATGAAGCAGATGGAAATTTGAGTACTTCTTTTACGTCCACATCTTTCGCAGTATTGTAGGATTGCTCTTATCGTTGACCGACCTTGCCTACAGACTTCATCGTTTTACAGATAACATATCAGCCAAGTCGTTTCATGTGCACATAAAAAAGTAGTCTGATGCCGGATTCCCAGAAAATGACGTAAGCTTTGAACCTTTATTATTAGATTGGAATGATAATCCGGTCCGCCCGCTAATCATTCGTATTGTTTGGTCTGGTACAACCCCACTCTTAACGCCGCTGCTAGAAGTATTTAGAGCTGACTAGTTTTACCCTGCGTACTCGTAGCAAGACGTCAGAAATTAAATTGTCCCCACGATGTCTATTGAGCTTTTGTACACTTTGTTGGCTGTTTTCATTATTTATACTGTGCTACTTTGTCGTCGGGTGGGCCTTCGTTATCGCCACGTCATTTAGCCGTACAATGCTGCCCTCGCCCCAGACAGGTAACGGAAGCACAGTATCCGGTAACTGTATGTATAGCAAATCAGCTGCCCGTCCGCCATTTTGCAAGTGACATATTGCACGTCACCACCCACTGCGAAATCGTCTGCATCTGGAGTTGTCAGTTTGTCACGTCCCTACTGTCATTTTCTCGATTTTCCTCTGATAAATGAAATAGTAATTTGTTCCCACGAAGTCAAATCTCATAACAGAAGGATCCAGAATTTTGCAGACGTAACATACCTTTATTTATTTCGGCACACTATACTGTAATAACGCTTACCATTATTAATTATTTATTTCGTTCTGTCAAGTAAATATTTTATTTTTAGAATTATATTCGTGTGTTGTGATATTTTTCAGTAACGAATGTGCTTGAGATGGTGCCAGCTATTGTTACCTTTACTGTTCCTTCTTTATAAGAGTAATTTTATGGTAAACTTATATCGTTCATGACAACTTTTTTTAAATGTATTTATTGTTTGATATTTTTTGGTTAGTAAATTAAAAAAAAAAAAAAACCTATACCATTGTCAGTCTGTTAGGCCTACGTTTTCAGTATGAAACGCCAAGGTTATAATGAAATAAAATGATAACGAGCTGCTTCTTTGACTAGAATAACTTCAGGGTTAGGTCCAGCCATTCTATTATAACTGCAGTGTATTGGAAGTAATTACCGTGCTGTTTTATGGAAGTCACTAAGTTATGCATTGTGCCCACGCGAAGATAGTTAGTAGCTTCTCTTATCGCTCTAGCCCTATGTAAGTGGAGAGCTTATCTCTGTACTCAGTGAACTTGATACGTCATTTTTGGAGATAAAACTATGACTCACAACTCACAGAATGGCTGCAGTCCCAAATTAAGTTTGGCTGCGTCTGCGACGATAAAGATTTAAATATAGTTCGAAAGCATGTGCTGGCGCTAACAGGTTTATTCATTTCTAGTTCGGCAAGGGCTTTCTTGAATGAGAAGCGATTACTTAATCCGTTACTTGAGGCTTATTCCTCGTGTATGTTTGTAATGATCGAATTCTAATCCAGCCATATTCCTTCCTCATTTGGGTCCTTCGATACTTTTTATCCTATGCTAACATGTTTTCATTGTAATCTTTCAGATAATTACTGTGTGATATGGGACAGATGACAAGACAGAATTATTTACGAAATAAACATCTATTTCAGGATTCTTTACATCTAGTTTTTAACATTGTGCGAATAAGCAAATAAGTTCGACTTATAACTAATATATCTACAGCAGTATTAAAGTATAAATTAAAATTATCTTATACCAGCGAATTTAAATGAGGGAATTGGTAAATAGAAAATGTTACGAAATTCATACCTTTTACTATCCAGAAAATATTTAAAAATTTCCACTAAGCCCTATACCAAACACAACTCAATTTGATCAGTTCTCTAAGGCTACAATTTATGTCTTCATCAGATTCCAAAAGAGTCATTGCATGACAGATCTGCATTTAGTAAATGCTTTAATTTAATTTCAATTGCGCACACACCTGTGGCAACGCGCCGACACTCTCACTTTCCCATGTCATAATTTTTCACGAGCTGACCTTTAATAATTCTAACATTAGATTCCTTTTTTTTTGTGTTCATTATTTTCTTGGTAGCTTATTCCAGTCCCTGAAACGCCTGCAAAAATTTTTTTTTCCCACTCCCTGTCGTTTGAAATCTAGTGTCGTACAAATCAAACATTCTCTTACCCGCCTTCTCTCTTAAATGACTCCCCAACCCTCAACCAGCTTTTATCATTGCGTTCTGCGGTAATTTACACAAAGAAACCTAGCTGCTCTCTTCTCTTTGAGTGTATAATATCAGATACTAGACTCTAGTAACAATTGCGCAGATAATTCCTCGTGTATGCTTGTAATGGTAGAATTTTAAGCTAACCATATTCTTTATTCGGTTATCTGCTTTTTAGGTAATCTTATTTTGGCAGACAGTATTGTGCTAAACTAAGCGGCTCGGCGAATTTTCAATAGCCAGTATCTTTTGAAATCCATACATGTGGATAATGGAAACCAGAAGTCGCTATACTGGATGAAATTTATAAATTAACGTTTTGTGATATTGAAATATTACTGTCAGCTGGGTAAATGATTAGAGTGGATTTATTCATTTAATCTAAATAAAAACTTTTAACGTACAAAATTAAATAATAGTATAATTGATTTACAGATGTGGTGTGGGAATTGGTGAGAATAAGCTCCGTGGACAAGCGATATTTAATGCGTTAGGAGTTGTTCTGTGAGATTCGTCCTAATGGTCGTGAAAACAGTTTTACTGATTTATCATTTAAAATTTCTACTCAAGTTCTTGTCGAGCCGTATGATCGTTGGGTTAGCCTGTTATAAACGATAGATTCAAATTTAACTTGACTAAGGGGCCATCCACAATTACGTCACACGAATTTCATGATTTTTGGACCCCTCCCTCCCCCCATGTCACAGGTTGTTACATTTGTGGGACCCCCGCCCCCCTTCCCCTGGTGTGACATCACAAATTTTACAATTTTAAATTTATAAATTAAAACAGCACTTCCAAAATTCTTTATGTATTTCTAGTTAAAAAATCATATCAACAATAAATCAAACATTTAAGAAATTGTTAAAAAAACATAAAAAATCGAATTAATGGTACAAAATTGATTCATCATGTGTCCATAGATTTTGAACCCATTCCTTGATATTGTTTATTATTGGCATAATAGTTACTTCATTCTTGATTTCGATAGTGTTGGGAACATTCGATGTGTCAACATCATCTTCATCCAACCATAAAGCATCGTCATCGTTTAATAAGCAAAGAACTTCCCTGTTTCGTCTAGCGGCAATGGTTTGTGGACAAATCTTCATGATGGGGAAAACCTGTAGTTGCCTCTTATGTAATTGCTTATGTTGGTTAGTGGCTTTGTATGATGAAAAATATAGTTCACAGATGCCACATGATCGTTTAAATAAAGTATGCCTCGACACTGGGGCAATACGAGCCAAAAAATGATACAAATTATGCATGTGATGTCACAAAGTTTATGACACGTCCCCCCTCCCCTAGTCACACTTTGTTGACCCCTTCCCACCCCCCCCCCACCCCCCTCAAGGTGTAACGTAATTTATGGATGGCCGCTAAGGAGGAACCTTCCGGTTATTTAGGAAGAATTGCGGATACTTACAGATATCTCAGTACAATGAATCACATATATCCAGCCACACATTGACTAGTTCTCATTGAACCAGTTTACTCTAACAATAATTGTCAGGTTTTTATGCCGCATGTACATACAGCTAACCCATTCTTGGCGGTAGTTGTGGTTATTACGGTTCTCTTTTGATAAAATTTTTTTTGAAAGAAATAAGAATTCATCACGCGTAATTACATCAAGTAGATACTAAACACCTAGCTGTCGACATGTTTTATGTTTTTTACTAATAATTGTTGCCATGTGTAATAGTCATTACAATTTTGTTTAATGAACTTTTTTTGGATGAAAGATCATCTTGCCTGTGATAGGTTTGTTTATCTCATTATTATGCAACCTGCTTAACTGAAAATATATCGCAATTGAGGAAATGGGCCGCAATATCCAGATGAAATTATCCTGTTTACATTCTTTACAAATATAAACAAAAACATAGTTTTCCATGAGGAAGCTAGTACTGTAGTGTGTAGTTCATTCTTGATTTGACGGAGTGAATGAGACGAATGAATATTATATATATATTGGTAAAGAAAAGTAATGGTGTTGAATTAGAAGTTCTGATGAAGTATTTACAGCTGTTTTCTAGGATTATATTGTGAAAAGATGGCGTTTAGTCAGAAACTGCTATCTTTAGGTTTAAGTGATCTGTATATACCAATCAACGACTTCATACTATCATCATCGGGACAATATGCAGACGAAGACTGTTCTTTCTTCGGCTAGAAATTGTCTACTTACTTGGGAGTGTTTTGCCTTGGTACGATAAACTAAGCCGTTGGAATTTCATAGCAGCCTTACGAATTTCAGATTAATTGATTATCTCAAAGGATTTTTTTATTACTAATTTTTGAACCCTTACAATTTTACCATTTTCAGTGCAGTCAGATACCTCGGAGCTACCTTGTGCCCACAGTTGGTGTTGATGACTAAACTGCATTGGATAATAGATAGGCCTACAGCTATACTACCTTTGTGTGTGTCAGCATTCTACCAAGAATATTCGTTATAATCGGAATTCTGCATGTATGTGTAATACCCAAACGTTTGTCAGAGAAAAAATATGACCTCGTGCATTCGAACTAAGCGGACCCTCTGAGGCGTCCAGCCGGTACTGGCCGTCTCACAAACCGGACGTGAAGACGCGTGCGACCTCTGACCCAGTTTCCGGAGAGACATTTACATTTTTGACTGTAGGTCATGGTTCGCAGCTGCCGGCCTGCCAGATGAATTGATAACAGGTGTGAGCGAGCTGGCCACAGCACGCAACGCCCTCTCCCTCACTTCGTAACTGACCCATTCACTCCGTAGACCTTTTGACTTGCGATGATCGTTAAGGAACCAGATTCATACATTTTTCCTTTCTTCTTTTAACTTCCGTAGCCATTATCTATGATGTCTTTTTATTTCTTGTTAAGAGAAGCGTGTAACTATCTTGCTTTAAAAAGTCTGTAGGCTCTACTCAGAAGCGGATTTAGCATTAGATGATGCATAATTATAGTTCCCCTTTGTTTTTGCTTCTCACGTATAAAGTCCGATTTTCAAACACGTTTAAAAACGGCTCTTATAGTCCAATTTCATTTAGACATACTTCAAATCTCTATACAACCTACCCTTGCCCAGCGTATGTATGACTCTTCAAGTTATTTACGCAGCATTAGTTTTTAGTCTGCGTATGTTTTTAACTAAGGATTTCTTAACTGCCACTACTTAGTAGTGGCTACACTGAATAACTTGTACAAATAGTATTTTTTAAATCTTTTTATTTTCTTAACTCTGTAGATTTTAAAGCCATTTTTGCTGTCATCAATCTCTCGACTGGTTTGATGTAATCAACCAATTCTTTTACCGTTACAACCTACGTTCTGAATTACGTACTTCAAATATTCTGATCTTTATCTTTCTCTGCAGTTCTTACCTTCAACTATTCCTCAACTAACAATTTACTCCCATGATCAGACAAAAGTATTTATTGTTTTAAGTGCTTGGCTGGGCAAATTTAACTTAATTCTATCCATAAGTCACTGTGTTGTTCGTGACTTTATTGATCAAAGCGATCCTAATACTTCCAGAATAACGTAGAAGCCTTTATCCTGCGTCACATAACTTCAATGTCGGTGACACGCCCCCCCCCCCCTCTGTTTCATGCAGTAACGGACGTGTGCAGCATCGTAGAGCTGGCGAACCTTGAAGCCTTGTTTCAACAAGTTGTATCTGTTGGTTGTAGTATTCGTTCACACCTCAACTAATGCACTACTTCCTCAAGGATGCCACGTTTAAAAATGCTAACTCCTGCATTGTTCGAATGTTATAAAATATTGATATAATATTGATTACCATGTTTAACCGTTCATTGATTTGACATGTGACTACAAGCTCATTGGTAGTGCCTGAGTGATTGTCTCCTAACCCAGTCTTGGAATGCACCGGTATTTTTTATAAGCTTACAGTAACCCGACTTTAACTTATGGTGGAATGTCATCGGCTGTGTGTGAAATATGCTATGATTGCTCTGTGTTACACATTCTGAGAGAGAGAGAACGAGCCGTCCTGTGTCTGACATATTGGCTTTTTATGCCTTCCTCTGGATGATCCAACCAGTCTTCGCGTTGTGAACTAGCTTTTTATTTTAATTGTAGATGTTTGTTTTAGTGATTGTATCCTTTTTAGTAAATCCCAGTGTAGTTTTCAATCAGTATAGGTATATGTTAGAGGAGTGACACAGGTTATTTTTTATGAAGGAAAAAGAACAACTATGGAACAATAGTTTAAACAGAATGGCGATGCTGTGGATTCTATATCGTTGCTGAACCATATGAAAGGTAAGTGGATGTTTTAACTGATTTAACAAAGTACGTTACTATTAAAAATTGAGAGCCACAGCTAAATATTATTGGCCTAGGAAATTATTAGCATATATGTATAACAGTAGCAAAATACCGAGATATCTGTAATGTCATAACGGCTTCCTGAAGTCAGTAGTACACGATGGATGGTAGACAACAGTATCCTTATAATAGACTCACGACAGATGTTGGCCACGACAGAAGAATCGGGGTGATTAAGACAGAAGGCTACACACATGCGAAGACCATAAACGAATTATCATTAATTAGCTCCTAAAATAGTAAAAAGTTTATTAATTTTGATAGTTAAATTATTTCATTGTGTTTTTACCCTTTTTTGCTTGTGAAGTAAGCTTCGTTACATAAATTAGCCCTCGGAAATATTACGGTCTGGTCACGGTGTTGTAGACCGTTCTGATAGCCATAGCTGGGTGCAGAATGTAACGGTGGGTAAATTAACATAGCGGTTGTACAGAGAGAGGAGATTCGTGTGCTGTGAAGGTCGAGCGACCGGTTCCATTATGTCACTGTTGTGGAAGGACGTGGTTATTGGTAGACGCGGAGATATACTGTAGGTAGCGGCACTCCGGAAGAGTATTAAATCTCCTGAAGCCATCCGTGTCCTACTCCGAGTTAAACAGACCTCATTTGTGACGGCTTCTACACGCGATAACTAATTACAGAGACGGTAGACTTGTGGCTGTAGGGAATGGATGATAAATAACATGGATTGTCACGGGTGCCGACTCTAGGAAAGGGAAAACACAAAAATCTGTATGGTTGTAAAAGTAATTGAGAAAGTAAGCACCGTGGTAGCCCTTGAGAATTTAGTGTTTTTCTGTAGGCGATATTGTTCTCTCTTAACAGGTACTGGAATGTTTGTCTACGGAAATGAATTTTTAAAAAAAGAAAATATCACCGCATTTGTACAACATAGCAGTAAGCTGAAACACGTGCTAACGTTAGTGTTTACTATTTCCTAAATAATTAATTTTCAAAGAACACAATAAATGTAATTTTACATTCTTTTCTTTGCTGTACGAAACATATATTTCTTTCCCACTCTTCTCTGTCGAAGTGTATTAAGAAGAAACACTTTCCGTCTAGATTTAAATCTGATCGTAATATACATTTTATTCGTGTGGAGAAGAGCGAAGCGAAAATTGCTGGTATTGCATGTAATTAAATTAGGTATATTGCTCATACGATTGTAGCGATTTCTTTACATCGATGTGGTCGGCACAATAGTAAAAATAAACGAATGAAATCGGGAATGTAGCAACTAGAGCCAATATAATCTTAATCGTTGGTAATAAAATAGTTGCCTTCACGTAGCTGTTTACAAATGGCTCAAAGCATTTTTTTTCTGGTTTTTGTTTTGACAATACTGGTTGAGGTATGTTGCAAAAACTGAGAACCAGTATTTCTCGTCGGTGGCAATTGTAGAACGATAGTAGATGCGAAAAATAAAATCTTGTCATCTTGTCACATTTTTAAGATCGGCAGTTTTAAAGTACCCAGACGTGGCTTTCTATTCGTCCTTAAATACGTATGTTCTTATTCCCTCTCGTTTTCCTACATAACAGGAAAGAGCTGTATGTTGTATACTCCGCTCGTCATGAGTTCAAATATATCGTCGAGAGATAATACTTTTTTTTACTATATTACATTCCTCTTCCGCACGCAAATGTAAAGAATTTTTTAGTAACTTATGGAAGTACTAGTATTTGCGTCTAGAGATTTCTAAACAAGAAATTATTTGGCACGACAGCTTGAGACACTTTCTCCAGCTGGTGATAGATCGCCCCTGCGTGCGGTAGTGTGTTTGTTGGGCGACCTTGCTCCAGTTAGCGGCGCCTCAGAATACGCAGCGCTCTTACCTCATTCGGCGCCTTTTATTTTTTGCTCTGCCGCTTGACTATCACACGCGGCGGTGTCTCGTCCATGCATACAACAGCTGATATAATTAAAAAAAAAATCAGTTGTTGGTGGGTCAGTTTTTGTCTACTCTTGAACTATGCCAACTTCTTTATCTTTATTTTCATGATTGTTTACCGAGTTCCGAAAAAGGAGAATCGTGTCACATAACAGTTATTGTTAGTAGTTAGAAACATAACGTGAGGAGTTGTTCTGCCCAGATGTCGGAAGGAGATCTTAACATACTTTCAATAGGTATTTATTCAGTTCATGCTGCTAATTCAGTTGTTGTTGCTTGGATAATTCAACAAAATCCCTAGTGTTCATTCCGCAGTTGATGAGGATCATAATATAAATTGGTTTCTAAGCTCTTCATTAGGTTTCCTGGAAGTCTAAAAGAAACGATGAATCACGTTATATCTACATATAAATCCAGAATGCAATTGATCTTTTATAAATTTTCCAGGAATTGGATTAATACTCTGATTTGCAGTGTTTGAAGACACGCTAGTGCTGTGAGCGTAGGGTAGGCAAGCTGCTTCCGGCCTCTTTCTAAGCCGTGTTGGTGCCCGCATGTGTGCCGGAAGTCCACTAGGGTGAGAGGGAGGCAGACTGCCAGGCAGTCACGTACTCAGGTAGGAAGGTGGGCCGGCACCTCACGTTGGCAACATCGCACGCCCCGCTCCTTTGTTCGGTCGGGGCTAAGATTGTCTGCCAACGGCCTGTGTTTTAATAGCAGGGTCCTAATTTAGAACTACCACGATAAAAAAAAAACGTTCTGATCTCCTCCAGGAGTACACAGTTTAAAATTGAAAACACGTGTTCTACAGATTATCTGGTTCATGGCAGTTTCGTTCTTTGGCAGAATTTGCTATGTATATACACTCTAAACAGGCGTTGGTCGGTTTGAAGTAATGTGAGCGTCATCGTAAGCCATTGTGGAGTGTATGTAGTTTATGATCTGGAGATTTATTGTACGAGTAAGGTTTCCGACTACAGATTCAGACGACGCTACTTCGAACCCTCGCCCTACGGGAGTTTATACCCTTCATTTATGTGACTTACACTTTGCGCCAAAGTTATTTTGTGTATATAAAGCAGGCCATGAATGATCCTAGATCAAATTCCACATTAAACTGTAGGTGCCATTACCAAGCACATTGAGCACAGGTTAATGCCGAGGAGGCTGTAGTAGATTCGTTCAGGTCTCACGAAATTACTCATAAATATTATCTCTCTTGTTATCTGATTTCGGTCAATTTTCTTAGATAATATTGCGGAGCGTGATTCGACGGCTTAATACTTCAAGTGTAATGGGAGATATTAATGCGCTGACAGTTGAATTAGTGATCGTAAGCGCTTTATATGAGGGTTATTCTGAATTTAATTAGCACCAATATCTTACGTATCTAAAGTAATTAGTGAAAAAACAACCTTATTCTACACACTTTTCGCAACTCGTTCGGCTATTGTTTCCTCTCTAGCTTCTGTTGCGTGACCGTAGACAGAAGGTAAAAATTGCCTACAACGATATTTCGTGTCATTAAAGTGCTGTAATTGAGGAAGTAATAATAATAATAAGCTTCATAGCCTCTACTAAATGCAACTTTGAGAGAGTTAATGGCTTCATTAAAGTGGAAAGAGGTGTCACTGTGAAAGAAAATGTATCAAAGCTTGCAATAGGGCACAGTGAAACGCAGGGCAAGAAATATTGGTCAGCTTAGGCTATCGAAAAGTGTGTGCTTTCTGTGCCTCTCTATAACGCGTGACTTAATTGCTTCACCGCGGAGAAAATTCAAGAAAACGGGGTTGTACCCTCCCTACATGTCATCTTTTAGGTTTTGCTATGTCAACGCTACGAGACAATGGAGGACAAACAAAATGCCTTGTGTCAATGTCTTCGGGCAGCTGGAGTTTATGGTGAAATACCCGTGTAAGAGAAAACTTTTCCCTCATCCCTTTTTTGCCTCTGGGCGACGAAGTAGTTTCATACCTCCTAAGTAGTGAGGGCGCATATAATCATGCCACACTTATATCAATCATCTTCACACATATGTCGCAGCAGTGTGACTCTGTATCTGGTATGGTTTGCTCGGAGAGAACCAGACATCAGTCACATCGACGACTCGAGGAAAAGAACTGTCGGGTATATGACAAGCCCAGTAACTTATAGATAAAGTATACAGTCTTTAACTATCCAAAATTCGATGTGAAGTCTTATTATTGTGGTCTTCTAGAAGTGAAAGCCGATTGCCTCGTTGATTGCACGCAGCTTCGGGCACGCCAGGTTATCTCTGTCTCGCAGGAAGAGGAGGAGAAAGTGAGCTAGCTGGTTATCTATCGGGCAGCCAGGTCCATTAGGTGGAGAAGCGGTAATAGCCTTTACACATAGAGCCACTCTGTTGAAATGGCCGATCCTACCAGGATGTTTATTCGTCAGACCACATTTGTTACCGTCGAAATTTCTTTGGCGGCTTGTTGTGTTGTTTTGTTACAATCACCAACGATGTTATTACGGACGTCGGGGATTAGTAACCACATGCCTACGCGTATACGATTTAACAGTAAAAGCAAACTATGTGGAAATATCGTTTCATCTGTGGAATATTAATTTCCCGGTCGTCTAGGTTTCAGTTTACCATGGTTTTCCGAAATCATTCTCATTTCTTCCCCCCAATTACCTCCCTGCTCTAGCGCCTGCGGCTTCGAACAGCAGTAAAGCACTAACAAAAGAGGAAGAAAACACCGAGACGTAAGTATCAAACCACAAATTATCTAATAAGGTGAGAATATGTAGTTTAGGGAATTACATTTAGCAGGGCGCCGAGTGTTCGGTTTGCCGAGTCATCGCGACTGAGGCCTCGCGGTTGCACAATCACGGGAGCTAAGCTGAGCTCTTCCTGTGTTCGCCCACGCCAAGCACAATGGCAAAGGGCGTCCTCGGCCATTGTGAAGACACCTGCTGCCTGAAACGCCTGGTGCCATATCAAGGCCAAAGTGCAACGCCTCGTGCGCTTTGGGCCAACTCGTATGTCGTCAATTTTCTATTCGTAACTGTTGCTAATAATTCCCAACATCCTATGTACCCAATGAAATTATCAGTTGATTCCTGCCGAATGTCAACAAAGTCTGTGTACATGACTTTTTGGAATTTTCGTGTATTCATTTGATTCGGATTGAAAGATTGTTAGTAGAGACAATATTGTGTTTTAATGCCAAACATGATATCCCTATTCGAGATTCAGCTGTTGTCATAGCACAAGCCCCCCCCCCGGGAGAGAAGTGTGTGAAACTTGAACTTGGCGCGCCGAGTGTTTCCTGGGTGTCGATGGCCTTGTAGCGAGCGGCGTAAAGTGACAGCGTTACACAATGCCCGGATCACATCGCCGACACTTGGGCGGCTTCTTACGCAACGTCCTCGTCGCTGGGCGGTTACGCAAAGGACACTGTAAGCAGTTAGGTTCGAGGAGGCGCTTTCGCTTGAGTAACTTGATTTATATTACATTGTTGAATCTATGCTAAGCCAAGCTTAATATTCAATCCGAAGGAGATAAGCTTAGCCTGGCATCCTCCTTACCTAACCTACCATATAAAGGGGACTTACAGTTTAACGTGGAATCGGAAACACAGAAGTTCTGGCGTACTTCACCTTAAGGTACATCCACAAATTACGTCACACGAATTTCATGATTTTTGGATCCCTCCCTCCCCCCATGTCACAGGTTGTCACTTTTGTGGAACCTCCCCCTCCCCTGGTGTGACGTCACAAATTTTGCAATTTTAAATTTGTAAATTAAAATAGCACTTCCAAAATGATTTATGTATTTCTAGTTAAAAAATCGTACCAACAATAAATCAAACATTTAAGATAATATAAAAAACATAAAAAAATGATACAAACTTGAGTCGTCATGTGTCCATGGATTTTGAATCCATAGCTTGATACTGTTTATTATTGGCATAATAGTCACTTCATTCTTGATTTCGATAGTGTTGGGAACATTCCATGTGTCAACATCATCTTCCGCCATGAGCCAAAAAGTGATACAAATTATCCATGTGATACAAAGTTTATGACCCCCCCCTTGTCACAAGATGTAACTCTTGTTGACCCCCCCCCCCAAGGTGTGACGTAATTTATGGATGGCCCCTTACTCAGCATGCTGTGCCAAAGGCGAAGGTCGGTTTAATGGCTTATTATGTAAATGCCCGCCGATACGAGGATTCGAACCGAGGATCTTTCGGTATCCGGTCAGACATCTTAACCACTGAGCCACCATTCCTGAAAGTGTTCCAGATGCGGAATACAGAAGTGGTTACTATTCGTTCGGTAAGATTTTTTGCAGCTGTGGACTCTTGTTGGGAGAGAGAAAACGCATATTATCTCTCTGCATTCGGTTCATATATCTTGGCCGTGGTCTTCCGGTAGGTCTTTACTTTTTGGCGCTAACATCGGCGATTTCTGCTTCTCAGTTCTCATCACACGTCTTAAACTTTGAAACATTTTCTTCTCTACGGCTTCTTCTAATGCTTCAGCCTATAAACTCTCCACGATATTTTCATGTTTTAATCCATGTAATATATATAAATCCGTTTCCGTTTGATAGACAATTAAAAGAATAATAAGTGCCTGACACAATTATTTAGTATACGTTAATTATATTCCTATCGCCACTTTATATTGAGTTTCAAACTGTCGTGAGAAATATTAACCCTTAACGATTTTTGCTACGATTGTTTTGTTTTTTAACTCCAGCATTGTCTATACCAGCGTTTCTCAATCTTTTTCATTCCAAGGACCAGTCAGTTTCAATTTAGAATTATATTAAACATTATATAATAAGCTTGAAAACTAAATGTAAAATTTCAACAGATTCGTCGCTGATTATATCTCGATGATAGGCGAAACGCTTATGGCATTAAAGCAGTTACATTGGCGTTATTTTTATCATTTAATTTACTGAGAGACTAAGGAAAAATGGCCTACAACAACACTGCACTGGCAGAAATGATTTACTACTATTCTAAATACAGAATTTCTCATTTCCGGCTGCAAGGAGTAGCTCTGCAGATCAGTTACTTAGATATTTTTACGACCGGAGAAATAACTATTAATCTCTGTCGTTATGCAATTTCTTTCTTGAACCATACGCCAGCTGTGTCTTTCGCCCCATTTTTTCCTGCGAAGTGTCTTAGAAATTAAGTAGTGGGGTGAGGACTACTTCGTTCGACATGTTACTCCCGCTTAGCTTAATGTGCGGTGTCCGTTTTTTGTGTGCAAACAACAGTTTTCCATTTTCCTGTCTCCGACGATCAGTGTTTCGATATTACTGAGAATTTTCTCCGGCTGAAGGAAAAAAGTAAAATATTCAAATGGGACGGTATCACTATTGAGTACTGTTACTGTAGAAGGGTAATAGCGTACATGCCTCTACTTAACCCAATATAACAGTGTTACTTCTGAATCTGTTTCTGCTGTATCTGTTGAAAGCAACCCAGGCCGCGCTAGCTATGTGACTAAACAGTCGCGTCTGCACGCCCCCTCTGTTTACTCCCACGACCGTTAACAGACAAAGCGTTGCGTTTACGGCGCAGCAGATGGGCACTGCGACCGGACTGTTGCACGTAAGTCTCCTTCCGCGTGATTACGAGTCCCGAAAAATCATTTGAGACTGTGCGGCGACCTTCACCTGCCAATCGGCCCGCTTCCTCCTTCCTCTCCTTTGTTGAAGTATTATGAAAGCCTATTGAGCAGCCAGGCCCTTTTAAGGAGCGCTCTTCACGGTGTATTTCTTTCTTTCCCCGAGCCTATTGAAGTTTAGTGTGGGGTACGGGCGGGGGGTACGGGCGCATTGTGTCCGTAAATAAGCACCACGTCTCACGCTTGCCGTAGGTCAGGAGAGCGTGCCGCACGTACGCACTAGTCACATGTAGACCGAGCCTCGCTTGCGACGGACGTGGCCTGCGCCCTAGCTAGTGCTCAGTGTTCCGTTATTGTGTTGGAAAGTGCTTATGTGTATGCAAGACTGTTGGATTCAGTAATTTGGTAAGTCACGCCAACGGATCCTTTGTTGATCATTTCATGTGAAGAGTGAAGTGGCTCAAATAGTGTTTGGTGAGCGATCATGAATATATATTACGTGTGAGAGCATCAGGCGAATAATGTTTTAAACTTAACGTTTTTAATACAAATTAGGTGCTTTCTATCATCAGGAACTAATCGTTACGGAAATGTTTCCAATTTCCTTGATTCTGTCAGTAAACAGCGATGAGCTTCAACTCTGGTAAACTTGTTTCTAGTAGAAAATAAGAAAGTGTAAAAAGTAATGATGCTTTCTTGTAATAGCAATTTTTAGTTGTAGGTGATAATGTAGGAACAAATTCGGATGTTCGGCAAGTATGTGTTTTAACCCCAAAACTTTTGTTCGCAGCACTGAGGAAAAATTAGTTTTATTCCGGTTTCTTAGGCTGATTATAAGGTGCGTAAAGTATTCAAGACAGATCTAAAAGCATTCTCTGTTGCCTTAATGTCTGTATGCCAAGTAACATTTTCCCGACACAGATCGTGTTGTGTCGTAAGAGTTTATTACAGGTATCGCAAAGATTTGTGAGCCATATTTCCAAACTATTTGTGGAGCTCGAGTATGTGCACGAGTTATAAATTTGTTGGGACTGCGGCAGGGACACTGTAGACGAAACCGTGATTCATTAATTTAAGCTCCTAAGAATACCTCCCTAGCCAGCGAACAACGGTACACGAGCCTAGCCGGGTGGAGCGAGGCATGTCGCAACGCCAGCAATGTGACTCGGCGACGTTCACGTAGCGTTGGTGAAACGTTCGCACGGGGCAGCCAAGACTTTTGCATTCTTACCGATTGCGATGTTATCATCACTGGCTAATGCTTACACAGGTTGGTAGGATATAAAAAATGACGGCTGTAGTTCAAGTAGAAGCAAAAATATTTAATGTGCTAAGTACTGTTCAGATGCCTGGTTAAAACAAGCTGAAAATATCAATAAAAAATACTTGTCACGTTGTTATAGCAAAATATCTGATGTTTTAAGAAATATTAATTGCGAAGTTTCTCAGTGGCATATCAGTCCGTTTTCACAGCAGCCAACAAGAGAAGAGATTGCTTTGGATCCGATGCTTGTGAAATTATTGAGATCACTATAATTCTTCTGCCATCACTGTATCATTAAACAGATAGTTGATCTTGAGAAACAATTTCAGGTAATGTATTTACAAACCTTTTTTTGTGTTGACCTTTTCTGCCAGCGGCAATTCCTAAATTTTTACCATGAAAAAGCTCGAACATTTAAGATAAAATTCTGTATTTACAGTTGAGTTCGTGACATTTTTAAGTGAGTGGTGCCCATTTGTGGGATCAGACTGAGAATTTTTGTGTGTGTTTATTCATCGTCGTCATCGAGGCCATTACAGGCGGGATAGGGTTGGGAAATTCGCTTGGACTGATTTTGTTAAACCATGGAAAACCGAAATCTGGATGGCCGGACGGTGATTCGAACCAGCATCCGTCCAAATGCGAGTCCAAAGCGTTTCCACTCGCTGAAAAGTGATCTCTCTTCAGTATTATCATGTATCTGACGAACGTTGTAAGAAGCTAGAATCGAAACTGTAATTCTAGGAATCCAATCATACGTTTTCTTTGGATTAAAATACACTTGGCAGATTCCTAATAACGATGTAGAAACTTAATATCAGCGTTCAGTTTCGGAGGTGTGATATATTTGACATAAGCTGATTCGCTTGTATTGCTTTGTTTTCATGTTTTAAAATAGTCATTCTTAAGGAAGAATGTGTCAAGGTATTTATTTCTGAGCAGACGTTATTTATGCATTTATTCTTTGAAACCAGTTCCAGTACAATCACTTTTCTTTTTAATTGCTGCAACTTTCGATCACCGTGATGTTAAGGGCTATTTGCACTTGCGGACAAACCGTGTTAACTTTAGAAAAATGCTTTTTCTGTTGTTCTGTTTCCATAATGCATAAGTCTCATGACAGAAAAACGCCCAAGAACCGATATTTGCTCCCGGTCCCGTGACATTTTCGTGTAGCACTTATTTCTGTCAGTGGGCAGTGTCATGGTTGCTACATTTCTAATTGCTACTAATCTTCACGGTGCAAGTTGCTGTTTAGTTTATTACGGGCCCCAAGAATGGTTCTATACGTATGTACGGGATCATTGTGTTTATGATCCATTCAAAAAAGGTCATTTACTCATATATGGAACAAAATGTACGTGGCATTTTTAGATCACTAAGCTAGACAAGCGAACAAGCCAAAAGACAAGTTGGTTCAAATTATTTTCAGCTAGCATTCGACGTAGTAACAGCGGAAAGTAATCTAAAGAAACGAGTAAATGGATATATAATAGTTTGAATACGGTATGGCTGTAAGGCGTGTGTGCATCGCTGGAGATTCAAGAACAGAACGGAATCTGAAATATAAGAAGTAAAAAAAACAAAAAATTAGTATGAAGCGTGTATTTTGTAATTAATTGAAGCTATTACTGCATTTTGTCATCTAGCGTTTCTTATGCCTTAACAGCACGGTATTACGTAGCATCGTACTGTGCAGAAGAGAAATTATGCAACGAAAGAAAGAAAAAAAACTTATGTAATATTAAGAAAATTTCTTGATGTCTACTAAATATCATGCATGCTATGGAATTCTGCGAGACTGTCAGACATGATTTGTTTTACATACTCTGCCAGCAGAGACACTTTCTTCTGCGCAAACTTAGCGAATAAGGTGCAAATTTAAATTGCTTTGGTCTTCACGACTTGTTGTCGGTAGTCTTTTCTTTCGGAATGGTCGTGGAGATTTGAGGCAGTCCTTTGTTCTAGCTGAGCCGTGCGGCCGTGCAGTGGTTATTTTGGACATAGTTGGCCGCGGAAGTAGGTCACTAGACGGACGCGGAGTGCCCAAGGCATTGCTGCGGCGGGCGAGCCCTGCAGTTTCGTATCTCTCAAACCAAGTGGCTGTAAATTGCGTCGCTGCTGGCATAATCATGCTTCCTCTTATCTTGCCGAGTTTGGCTGTTTAAAATCTTTATTGTGCACTCACTTATCGTGGTAAAGTAAGATACGGCCTGTTTGTAAATAGTTTGTGGTGGATCGCTATAGTGTTAGCTGTGCTTTTGACTTTCGCCAAAATATACGATCACTGAAGACGTTTCCATGCTTAGAGAATGAAATTTACAGCGCCATTTATCACTATTCTTGTGAATATTATGCTCGTGTGTGTAGCTTTCGAAGAACATATACTTTTCAATCTAAAATCGGGGGGAAAATATTGGCCTAGTTGATTTGCGATAAATGGTAACCAGGCTAGTGAGTAGACAGGCGATGGTGGGTTTTAAATTTGAATAAGTCATTCCTTCAGAAATCCGGTTTGTGTGATTTAAATGAGATAATAAACATGCGACAAGTCTTCTGTATTATTTTGGGTTCCTGGCTTACGTGCACCGGAGTTCTTACGTGTTGCATTCTGTCTTAAACGGAAAAGAAAATCGTACTGCGACACTGTTTTATGACAGTGCAGGCTATTATTTTGGCTAGTAACGCGAGCTGTAGCGTCTAGGAGGAAACCATTTGCTAGTTTTGTGATTACTGCTAGAAAATAGGCAGACCGATTGGAGGACGTGTAAAATTTTTGTAATTTTTCTCGCGCCGTTTTTCTTTCGTTTGAAGTACGCATTACATTGTTCTGGTATTTTGCGTTATCAATCACCTGTTCCTAATCTATGTGATGTATAAAATTAATTGTGGAGCACATCCGTCCTCAGTTTTCATAAGTTGATTTGAGGCACATGATTGCTAGTATACAGCGCCGTAAGTTTAAGCTATTTGTAAATCGTGTAGCAGTCGAAAATGAGAGGTAACCCTTTTATAATTGGAAAACTTTCTTCTCAGCTGGCGGAAATATATTTGTTATGATTCGGGCATTCATGCCATTCGTTTGTATCAGTAATGGCAAAAAAGTTTTTTTTTTAACTAGGCAACAGCGTTAGGCGAGCTACATATGGTGGTATTGTGTATTGCAGCTATTCTGTTTTCTGTCGACGTCTGTCTGTCATTCCAGAGTGGTTGGCGTAACACGCTAAGCACAGCGGTAGAGTGCACAGTTCGTTTTCTTTTCTACAGGATGCAACATTTGGTCACGATGCTGGCCTTGTTGATATTTAACTCGCTGCTAATTAGGACTATATCATCCCAGACAGCGATCCGACTTTAAATTTGCATCGTGCGCCTCTCATAACTTGTCAAGTTCCTAGCAGCTAACTACTTTCTCCGTATTTCGTTACTTTAATACAGTTCAGATTCTAAATTGACCTTCTTGGCGTGTTATAACATCTATTCGTGACACGGAAGTGTGTGGAGTATTTTTTTATTGTGATCGTTGTTTATACATTCGAGCCTTTTGCATTTTTTGATAATTATCACTACACGGGACTTTTCAGATGTTCTAAAAACGGAATATCCTGGATCCTATTTACAAGGCAGACTCTTCCCAGCATAAGACTGGTAGAATACATGCGTTTGAACCAGTAATTGGTTTTTATGGCATTTTATAGCCTTCTTTCCTCGCAGAGAGTCGTTTTCTTGTGTTCGTCTGCGAAATATTCGTTTCAGACGCCAATAACAGTAACATTGTGCATGCATACAGTACGTAAACGAAGTTCACATTGGCAGCTATCTTTTCCTGCAGTTTTTTCATTCTTAGTAACCTCACCGTCAAAAATAAAGAAAATTCGAAGGTGGTGAAAAAAGGACAAAGCCTTTCAAAAATAAAAATATTTGCTTTTTATTTCATTAATCTAACATTATTGCTTTAAGTGGCATTGAAGATGTCTCCAATATCATTAGGTTAACATTGTTATTTCTTGGTATTACTCTTCACTAGATGGCTGCTAAACTTTTGCAATCAAGTTAAAACTTCTTTGACCACGCGGCACTTATCGTCAATCTAAATTCGAACATAAACAGTATAGCACATAAAACAATACATTTTTGCTTTTAAATATCTGCTCTGGTAATTTTCTTCATTGATGGTGTAGGGACAAAAATGTAAATAAGATGTAATTAAATGCATTTAAACGTTTCTTCAGAAGTTTAAAAATTAATTGCTAATGATAACATATTTTTTTCAGTCTTACGCTTCACACGGTGTAGCAATATGAACATTTATTAATTTGTCTACATATCTCCCTTTTTTCTCTAACATAAACCATATTTTCATCATTTTGTTTGTCTCTGGAATTGCTCTCACAACAGAATGGGACAACCCGACGTAGATTGAGCTAGCTCGTTTTAGTCACTTCTTAGGACGGCGGTATACGTTAAAGTCACTCCTTTGTCATTCTCTGCGGGTTCCCGTCAGGGTATACATTTTTGTTGGTTGTCGGATTTTAAACCGTGAGAAAACAGATTTGCCGTAACTGCGCACAAACAAGACCGCACAAGTGGTGGAGTCTACGCGAAGGTGGTCTGACTAGACAACCCGCTATGTGTCACGCCAAAGTTATTGGTCGTCAGGTAGACAAGAGACCTTTGTTTCCCCTTGAAAAGACCCCCGCCGTTCCTCACCACAGTGTGAATGTTACGCCAATGTTGGGTGCATGCTAATAGCGTTTTGAGTCACCCTTGGGAATGCTTGGTTATCCTCTGCTGTTAACTTCCAGCAAAACTGGAACAACGCACCACTGTATCTGTATCTGTTCAGATTATTATGTTCTAATAAAAACAACTGATTGCCCAGTTCGTACTCAGTCGCTGAGTTACAGCTTGCCACAAGCATAAATAGTAAGCAAGAAATACCGGCAATCCTGACAGGTAGTGGGGCGTCGCAGTGTATTTGATAGATTTTTTTTACTGTAGCGAGAAAATATTTGTAAATGCATTACGTGAAAAAACCATGTTATGTTTTCATTACGATTCCCTATACGGCAGTTTTTGTTTTTCTTGTACATCATTTACAGATCTTAACCATTTCAGATGTACGTATTAGATTGTAATGTAATTTCTTGTACTCATCTTTAGAAAACGAGCGACGTTCCTCGTTGAGGAATGTAACTACCGTTCCTTATATATATATATATTAACAGGAAGTTCACGAATTTAATTTTTCAATCTCTTACGTCATGTGTACATGCTGGCTTGTTCTTTTATTTTTGATTTGCGTAGTTCCATATAAGATCTGCTATTTATAAGACACTTCACCGTGGTTTCGAAACTTGAGACTAAGTTTAGAATATTCTGCAACGAACAAAACTGAAAAAAAAACCAGACATTAAGATACAGTGTCACTGTTAGCGACCTCGCACTGTGGAGGACGCAGGTTCGAATCCCCGTCAGGCTATCAAGATTTTGGTTTTCTATGGTTTCTCGAAATGACTCCTGTCGGGGTGGTTCCTTCAAATAGGCTATGGCCGAATCCCATCCTGTTCCTTGCCCACAGTGCTTTGCCGCTTTTAATGACTTCGACATAAACGAGGCGTGAAATATATCTACGACAAATTTGTTTTTTAATACCGTTTAACAATGTTCGTAAGAGAGATCAGCTCAGAATCACCTCTAATTCCACAGTCTTTTGCCCTTCTGCATAAAATCGTGTCTTAAGGCCATAAATTTACCGAAAATTTTCCTTAGATCTCGTGAAATTTTCCGATAATTGTGTTCTCTCTTATTCAGAAGCACCATTCAAAATCGTTATTAATAAGTTTACGTTTGTGACTAATGGATACGAAATTGAGGTACTTTGCACACTACTAATGATGACGAGGAGTTGGAATGGATCCACAGATGCTTTGTTTTTACCGAAATTAATGATCGTGTCACAATTCTTCCCCCTTGAATCTACCATTGGGCAGGATACAGTTATTCGTAGACCAAAAATCTTTATAATTTTACACAGTATAGCAAAAGAATCTTCATATTGCAGAAAGTCAATATGACCCGCACCAGCTGCGTTTTTCTAGTTGTAGTTACGTTTCGAAACTAGGTCTCCGATCCCTACAAAACCTAAAAATGATATGTTTTCGGTACGTCTGGCGTTCCTGTTGGGTGCGCTGACGCACGAGCAGCTGTGCTGTTGCTTTTGTAGCCGAGTGAGAAAGGACGCGGGGCCTCATTAGAGTAGGTACTGTGCCGTACTCACAGAGTGAAGCCACCAGGCCGGCGATTTGCATAGACGTTAGTGCTTCCTCCATGCGGGCACCCGCAGTGCTGCTACTAGTGTGGCCTATTGCCGCCAGCGGTGTATTCGACCCTCTATATCGACCCGTCGCGTCGAGTCGCGTGTTTGCAGTTCAATCACGCAACTCATTACTGCCCGTCCGTAATCAAACAGCGAACGGCGTCAACGTTACGGCGCCGTCATTTCCGGTTTATCCGCACCTCCGCACGATTGCATTTGTTGTCTTCCGATTGCCACTTTGGTTTTCATCCTGCTGTTCGTATCTGACATCGAATTAGTGTATTTAACTTATGCTAACTTATCACCTAAACACTTATTTTGCTGGCGTTAATATATAGTGTTTGCTCCCTTCGATGTAAACTTAGTCCACAATGCGAAGATTGTTTGGATTCTACAGAGAAAAACGTACTAAGG
>JARYHS010007052.1:0-25001 GCA_031002005.1 Vandiemenella viatica
TGTACTCTGTCTTTACACTTAAAATACCTGGTTGTGAGACTTAGTGGCTTGGTTATACTGTATGTTTAGTTAATACAGTATATACTCATAGTATATGACGAACCGCCTGTCGTGTGGCATGTTTCAATTATTGTTGAAATTGTTCAGTTGCCTTGTTTTAATTTTTACTATGTCTCAGTTCTTAATTGCCCTTGATGGTGCACGTCTTTAACTTTTACATCCAAACCGCAGGAAATAAAACTAGTATTTAGCAGTATATCCCCACATCATTAGAAAATTTATGTAGAAAGGTGTAATTTTTTTAGCTTTAGAGATGTTGACTTTCTGGGGGGGTGTTAATGAATGGGTATAACTTCGTTGTGTCAAAATTGTGTTGCTACAAGTCTCTTCACTTAAACCTAGAATATTATCGGGTATTCGTATCTTTAACGTAATGTTAACCTCTATTGTTTAGCAGTTAATAATCCTGGCAGAAATAACAAGTATTGATTGGTTTACTGGAAAGTTAGTATACTAGCACAGATTTGTTTTTCTCTGATCCTCGTCAAGGTCATTAGAGGCGGAAGGGGACTGGGCACAAGGAACAGGAAGGAATTTGGCCACTACGTTTTGAAGGAACCATCTAGTCATTCGCCTATAAATCATGGCAAACTGAAATCAGGATGGTCGGACAGGGATTTGAACGCGTATCCCCTCTAATGCGTTTACCGCCCATCCATCAGGCTCGGTCACAGCTACTTCGGACAGACTAATTTTTGCATCGAAGCCGTTATCCATTGTTGAGCTCTGTTGTTATAATACGAAGTGCAGCATATCTGGAATTGTAGAAAAACGCATACAAAGCCTGCTACGATAATTCATTGTGGTGTTAATTGCAGAGCTCATACAAGACACCCAATCCGCCTGTCTCCTAGCCGCGTACCTCGCAAAAATACATCGTAAAGGTGACCTACTCTTTTGATTTGTAATTTTAACCGCGGAAGAATTTCAAGATACGTATTTCATGTACACCAGGCAAGCTTCATAACTGCTGAGGTACGGATTAAGCCGAGTACGTGCCATCTCCACCCCCAATCACACCTTCTCTCCGAGTCACCAGGCCACTCTAATCCTCCGGTGTCCACCAAGAGATATCTTCAGAATGGATAGTTAGATCCTTTAAAAAAGATGCATTTCTTGTGATCAACTATGTAGAGACTAGCTGGTGAAAGGATTTCTTACTGGGATATCGTATTTCTTTTATTGACTGGTATGAAGAACTACTACAAAAACATAAACCGAAAATTAAGAATTGAATGAGTCATAAACTTTCTAAAGTCATGATTTTGATTCAAGCAAAGCTGCAAGCTTATACTCGCAAGTTAAAGATATTTTATAGTGCTTCCTGACTAAACTTCGTTACGTTTGGCTGGGAGAAATAAATGGTGGGTGAAAATGCCACTGTTTGCGTCATTTTCTACATCCTTAATATTTCTGTTTCTTTATATTTAACAGTTGCTGGTAAATTGTAAGTGTTAACATATATAACTAGAGAAAAAATTGAACCTCTGCATTTGCCCATATAGTTGATATTTTGCAAGCATTTGAAGAACCAGATAGAGTTCCATGGGTGCCAGTCCAAGTCTTAGGTGCAATAGCTTGAGCCTCTTGGAGATACTGCAGTCTCAGAAATGCTACTACACCAGGGCCTACCCTACCATATCGCTCATTTGCTGCAATAGTGACATAAATCAAAACTTCCATTTTTTCAGGAGAACCAGTCATGTGTAATAATTTTATGTATTCACTAGAAAATAACTTGTCTGCAAGTCTTACTGAAAGAATACAATATAGAAAGAGGGAAAATGTATAGTATCACTTATAGTATTTACGAAAATGGTTCATTAGATAAGATTATAACTCAAAACAGCTCGTGCTTTTAGTTATGCCGTTGTTGCACCAAATGAGAGAAATATAGAACGGAGCGGCCTCTCTAGGCGCCGGTGTAGGGGGACGCCAAAATCCTTAGAAAGATTTTGTTGATAATATTTAGGTTAATATTCAACTCTGAATTCATTATTGTTGGGATTGTAAGAGAGTGTGCACAAACTACGTGGCTCGGTCTAGGGAGGGAGGGGGGAAGGGGTTGGCTGGAAAGTTACACTGGGATACGTGGGGAGAGGGAGGGGGGTTCCGAACCAGGCCACGTAGCTTTTCGTTTATATTATTTGTCACTGTTATAATGAGATACAGTACACACAACGGCTTGTGAATATTTATATCCGCCGTTTAATTATCCCCGTATGTAATTTACGGTTGCCTGACAAGAGAAAACAGTACAAAATGTCTTCTGGAATCAATAGGGAAACAGACTACATGCTACGTGGTGGTGGGGGGGGGGGGTATAGACAAATGCCACGTTGGGCTACGTGGGGGAAGGGGGGTTCATAGGAGGCCAAAATGGAGCTACGTGGTTTATGGAAGCTCCCTAATATGCGTTCCTCTTCATTTCTGAAGACTAATATTGTTAATAAATGATTATAAATTTGTTTCGTTTCTTCCGATAGTAGCAGTGTTTCCGTTTAGGCACAGGTCTTGGCGACAGTGCGGGAGCGGCGTTATAAGCCGATGCTACATGGTTCACAACTTTTCAATTATGCACTGTGAAGCCAATTCACGAGAATTTTTTCAGTACTATTAAATATATAAAACGAAGGATTAATAGAGAAATATATTAAATTACATTATTTTTTTCTTTCTTACGAGAGAGCGATAAATGATGTCCAGAAAAATATACTCCTTAAGTATATGGCAATATGTAAAAAAATATCGGTTATTTTGCTTGTTCCAACTAAAAGCATTAATTCACCGATTTTGCGGTAAAATTAACAGACAGATACCAAGTGTTAATTTTTAGTTTGCTCGCCTCGCCCCATAACGTATAAAGCATATTCTAGTAAACTGTACGAATGTTCGTGCAGGTTATGATTAAAGCTGTTTGTAGAGAGGAACATAAATTCCATACCCTTATCGATTTAAGAATTTAGGTATCTATATTCTACACAGAGGCTATCCATAATAGAAATTTTCTTCTCGTTTAAACTACAAAACATACGCCCTTTAATCGTGATCGTATTTGCATATTCACCGTTAAGTATAAAGCAAACTTAAATTAACTGAGTGTTAAATTAGTACCCAACGTTATGATTTCGCTTATATACTGTACGCTCTTCCGCCTTGATAAGCACAAGCTCTACAGAAACTATTCACAATGACGAACGAGACCATCACCGAACACGTGGACTCGTTCGTATTGACAAGTAAACCTGACAGTGTTGTTGGTTTTATGCACGATTTTCTGGATCATCATATTTCCTCAAATTTGAACTCGACGCAGGCACACTGTTGACAATACATACTCTTAAGATATAGGGCTGGTACTGTAAATACAAAATTGGCTACTCAAAAGATGTTCACATCTAAAAAAGACCTCTAGCTCTGCAACTTCTGGGTCCATCTCAGTACTCTGTAATTCGCACTGAGCATTTTTAACAGCAAATTCGTAAGTTCATTCAGGATCGTTGTTAGACCGTCACAGTCAACCGCTGTTTAAAATAAGATTGAACATGCAGTTGTCGTTGATCCATAACTGTTTGTCGGTTAGTTCTTCCTGGCACTATTTCAATATATTGTTCCGTTGTCTCTGATCGCATTCACAATAATTAAACGAAGTATGTTCACTCCACTACAGATCAGTAATCGGTGGGATTTTGTATCCAGCAATGGTTGTGTGAAGAAGTGAAGTCCTCAGCAATGCCTTCACGTCACTGCCCTTGCGCCTTTCCGATTGAAACCAAGATGCCAGACCTTCACGCAGCTAGAGGTCAACGCTCTATGGCAAATGGTAGGCAGCAAGTACCGGACTAGTCGCCCGGTCGCTTATGTAACGTCTGAAAGGAAACTGTAACCTGCTTAGGGTTAATGTTTCCGCATCCAACAACTTGCATTGCACTACCGAGATGACATTCAATGTGCACCGCCATAGGCTGCGCTGCCAGAACCGACTTCGAAGATACTATAGATCGAAGTTCATTTGTAAAGTAGGAATCGGTTTGTCAGTAACCAATAATGATATGTTTGAACTTTTAAAAATTAGTTAAGTTATAATATGACTTACCGCTGTTGGACATAATCCTCGTTGTGATTAAACGGTTTTGAGATTTGAAAAACTTCTTTGCTCGTCCCAAGATTAGTATTCTTCTGCTCAGAAATACCTTTTAATTTCTGCAGAACAAGGCATCAGGATGTTGCATAACAAACTTTGGATCCATTCTGCTGAGTTTCGAACGAAGTTAATAAAGGCGTTATCATGAAGCAAAAACATGTACTTTTCCTACAATGGCGACTAAATAATACAAACCCCCCCCCCCCGTAATTTTGTAAGGTTCCTATAGGTTGATTTCTTTGGAAGCCAGACATCAAAAGAGGGCCAGTATGAGACCAGGAGATTCATTATTGGCTATGTTTGGTGGAGTTTAACAGATTGCATTCTAGAAATTTATAGCGACACGTATGCGCCTATTCGTTATAGAGCTTGCCAGTTTTTTGCTGAATGTTGGAATAAAAAATTCCTTAATACTAAAGCGAAGATGATATACTGCTAAGCAACAAGCCTTTTACTTATGACTATGTCAAAAAAATCAATACTGATGCAAAATAAGCTACTTTGGTAGTGGGTTGCGAGCTCTAAGAAATTCTAGCGTTTATGTTTAAAATGATGATTTCGTCGTGCAGTCGATAATACGCGCAGTCACAATTTTATATTTCGCCGATTGGAGACATGTTCATATTTTCTTATAGAAATTCGTCTGCGTCACTAGGGTAGAGGATGTCCAACACAGCGTCTTTCCTGTGGATTATATGCTGGCCATGGAGAGGAGTCTATTCATTTATCCAGATTACGTAAACAGGAGCTACGGTCGAGTGGGCAACAGCGAAGGAAGCCGGGTAACAGGCCACAGAGCTACTTCCGGCCAACAGCGACGCGAAGTTGCACGACATGCAAACCTGTTTGCTGACAGGGTTTACTGACGATGTCGCAAAACCCACACTACCCAGTTTCCATTCTTATACACCCCGGCGCCGCTGATCTCACGATCCGTTGTGAAAAGCATTTCTTGTAGGATTACACTTTTAAGACACTTTATTATTAGCACCAGCTGGGGTCACGAAACATCTGTTTGCAGATCGCATTTACGCGTTCTTCTTGGTTTAAATAGAAACCAGAAATTGTTTAGCGTCAGCTAAATAGTTAAACCCTTGATGTGTAGATCGAATTGTGAGAAATAATAACGATTGTAGCATTAAATAGCGCTGTTAAAATTCCACTGGCATGTTTTCTGTATGCCTTACGGCCTTTCATAAACTACATGAAACAAGTTCACACACACACACAAAACGGTTTTCAGAAAAATTCGACGGCAGATATATGTGTAGCGAGGAAGCTATTCAGTGAAAGTTTACTTTCTTGATATCTCTGAATCACAGGAAACTTATGGGCTTTTTGAGGCCAATCTGCGTACTGGCCGGTCTTTTGGGCAGATCGGTCTAGTCATAAAATGTAGGTGCTGCATTATAGGCGGTAGAATCGTCTAATTTTTATACCACGTTGCCGCAACACGACGGTACTGACTTCGAAGTCGACGCGCCTGAAAGCACCAACAACAACAATAATTCTGGCCTCGCATTCTGGAGGACGGCGGGTCGAATCCCCATCCGGATACCCAGATTTGGATTTTCCACGGTTTCCCCAAATCACTCCAGGCAAATTCCGGGATGCTTCCTTCAAAAAGGTCATGGCCGAACTCCTTCCCGTTCATTGCCCCCCAGACCCATCTCGCCTCTAATGACCACGACGTCGACGAGGCGTAAAGCCATAGGTAAAATATAAAAATAAAATTTAAAAAAACCAACAACAACTGGAGGCCAATCATGAATTTTGTAACACTGAATCGCAGTGAGAAAGCTGATTGTAAGGGAAAGTATATTTTCATGTGGTTCTGAATACAACGAACGGATGTACAGTCGAACCTGGATAAGCGAGAGTTGAAGGGACCGCAATCTCTTTTTCGCTTATGGAAGTTTTTCACTAAATCAGGTTTTTCGCTTATACAGTTGCAGGAGTGGCTTTTCTCTCTTATAGTGGTTTAAAAAAATACTGCAGTATTTAGTAATAAATATATATGTATTTTATAGGTATTATTCATTAGAATTTGACATAGATGCTTACAAAAAGAAAGCAAAAAAATCTTACACTAATGTTTCCTTAAAGAAATCCGTTAATTTCTTCTGTGTTTCTGTTTCTGCATTTTGTACATGTTTTTCCAGTTCATAAATCTTATCAAATATTGTTTTATTAAGAACCGCTGAGTATACAGAAAAGTGGCGGAGCGTTTCCAGTGCAAAGCTTCTTGCTTCTTTGGAATGTTATTTACGACTGTATCCAAAATTTGCCATCGGTCATCTTCATCTTTACTGTTATTTCCATCAATACACGCGCTCGCACAATTCTTAACGATATCGTCGTCGTTCTGTTCTCCGGTGGTAGTCATGTCGTCATTCTGTACGAAGTCTTCAAAGGTTGGTGTTAACATACTTGTTTCGTGAAACACAAGCTTGGTCCATTCCTCATTGGTAGGTCCAACTTCAACCTCACATTCTCTGGAAATAAGTCTTGTTTATCTGTACTGATCCAAAACCCAGCTTTCTTGAAGCCGTTTTGGACAGTAATGTCACTTACTGTGTACCATGCTCTTCACGTCGTTACTCTCGGAGCTATTTTTTATATTTTTCAGTCACATAAGAGGATGTTTAACGACTTCTCTGCGATAAAAGCGTTTTAATGTGTGTATGATACCTTGATCTAATGGTTGAAGTTTACTGGTGGTATTGGCAGGCAAGAACATGACTCTTTACTTTTGCAAGTGTTGGTAAGTCCGTGTGGGCACCGCAGTTGTCAATAAAAAGCACAGTTTTTTTGTTTTATCTTCATTTCCTTGTCAATTTTTTCAACCAATTTTTAAATAATATCTTTATCATCCAAGCCTTTATATTACTGGCATAATCGACATGTAGAGTCTTGATACCTTTAAAACATATAGGGCGCTTTGATTTCCCGATGATGAAAAGGTGGGATTGTCCGCACCAGCCATGTTTACACGTTGAAGAATGATAGTCGTTCCTTGCTTTGGTTTCGTCCATGGCATTTTTCGCCTTTAAATGTAAATGTTTTATACGGAAGACGCATGAAGAACAAAGCAGTTTAATCTGTGCTGTAAATATCGTTTGGATCATAACCTTCCAAAGGATTTGACAAACCTTTATTCCATTGATTACACATGCCTTAGTCCACAGATTTATTTTCCCCGGCTGCTTTTTTGAAAGATATATCATTACGCTTTTTAAAACCCTCTAGTCTGCCTTACTAGCTGAAAAGTTCTGAATTCACAGTTTTGTAGCAAAGTGTTTAGATTTTCCTTTCAACAAAGGTCCATCTCTGGGAATGTTCTTATCGAGGGTTTGTTTTATCCATTCAATATTTGGAAATTCGGAAAGTCGACTCCTCTTAATACTTCCGTGTCCCTCAGACCACTGACACTTTACAGAATCTTTTGATTTTTATAAAAGGTGGATTGTGGTAAACCAAACTCATTCAGTATTTCATTTCGCGATTTACCACTTTCGAACGCATTCACTATTTTAAGTTTATCATTTAACGACAACACTTTGATTTTTCGTTTTGACATTTTGAGTACGTGCTGAACCTTCCTTCTCAATTGATATTTATCAACTGAAGTAACAATTGGCGATTCAAATAGATTACGATACAACAATGTAAGTTAATTCCACGAATTTTTTAAGAATGGTTCATAAATAGCAATTGTTAAATATGCTCCACTGTCGCTTATATAGGTAAAGACATGTAGCAGTCTGAGTTATAGAGGTCTATGATGGAAAAACAACTTTCTCTTATAGAGGTTTCTGTTTCTGATTTACAGATGTTTTTTAGGTCAAAATCATGGGGCCTGAAAATTATTCTCACTTGTAGAGTTTTCTCGCTTATCCAGTTCTCACTCACGTAGGTTTGACTATTTGTTCCCACAAATGACGTAGGTGTTTAGGCAGTGATGGCAGTCTGGGGGCGTGTCCGGACCGCCACGTGCTGCATCTGGCGGCCGCCACTGTAACAATCAATAGCGCGCCGCGCTGGGAGTAGCACAGTGTTGCCGGCCGGTCGGCGCAGCCTCGCCCACAACAACAGCCGCGCTCCACGCAAAGTTGTAAACATACCTGCCTGACGGGACATTTTCTTCGGACATTTTTCGTACCGTCATTGAGTCGCTGAGATTCAATAAGCTCAGCTACTTTACTAAAAGAGCGTCGCAGTATCCTTACTAATAACGTTTCACAAGGAAAGAATTACAGGCGCACATTGTGTTTCGGAGGAAAACAGTCCATGGATTTTACCGTGTCTGTCTCGCAGCCAACCACATGGCATAGAAGGACTCTGAACCAAATGAGTTGTCTGATGACTATGATCTGTGATGTTTCCTGTCCTATTATGCTTCAGAAGAGTCCCTCGTGATCACGGCGTTCTTCGTCTTACTTTATATCTGAGGGACTGTTATACTGACATGCTGTGCCGTAATCTCTCGATTCCAAATGCATTGCTTGGTGAATATCAACAGCAATGGTTGTGATGATGACAATATAAGAGAATATTATTTTCCTACCTTCTCAATTGTGAGAAGATTTTTGTGCAAAAAGATTTTTTTTCATTTCAGTTCGCTCACTAAGTGCCAGTTAGTAGCCGCATTACTCGCGTACGTGTACTTATCTGATACTATCTTTGATTTTTAGTGTCCAATATGTAGTTATAACTGGAATATGAAGTGTGAACGGCGATTCTCTTACCTTCCTACATTACAGTCAGTGATAAGACAAAGAAAAGTTTAGAAGAAACTATACTCAATTAATAAAAAAAAGAGGATTTAATCAGCGTATCGATATAGTGCTTATCAATGCCGGAGAAGGTATAACATTGTGCTATCGTAATATTCCTCCAATAAAGGGACTAGTTACGTTTTTATAAAAAAATACTTTTGTTGTTTATTATGCAATGCTAAACATTAGGCGTATTTCAAAAGATGCCCTTTATTTTATCACTGAAGCTTCATACTACTACTTACTTTTTAAAAAAATGGATAAAGATGTGGTACTTACTGGTACCTGTGTTGCATTCATATGCGTCTTTTAAAGTGTTGCTTAACTTTGCTTTGGTTTGGGTTGTGTTATGGCCTTTTAAATCGTGAACGTCCGAGTTTAACAATGTCCTTGAGCTCGAGCTCGCCGCGCTCTTTAAAACCACCTCAGTGACCCCTGCATTCCAGTGTAAAGGGGAACTGACATCAAGAATAGAATACCGTCACACAAAGCCTTCCTCACATCAGCTCTCTTTACAAACCTCACTTATCCTGTCATTTCGTACTTTGATACGTCAATCATCAAGTACGTGTTTAGGCAATCTATACAGGTATATAAAAATTTCATGATTTCTCACCGAGTAAGAACCGGTGTAATTTCTGGAGTTCACATTCCGGTCCTGCCATCGAGATTTCAGATTTTCATGGTTTTACAAAAGCATCTGAGATCAATTCAGGAATGGTTCCTGAATATTCGTCACATGCGATGTAAATACACTTTATTTCGAAACATTCAACAAGTTTCGTCGTCAGATACGTATTTTGGACGAGTTGGAAAATCCGATAACATTATCTCTTTCAAATTAGAGTCTGTTATATAAGCTCGGATATCTTCTGTGACAAGGCACGTCTAAACAAAGTTGAAATTTACTCGTCCGCAAATTGGGTGGTTGCTTGGACCTCCGTAATTCCAATATTTTATCTGCTACAGAAGGAATACCAACGTACCGAATTGTAACTCTGGTATCATCTTTAATAAGATTTTTGTTTCTTGTTCGTTCATGCTACTATTTTAGGAATCAAATACAACAATATATGTTCTGATTCATCAGTTCATTTGGTAGTATGGCAAGACTAAAAGTTCCTTGCAATTATACTATCACTTTGGTGACGGTTATGCAGCTTTGTCCATTAGGATTGTTTATATGCACTGGGTGGTTGTTGAGCTCATAAGAATCGTAATAAATAGAATCAGTTTGTGATTCCGAAAGCTTCCGCGATGACTGTATGTATTATCTTGGTTCTCCGGGTGGAGCCGCGTCGATTTATTATAAACCTAACGTTTCTGCCTCGTGCAGTGGCTTCTATCAGATGACTGCTCAGTCCTCTGATAGAAGCCACTGCACGAGGCAGAAACTAAATCGACGCGGCTCCACCCGGAGAACCAAGATAATAGAATCAGTTATTACTTTTGAAATTGGCTTGTTCTTGCAATTTAGGAATGTGACCGTATGTTTCATTATGCCAGTAAATCCATTTTTATCATTCGTGGAAAACATCAGGATTGGGACATTCAAAACCATGTTTCGTT
This sequence comes from Vandiemenella viatica, assembly GCA_031002005.1. NCBI lineage: Eukaryota > Metazoa > Arthropoda > Insecta > Orthoptera > Morabidae > Vandiemenella > Vandiemenella viatica. Next base: position 10,552 of record JARYHS010007052.1, read on the forward strand.
TTGCAGAATAGCATTGAGTTAAGTATTTTAGCGCTTCTGCATTGGTGTTACAGGGCTTCTTTGCGATTGGGATTTAGGTGTATCGTGTCGGGTTGCTACCAAACATCACGTTTAGAGATTTTTTGTTTACGGACAGTAGAGCAAACTTGTTCCGGCGCGACGTAGTTACATGTATTCCAATTTTCAAGTTTCCAGACTAAGCCAAAGCAACTGTTTTGCCAGGCATTGGCATCTAATAGCTCCACAGATTGTTGTTACCCAAGTTCAGTTTGCTACGTTTTTAACACTGCCCCACATTCCGTTTGCCGTTAGTTGAGCATTGGATAGGAAATTGCAGATATTACTGTCCATTGTAGGCTATATCATGACATAGTCACTAAACCTATTGCAAGCTAAGGAACCAGTACATTGTATGAAATTTTTAACATTCGGAAATACCCGTGCTTATGCATTATCGATCAGTTTTAGGATTTGTTTGTTAGATTTGGAAATAGGAGTGCATCAAGTAATTGGTTACAAAAAGGCAACGATGCTATAATAGTTGAAATTGTAGGTCGGGACGCTTTCTAGATTAAAGGTATTAAAAACCACATTGTTGATTAATGCAAACAGCAATTGAACACTTCAGAAACCAAAAATCGAACATTGTCAAGGCAACGACTTCTGCACTAACGCCAGCCCTCAAACCAATGATCAGACAGGTCAAAATAGAGCTTGACTCAATACCGTTACGTATCATACCAAAGCATCTACCGGAAATAAAACCTGGTAATAGGACTCTGTGAAAAGTCAAGAAACGCATTTTTAGAAAATCGACTATCCTACCTCCCTTGAAATACAATGGTGTGTACATGTTGCGTGACGCATAGAAACGCTAACTTGTCGCCGATTACTTTGGAAATGCTTTCAGATATGGATCAAATAATGTAATTGGGATAGAGAATTATGTCAAATTCACTACATGAAGAGAACTGAAACAAATAATTTAGAATTTATCAGGTCGCCATCTAATACCCAACATGGCAAAGAAGTCTTTATCTCCTAAGGCTATAAGTTATCTCTCAGCACTTTTCAACTGAGTATTTTCGAAGGGTACGGGAACATGCTAACATCATAGTATTTGATAATTCAAACCAACCCACATCTACAGACATATAAGTTTACTCCCCACACTGTCAAACCTTCTTGAAAACAGAAATAACTAATTTCATTCCTCGTTACTGCAGGGATCACCCCGCTTCATTAGTTTGGTTTTCAGCCGATGCTCTCAACCTTACACCAAATATTACGTTGTTTGAAGACGTAACAAGTGTTTTTGATCTCAAAACAACACTCCCTAACTGCTTTCCTCAATGTTGCACAGGCATTTTACAAAATTTAGCACAGAGGAGTCCTCTATAAACTTAATAAACACAGCAATGTCTCTGTCCTTCCCAACACTTTACAAAGCTTTTTACAGCAGCGATAACTCTGCGTAAGAATGGGCACAAAAATCTCCACTGGACAAGTAATAACATCATGAGTTCCACATGCTTCTGTATTAGGACCCATCCTATTCAATATATCCGAAGTGAATATATCAACGCTTCCAAATAACTCTGCTGCAATGTACGCTGAAGATAGTCATAAACTTCACGCACTGACATCAATATGGCGCGAAATCGTTTCCAGTAAGTTTAAAATACAATTAACCGAATGGTCAAATCGATGGTGTGTATCCTTAAACTCCGGCAAATGTCAAAAAGATTTTTGCACTAAGACGACCACTAAATTCGCTGGAGATAGACATCATGGGAAACAACATACCATGGAATCCAAGTCGATATATAAATATTAATAATTAATAATCAAGCCTACGCTAGTTAACGTAAATTGTATCTAAGCCTCTTATATAAAATGCAAATCTGGAGACTGCGCACGTCGTCTATAGCTATTGGCTAGAGAACGGTCTGATGCCAGCCTTCACTCGCCAGTCAACAGCCACCATATTACATTCGTTCCTTCATGTTGCTTTTTGTTTATTTACGACAACTAGATGCAGTAATTCATGTAAAGAGAAGGGTATTCAATATTTACGCTATTTTTATCTGTATCAGCTATAAGAACTAGGTTAAACCATAACCTAAGAATTTTTTGTCAGACGATAAGAAACAATGAAGTTTATTAAAAACTCAGAGAAACGTACGTAATCGCGAAATGTATCAGTCAAATAAATAACAGTTATCCGTTTTCGAAATTATAGTCTCCGTCATCTAATGTAAAATGCATTTATTTATATAAAATCCTAACCAAATACTCTGATAATCTAACCAGAGTAAAGTATTCACATAATGAAAGATATCATTAAAAATGACTTATTCGTTTTTCCTTATAAGCTTTTCCAGAATAAATTCCTACTACCATCATAGCTGATACACTTAGTTTTTTGATAAACTAGTTAGCTATTAAATGAGATTTAAGATGACCTTTCTTATTAGATTGAAATCATCAAGGATATGACTATTTACTGTATAAGCGATGTGACACTCGCAATTCAACAACGATATTACTGCCGCAAAGTAGCAGTGGGCAGAGATATTAGAAATTATTTACACAGTTTAATACATATCAAATGCTAAGTCGTGTCAAAATGAATGATATGTATGTGAATTCATCACTCTCCTGCTAAAGCAAAACTGTTGGACGGATAATAAGCACGTTTAAAAAAGAAAAGGAAAAAAAACTTTGATAGCGTAAAAAATGACCATACTCCTGGGATTTTGACTGCGTACTGCGTAGCAGAAGATGAACGAGTGAAACCCTAGTTAGTAAGGCTCGTCGGAAAAACTGCTGCAGAAACGGTGAGAAACAGCTACCTCTGGAAATAACTGGATAAGTTGGCCTATATGAGTCAGATTCAATCAGGTAATGCTATCAATTCCCAGAAATAGCTGCTACTGTGGGGGGTGTGCCTTCGGAACAAGCGGACCCTACCCGCTATGGATCCTAGCAATGTTTAAACTTTACAGTTTGAAAATGTTCTAGTGTTTCCAGATAGTACTTTCGTTAATGTATACTGCTGATTCCTGATATTGTAATTCTGCATTATAGAAAATTTATACCATATGTGGAGCTATTGGTTTATTGTTACAGTACTCAGGAAATTCAATAATACAGATAGATGCAAGTGATAGTTTCTAGAAAACTAACTACTCTGTTGAAAATAAAATTCTCGTGAATGGCCCTATTCCGGCGTTAAGGGCATCGACGTCGACGAGCAGTAAAGCCCTTATTAAAAAAAAAATAGTTTTGCGGACTGTGCGGGGATCTCTTTCACTCGGTAGGTGTGCGTGGAGACAAAGGGAGCCAGCAACCGGTGCAGGCCAGTGACCCTCCCCTGACCTTGATGCTCCGCCGCCAGCTGATGGACGGTGGCACCTGTTCGCGCTCACACACTGCCTCATCTCCTGTGATCAGATAAACCAGTTTTACGCCCTTTTCGTTGAATAATTCGCCAACACACTGCTGAGAGCTCATCTGTCTTTAGACTTTTATAGAAAATGCACTTCCTTGGTCTTATCTAGCTTGTATATCAGTCGACTCCCTCTCCTGCTCTAAGAACACAATAGTTTATTCGTGGTTGTTTGTATTGCGTTTTCTCTAGGAAGTAGTTCGCAATGAGATGGTTGATTTAAATAGCATTAAGAATGTTTTCTCTTGTTTTGCAGTTGTTTGTAGTTAAGAAGTTGCGAACGAATTTTCAAAGCCCACACTAAAATTAGTTGAGTAAAAGAAGCAGCCAAAAGAAAAAGCTGTCATTCGTGTTGGATGATAATGTTAGTAATTCTACTTTATCGCTACGTATAATTTGTTTAAAAATAATTACAGTGAAATTTGTATTGAGATAGAAGTTAAAAACGTTTTAGACGGCATTACTCATAAATATATTCTTACGTGTTTTTCATTTATAATTACCTAATTCTTGGATATTAAATATATCGGTGCCCCAAAATTCATTATTTTATTACGCGTCTTTCTGACGACAGGATAATCATTTCGTTTTAGAACTGCATCAAGAAGCTGCGCCCGACTGTGTCTTTTTCTTACCCGCGGTTTGTTCAGAGAGTAATCTCGATCTTTGTGGGTAAATTTGCATCATTAACACACTCCGTGCTTCCATGACAGAGACATAACCGGTTGCTGGATACCATCTTTTGGCATAAATGAAGCAGTTCTGTTTGCGCAGTTATGGATCTGCCTGTGGAATTAGTAATATGAAGATAAAAATATCATTTATCTACAGCGTGTCAAAAACAGCTTAGAGAATAGAAAAGAAACCATTGTCGAAAGCAACTGTTGGGAGCAAGAAGCGTGAAGATGCCAGGCAGGTTGTCGACTGGTGACTCAACGAGAGCAGGCAAGCTGATGGGTCCCCGCACAGAGCCCCCCCGCGCTGCCGCCTCTTGTTACCTGCGGGGGTCGCCGACCGCTTCTACCTGCTCTACGCCGCCACTCATTCATGTAACAGCTTCCACCTTGCGACCTCTAAGACGTGCAATTTGGCAATACTTTGAAACTTCGAAAATTGTTAACTGCTTTTCATTGTATTACTGTGCAACTCACCAGACAAGAAGAAATGTGTCCTTTGACAGAATGTTTTAGCGCTATATGAATTCATCTTGAGAAAGACTCAGGTTCAGATTAGATATGTGGTCACAGCCTATATGTTCGATTTTGTTGACATTTTGCACAAGTAGCATGTGTATGTAAACAATCTGCAAATTAAGAAATATTCTGTAGACTGTGTTTTTGCTACTTGTTTTCTCTATGTGAGCTGTACAGGACAGTGTGCTAAACAGTAACACAAATAACGCATAAATAATTAAAAATACGTTGAAAAAACTAGCAGCAAGACCATGTTTTTTTTCCTGGTATTGCTGAACAGATAGGCATCTTTCATTAATATCTCCCGCAAAAATGTTCTGTAACTGTTATTGCAGTGAAATTGTAAAACAGTTTACGCTACACTTTCAGTGTTAAATTTGACAGAGCAATTTCTTTGAGTTGCATATCGGAAGCACCCAAGTTTTCGATCCTGCTATTCTTGCTTCCACTGTTCCTCTTAATAAATCCTGGCTAATGTGCCTTTTTCATCGTTACCATCTAAAACCAGGTGCTTGAAAATATCCTACTCGTCATTCATAATTTATTTTGCACTCTCTAACACTTTTTAATACGGTAACGATTTAGCGCCAGCTATTTTTAGTGTACTCTACTTCTAATCCTAGAGGACTCTTCGGTATGAGATAGTGCTGTCAAATTTTGTGTTAATGGGATTTGACAGCAGAAGATCGACGCGAATGTATCTAACAAAACGCCAGCGGCTGCAGCGCCTCTCCTGAGCTCGTGAACGTATAGTTGAGATCCTAGTTGACTGAAAAAAAGGGTTGCGCCGTCAGATTATTCACGATTCCAGTTGATAAGAGCTGATGATAGTGTGGCGCAGATACCCTGAGCAATGGACCCAGGTTGACAGGAAGGCACAATGCGAGCTGATGGTGGCTCTATCCTGATATGGGCTGCGTTTACATGGCATGGGCTTGGACGCCTGGTCAAACTGAATCTAACATTGACTGGAAATGGTTATGTTCAGCTTTTGTAGACTATGGCCTTCATGTTCCGAAACAACTATGGACTTTTCCAGGACAAAAATGTGCCATGTCACCGAGCCAAAATCGTTCACGGTTGGTTGGAGGAATATCGAGGACAACTACAGGGAATGATTTGGCTACTTAAAACGACAAACATGAATTCAATCAAATATGTATGGGACATGATCAAAAGATCAGACCGAGCGTGGTGGGTGGGTGGTTAACACTCTGGCCCGCATTCGGGAGGACGCCGGTTCGAATACCCGTCCGGGCATCCAGATTTGAGTTTTCCATGGTTTCCGCAAATCATTCCAGGCGAATACCGGAATGCTTCCTTCAGAAGGTCATGGCCAAATTCCTTCTCCCCAGTCCCTTCCCACCTCTATTGACCTCAACGTCTACGAGGCGTAAAGCCTTAAGTTAAAAAAAAGGACCAGTTCGTGCACATCGTCCTTTACCGGCAACACTTCGCAATTATCGACAGCTGTTGAGCAAGCATGGCTGAAAATTTGATTTCCGACGAAAGGCCACGTCAGTGTTACGTTGTTTTGCTGCACTTGGCCGGGCAAAAGTGGGATCCATACGATATTAGAATATCTCCCACGACTTCAGTGTATAGTATGCTAGTTTTTTTTTTAATTAATTTAATTGCGATGAGATGCAAGCTCCGGTGGTAATTTCCCCTTTATTGTACCCTCCGAAATTTCGTTTTAAATCCTTTCAGCGTTTTCGGTAAATTATTCATCACTCCCCTAGGTAATTTTCTCGTCTCTGACTCCCTCACCTACGAAAGAAATTTACCCTTTACCTGAAATTGCTCACAGCGTGCTCTTTCCCGATTGTTGATGAAACTAGCAACTGATTTATCGTCATTGCTATACACTAATGAGGTGTTTAACTAATAGCCTCTACTAAGTTCATGAGTCTTTGTTATAGCTGATAGCGCCCGTTAAAATATTAGCGTTAATCCAGTTTTACACAGATGTTGATGGATGCTCCAGAAAATGTATGCGTTACGACGCAGGAGATGGTATGCGCTAAATAGGTTGAACTCACCAACATCTACTCTTTAACGCGACTTCGATTAATTTTTGGCCCTGTTGATGCGGCAGGCATTTGTATTCCACTTTATTATTGCAGCGATTCATGAAGGGGGTTTATACCATTTGGCTCATAGGCTTCAACAGGTATTGTGGAGATGGCAGATCAATCACACTAGAATTCTGATGCCCCTGTGCATTCGTTATGGAAACAATAGCTATTGGGTGGAACAAACAACCCGGCGACCCCACGGAAGGGGAGCTGTGCTCTCAGTTGGCTGGTCACTAATTAATTCGAAGGATTCCAATCTGCTTAGTGTTACAACGTCGTGATTGGAACACACTGACATACAAATACTAAGCTTGTGTACTTAGCACGTCAGCTAAACGGTGTTCTTTATTAAGTAAATTTAATATGCTACTTTAGAGTGTCAAACTGGCTTTTTAATGATAGACGAACGGTCACAGTAAAAGGAGGCATTCATCCAAATAGGATTTTTTCTTAAAATTATATTTTTTGCATTATGTAGTATTTCAACCTATGTTTTACATCTTTCAGTGTTCTTATTATCTCTGTGTTTGTTTAAAAGAAATATTTCCATCAGAAACTCTTAACAAACAAGATTATACGTTTAGCCAGTGTTTAGTGTCTGTAATCATCTCAACATCCGGTCAACTCAGGAAAATAGTAACAGGCCACATGTCAGTAGGCATTGGGAAACAACTGAAAAATGATAAACTCTAAAGTTAAAGGTCGTGGGGTACCTACGGCCTCTACAGCTTCCCGCTGGATTTGCGGAAGTAAAGCTCTACGTTCCCATTACAACCTTTTTGACACTAGAAGGGATGTTACTGGGACAGCTCCCACGATCCGCTCTTTCGTTACCTTTCTACTGAGCTTCCTCCAAGGTACTCGTTAGATAGCAGAGTGAGTGGGTCTTGGGAGCCGTTTAGCTTCGAATAAAGGTCTTCGGCCTCATCCGGGATCGAACCCCGGTCGTCCGGGTCGTAATCAGACGCTCTGCCGCACCAAATAATGCATTCTGTTAGGAGTAAATGCTAATTGTTACTTCCACTGTAGTAAATCTCGGCTGATAGCAAGGAACCATTTAGTGTGTTCCTGGAAAGTTCCGATAGCAGCCTTCCGGCAGACGGCGTGGTTTTTGCTGGCGTATCGAACGAGCGGGGAGAGCATATGTGAAGCGTTGAGGGACCAGGTCACGCCAGCTGGCCTCCAGATTAGCCGCCGGCTGGCCCCTCTCCTACGCGCTGCTTCACGAAGGCTCAGACACTCGTTTTCGACGTCCAGAGATGTCCCATTGTTTGCCGCTCTTTTGTCTTTGCTCTGGGCACCGTCAGCTTTGTTTCTGCCATATTGCTTCCATCTCTCTCTCTCTCTCTCTCTCTCTCTCTCTCTCTCTCTCTCTCTCTGTCCCTCTCCATTGCCAGCCCTACTGGAAAAAAAAATCGATTGATAACCGTACTACTTTTATCCGCTATCTCTTCTGGCTATAGCTTAAATGCTGTAAGTGCGTTTATTTTGAACACTTGTTTCCATATCACTTCCTTGGCATTATCTGCAAATTGTTAAAAAGAGTTTTCAATGCGCCACGGGTACAACATTGAGCTTTGACTCACTAACTATTCTCTAGGAAATAATTCCACATGAGAGAGCCATATTTAAAACGCTAAATAATAAATGTTTGTTCATGCTGCTCTAGTAACTGTAATGAGTTATGAACACGTTTGTGCAGGATATTTGTATTACGACCATGTTTAATTCTTATTGAAAGCTATGGCTAATCAAACAAGAATCTAGTCTCTTCTTGTGAAGACAGTACTCATGAAAAACTGCCTCACTCCTTGTGATCGCAGTTCATTATAGTAATGTTTTAACCGAGTTGATCCCGTTTTCCCAATAGCTGAAAGATATCAATGGCCAGGATTCAAGCTTTGCGAAATAGATTTGATAATGTGTTGACTGGCTGAACCGCAAATTCGCAGTGTTTAGGTTACCAAAAGAGTTATATGTGTCATTATTTATTGACAAGCTTTAATTACAGCGTTATAATATATTGAAAAGAGAATTTCATCAGTTTCTGAATTATTATCTATAAACCATAATATAACTCCAGAGGATATTAACAGATTCACTAGCCACCTCAACAAGCTTAAGTTAAAAATGTTTGAAATTCGAGGTGTATGACTAGATGAAAAATCCTTCTACCGTAAATATTGAAGACGCTGATACAACTTGATAAGAAGAACTGTTCGAAACCAGATATGATGAAGAAAGTAAACATAAATTTGATAGTGATGGATATGAAAACCTGTGCGAAATGATAAAAACGCCTTTATTCAGTGTAATGAAACCTTTTCCTATTTTATATTGCACGTAATCCGGCTTTAGTGCTGTTATCATATTCTCACAAAAAAAAAAGAAACCGCCTGAATATTTCCGAAAAATAAGACCTTCGTTTGTTCCTTACAAAAATTGACCTAGATATTCAGTTTCTATTTTAGCAGCATCGGCCTTAGGAATCTCATTAATAAATAAAATAAAATGTAATGTCACCAAACTTCATGCTTTTATACAAGCGAAAAATAAATAAAAAGACAAATTTAACTCCAGTAAGTATTTTTATGAAGACTTCTGCCAAATGTAGCTTAAGTCCGACATAAAGTGTTTGGAAAGAAATTATTATCATTGGCTTTAACCTGCTGTACGTCTTCTTCATTAGTTATATAAAATAAAGTTTCTTCCCTGCTTTATAAATCACCATTACTGTGGAACCGGTTAGAAAATTTTACTACTAACATGGATGCAAAAGTGGCGGTAGGTAAAAAAGATTAACTACCTAAAGTGTAATGTTCTCGCACCTTTGACTCGCGCCAAAAAACCGCCACTGAGGCGAGCAGGACTCGCGAGCAACCGCGCGAGGCGAGACTGCGCGAGTACACCGTTTCACTCTTGCGTTCGTGAGCACATTGTTTACACCTGAGGCAGTTAACCTTTTTTTACCTACCGCCCGCTTTTGTATCAATGTTAGTAGCAACATTTTCTAACCAGTTCCACAGTAATGGCGATTGATAAAGTAGGAAAGAAACTTTACTTTATAAAACGTAAGAAGACATACGTACAGCAGGTTAAAGCCAATAATAATAAATTCTTGCCACACACTTTACGTCGGACCTTCGCTACGTCTGGCAGAATGTCTTTATAAAACAACTTACTATAGTTAAATCTGTTTTTTTATTTATACTTGCATAAAAGCATGAAGTTTGGTTAAATTACATTTTATTATTTAATTTATTAATGAGATTCCAAAGGCTGATGCTGTTAAATAGGAACTGGATATCTAGGTCAATTTTTGTAAGGAACAATCGAAGATCTTCTTTTTCGGAAATATTCAGGCGGTTTCTTGTTTTGGTGAGAATATGATTAACAGCACTAAAGCCGGATTACATGAGATATGAACAGGAAAAAGTTTCATGAAACAGGTTTTCATATTTATCACTATTGAATTTCTGTTTACTTTCTTCATCATATCTGATTTCTAGCAGTTCTTTTTATCAAGTTGTATCAGCGTCTTCAATATTTGCAGTAGAAGGATTTTTCATCCAGTCATACACCTCGAATTCCAAATCGTTTATCCATATCTAAAGTTTGTGGCTGCTGAATCTGTTAATATCTTCTGGAGTTATATTGTCGTTTACAAACAATAATTCAGGAAACTGATGAAATTTTCTTTTCAATATATTATAACGCAGTAATTGAAGTTTGTTAATAAATAATGACATGCACAACACTTTGGTAACCTGTAAGAGTTTTTTAGCTCCTTGAAGCTGCAAATTGACATCATTAAATGTTTTTAAAAAAAACTTAAAAAGTCGATTAATTTTTTTTTTTAAAGTGCTTCAGTTTCGGACAAAACCTCTAACGCCCACTACGAAAGCTGGAACGCCCACTATTCATCCCTGAATGAATTCTTGCGAGAGTGTAAACGCCAGTTCGTGTCAGCGTGAGACGCGAACACTGAAGATCTTCAAAGCATAAGCAATCACTAAAGGGAGTTATTTATGGCTATAAAAATTCTTTTAGCAGGAAAATAAAAAAAGCGCAATATCTCTAGGGCTATTATTAAAAGTTTTTACTATAGCAGAATCAAGAAAATATTTTAACTGGCATCAAACAATTAAAAACGCATTTATATCGTTCATATTTTTTTTTTCTGTATTATTAAATGAAATTAGTCTCATTCCTGAAAGTTTATAATTACTGTTTGTTTAGTTGAAAGCCGTCAGTACGGCCACTTTCCTCTTGTACTGAGTTGAGGAGCTGTCGGAGCCTCTTTTAACCTCTGTAGCGGTCTGGTTAAGGGGTCTGACTGGAGCTCGAAAGGTCCCCGATTCGAATCCCAGTCTTGGCTGGAATTTTCTGAGGCCTTTATCACCTCTGGCACAGCTTGATGTGTGTTGTGAATTACACCAGAACGCTTCGGATTCCACTTAAAGCTGTAGGTCCCCGATAGTCGGTAGGATTACTACAAGGGGTACATTGCGCGAAAACCCTGTCACTTGGCGGTCGAGCAATCGTACATAATATCTCGTCCAACAGTGCTACATGTCTGTTAAACAATTGAAGAATTACAGCGACTGTACTACTTTTGTGACGAGATATACTAAAGCAAGATTTGTACAAAAAAAGGAGCTATCTTTGCACATTGTCTCCCACGCCCAACTTGCCCTCGTGCCGCTGGAAACTAAAGCGTAGTACACAATGTTCGAGTGGCCGAGGTTTAACGTCCGTCGTGTGCAGCTGTTGCGTGGTACGGGGTCGCCTAACCTCTGCACCAGCTGCCACCCACTCTAGTTCCGTCGTAAGGGGCCCTTCAATTACCAGACCTGTACGGTATGACACACTATCTTCGTGCAAATTGCCACCTTTTGTCCTTAAGAGAGACTCTTTATATATTGCGGTGACGATAGTTCATTGCTGGTTTGATTCCCGTTTCCGGCAATGATTTTTACAGTCCTTCAATCTCACCTTTAACAAAGATAGCTTTCTGTTTGCAGGTACTCTAAGTGTTCTGTGGGACGGATTGTGGAAGAGTCAGTTGAGTATTAACTAAGAGTAGGATGCTCTTCACAACAAGTTTATTTTGACAGAGGACAACGAATGAAATTAAATACTGGTTCTAAGAGAAATATGAGAAACACATTACAACTATTGTTGTATACATTTATAAATGTTTGTTTCAAATGTTCCTATCTGGGAATAGAATATAAAATATGGCCTCCTTTTTTCAACTCTTAGGGCGTTTTCTTTCCCCGATCAGGTTGGTACCTAATATTAATTCCTGTTTTCTTTTCAGAAGCCAGCAACTATATCTTATTACAAGGCAACTAATGTTGAAAGAGTACGTTATTTACAAACGAAGGGCGATCTCTTTTTCGTTTCCTCTAACTATTTCCTCTCCATTACCCGGGGAACAATAGCACATGACAAGTGTAAAGAAAAATAATTATTCCTGCGACTAACTTTACATTCTGCCTCATATGGCCCGTTTTCAGTATAGTGTCTATGTTTAAGCTTTTGTTGTATTTTTTTAAGCGATGCTCAGTATTTTTCCGCCTGGGAACGTGTTTACAAGAACACGTTTTCGACGGAATAAATTCGTCGATGGCGCTGCTCTGTCCTAGCTGGTCGGCATTGGCTATTGAATACACATTTACATAATTCTTGCGCCTGTAGCCATTAGCGTTATGAGCCCGTCATTCTCCATCTCCCCAGCTTCCTGCCGTCGTAAAAGCAATCGTTTTTGGAGGGGAGGGGAGGGGGGATCTAAGAATTCTCATCCCATTTTCCTACCCTCGTACAAACTTTATGGCTTTACATCCCCCGTCTCCTTGGCAACTACAGATCAATAGCTAAGTTGCCGACGGAATTTCGTTGGCTTCAGCTACTATTTCTATCTAAACCCAAGGTTCTGTTTCATTCAAGCTTTTTCAACTCGATTACCAGTAAAATTTATACGGACCACCAATTTATGAGGGCCTAATTTTTTTACCAATGTGTGTATTCTTAACCAACTCTATCAATCGTTATCGACATTTTCCGTGGTCCCTTAAGATCTACACCTAAAATAAGACCCTCATAAAACGGTCATTAACTTATTTCTCAATTAAACGCCGTTCTCTTTGATGCACACTGGAAACGTATTTTATAACTAGACTGTTATAGCAATGATACAGTTCACATCCTCGTACCTCGCAAATATCAGATTTTTGGTGGTCGTTGAAAAATTCTTGGCTATTAGATAAAATCAAATCATCGAGTTGGCCGGCTTATGTGAAGGATTGTACCGCCGTCAGTTCACAAGGTTTTTTTTATTCTCCGCGCAATGCTCTCCTAACCCGGTATACAGTTTAACGCGCACTCCGAACGACGTAAGCTTTCTGGCGTACTTTTTTGTTTTGTTTTGTTCGGCTACCGAGGCCATACATCCATCTCAATGTGATCATCAAGACTCAACAACTGTATCATTTTCTCTAGTGAATTCTTGCTGCTAGGTATCGACACCACAGGACGGATACGACATTAACACACACACAACAGTTAAACACCCATGCCCGCGGCCGGACTCGAACCGGCGACCTTCGGTACACGGAGCCAGTACTCTAGCCCCTACGCTACCGAGGCCGGCTTCTGGCGTAATTCAAGCTGTGCGGAGGTGAAGGTTGGATCAAGGGTCTTTGAAAACCCCACGAGACCGGGATTAGAACCGGGTATGACTGATCACTGAATCATTAAACCGTTCTGTGGCTGTCAGAAAGTTTGGCTTACAATTTATAGTGGCATAGCATTATTAAGTACAACTGTGGTTTCTCTTGTTTTGACGAATTTTTACTAATTTTTTTTAGCGATATCTTTAATTTATTTAGAATTAAATTTTTAAATTCTGCCTGTGAACCACCTGATTCATCTTCCCGTACCACAGGTTGAGAATAACTGATTTAAACAATTTATTCGACAGAGACATTAACGTTGTAGCCGTAATCATGAAAGTAGACCAGTGCGAGTTAATCTGTTGTTTGCTTTCTAAAGACCCAAATATTTTTGTAAAAATCAGTCAACTGTGAATTAATTATTTTGTTAACGCATACAATTCTTTGTGTTACTGCACTCCCATGCCTTTTAATCTTAAGCTATGCATGATCATGTTTCTAAGGTCGTAAGATTGACATGAGTTGATATAAAGCTGAGACTGTTCAGAAAGAAAGTGAGGATTTGAACTATCAATTTTTGATCAGGCCATTACTTTAATATGGACGGATGCTATCGTCCTCCCATACAGTATCAGGATGAGGTACAAAGGAGGATAACTAGATACGTCTCTGGATATTACAATAGAACACAATCATTATCTGAAGAGCTGGGTCGGTAGACACTAGAAGGAAGTAGGATGAAGAGACGGAGGATACCATACACTGGCGACGCGGGCTGGTTGTTACGTGCAAGAGAGGAAAAGTCGGGGACTGGAATAAGTGATAGAGGGAAGTGCTGAACAATTTCCCCCACAAGTTTAAGAATTCAAAGTAGGAAACGCGCTAAATAGGTGTGAAAAAAAAATTCCACCAATGCGTAAGTTTCATTGCAACTATTGATAATAATGTAATAATTTGCTACTGAAGACATGATGATACGTCACGCATATAGTGCAGTAAACAAGATAACAGCGATGTTAGTAAATATATGTGCTCAACAGTTGTCCTCCCC
>JARYHS010007053.1:0-61916 GCA_031002005.1 Vandiemenella viatica
TTTTAGATAATAATGTAACTTCAGATCCCATATCAGTAAGTAGCTTATGTTGTTTTCCCTCAATATTTATTGTTACAATGAAATCTGCCACTTTAGGGTTACTCTGAGAAATAGTTGCAGGTACCGTTTTAATTTGGGGCATGTCAACGTGGCCTTGCAACCCCCTTATTCGTTTATCTTATTCTGTGAATTATTGCTTCCACGCTGCCCCCATTTGATCCATTGAAACCTCTGTAATTTTTTGTACCATAATTCCTTTCATCATTTCCTTGGAAACCTTGATTATTTCCCTAAATGATCTATCAATCTTAATTTTATAATTATCTTTATTATTATCTTTACTGTCATCTTTATCATTATCTGCAGATAATCATTCTTTACTATTTCTCCTAAATTCCCTTGTATAATAAGCTTTTCCATCTATCCCTTGAAATCTACTATCATCACTTCGTTGCAATCTTTCATTATTGTTGCTTTGAAATTTACCATCATAGTCAGAATGAAATCTTGCACTATTTCCTCCATCACAAATACTATTAGTACCTAGAAATTCACCAAATTCATTATTTCGACGACATATGACGTCTACATTATAATTACAACATGCATTGTTAGTTCTGTGTTTACAACATGCAATATTAGTAAATTTCCGCCAACAATTTTCAGATGCGTGACCTGTTTTTTTGAAAATTCCACATTTTACTTATTTTTTTGTATGAAAGACTCATTTTCAAGTCTCTCTTTTTGGTCATGTCTAGTCATATTCATCACTTGTTCGAAAGTTTGGCCATGCTCTAAACTCTCTGAAAATGTTTTTGGTTTCTGAAGACTTACGTGTTTTCAATATCCCCTTAAAAATGCGCCTAATGCCCGCATGTCAGCCTCATAACATTTCACTACATTTTGCCTGCATTTTCCCCCCAGCACATATGTATTATAATTAATCATTTTAATCCTATCTGCGAGCTGATCAAGTTCTTCCCCTGGCTTTCTCTTAATATTTCTTAGTTTCTCGCGATACAATCTGGCTAAATGTTTTGTGGAAAAACGCTTTTTAAGTTCACCGTTGGCAGGGATCTTATAAATTTTGTAACTGCGTGACAAAATTTATTCTCAGAACCTCTAGTTAGGTTAAATAGTATTCCATATCATTTTTATAGTCAGTTTCTATGTTAATTCAAGCGGGAAAAAGAGATTTTTACAGTTTTTAAGATAGTATTTTGTGTTGCATCAGCTTTGAGCATTCACCTGGAGTATAACTTTAAAAAGTTCTGAAATTTTAATTAGTTAGATTCTGTTTTAGATTACGAATTTTATTTACTCATTTTGATAATAATGAATATGTTTTGCTTGATAGCAAATGAAAGAACAACCCTTTGGGAGTAAAATAAAATTCATTTCAGTTTAGTAACTATAAAATTACAAAAGTTATTAACAAGTCTTGGTAATTACATCAAAATTATTTTTTAATACAATACTAATAGAATTATAGAATTTTTTATAATAGTTAAATTTGACAT
Source organism: Vandiemenella viatica (assembly GCA_031002005.1). Taxonomy (NCBI): domain Eukaryota; kingdom Metazoa; phylum Arthropoda; class Insecta; order Orthoptera; family Morabidae; genus Vandiemenella; species Vandiemenella viatica. The sequence goes on from JARYHS010007053.1 coordinate 1,521, forward strand.
TTGTCACAATATCTTCCGGTTCGTCAAATTTCAAGAAGATAGGAACATTTTTTTAAAACTTTCAAGGTCAGAGGGCTGATTCAAGCCTTTCAGGCATGAGATTTGATATCGGATCAGCTTTCCAGAAGTGCTGAACGAGGAAGTGACCCGCTTGCCCACAGTTCGTGTGTGCGCAGATAGCTGCCTAGAACCTTTCCTTGCCCCCAGTGTTCGAGAGACTGCGAGCACGACAGGATGTAGACTTGTGCAGTAGTAGCCGAGCAGTCTTTCAGAAACCATGGACGCAACAACATATAGCTCAGTAGGCTAGCAAGTTTCATATCAAGCTCTACTGTGCAAATTTTATTTTGGCACCATGTAGGTTCATATTTTATTACAATGTAGAAGTGAAGTAGTATTATGCCATGTGGGGCCTTGGTATCACATAGTGCTGGTAATTCACAAACGAGTTGAATAGTAGAAGCATCTGATGAACTTTTGCATACAAGTGTTTATTAATTGTACTTGGAACTTTGGGGTGTGGTCTGGCTCGAACTGGTTAATCGGACTTGCAAGTATATCGTCAGTGAATTTGTCTAATACCTGTTCATTTAATGTCTTTGCAAGATCTTTCAAGAATATAATGATTTTAACCAACAACTTGTGAACGTTATTTGCAAATATCTTTTCTTAGTTTGGGATTATTTAAACTAAGTGGCAACCTTTTGAATATAGCAAAGCCAGAGCTGAACATTATCCAAGTTAATCCATGATCAAAGCTGGGACTGAACATTATTGTCAACCCCTATCAACATTTTGGCCCTTACACTGCACAACAACTCAAATGTTTCGACTTTTTTGCAATCATCATCGTAGATCACAAATTTCAAAGCTACATCAGTTAATTTTGTTATTAAAAGAGTTACTTTCTCACTACTACGTAATTCTCCTAATTTGGAAAGATCATCAAGTTTGATAAGGAACTCATTTATTGATTCATTAGGGCTTTCCCTTGAAAGAAACTGAACTCATCATCACTGCATTATAGGCTATGTTATTAGAAGCTTGAGAATTGTTAATTGGTTGTATAGGTAGCGCCATCCTGGCCTCTGGCGCCACTATTTTACGCATTAATGAATCTATCACATCTTGCAAATTCCCTTCTCACCCCTCTTGATTAGTCGGCAAGCTGCCAGCAAGTTTACCTTTTTTAAAAACTGCGACAAACTGCCAAACTGCAATGAGTTGTTATGTTGTCCTGCTACCATGCCCTGCCACACTGGACGCCACACTGTGGGTGTTATCAGCTGAGCTGGAATTTTACTGATGATAAGATACTCGCTTGCCTCTGCTTGGCTGCGCCATGGACTGCTGCTTGCTGGTCGAACACGTAGCAAGTCTTGTAGATCGATGATCGATTTCCGTGCCAATATCTCGTTACCAAGCTATTGTGTGGTTCAACAAGTCTCACTTATGTCGCCAAAATTTGTGACGATTGTTTTTGTCTAAATTAGTCTCTTCATGTTTAGACTAAGACTTGTAGCATATTTATTCTTCTGCACACTGTTAGTCTTCTGTACTTGTCTAACACCTAATTAAATTGTTTTTGGGCTTCAGTGGGAATGGAGAATAATATGGGTTTTACACTGGTCGAATAAAATACTGAAGTTGCTATACTTGATGTTGCAACATTTTAGTAATTCTGTCACAAGAAAAATACATCTGCCAACTTCACGTGACGTAATGTCAGCAAAGCTAGTTTTATGTTGTAGCAATTATTCTATGACACGTAGATGAACGAGAATTTGACAAGTACTAGCGGCTCGATTGGTAGTCAATCCGACACAGAACTTGCCAATTTCACAGATCAGATACAAATAGGAAAAGTTACAAGTTGTTTACTCTAAGGTGAACTTAGGCTGTGCGTGCAATTCTGCCACGTGTGACGTAATTCCTCTGAGCGGATGGCAGCGACTTCCGTTAGTTGAAGCCAACGTTTTATTGCACATATGCCATTGGCTCAGACTTGGTGAAGTGAAATACAAGAATATAAGAGAATTAAAATATTTCCATTACAGTTCTTAATTAATGCCAATAAGTTTTTGATGTACACATCGGATTTTTAAGCAACTTTGTGCTCTACAATTTTGTTATATGTTCACATTTTGACTATATTTTTTCACACTTCACTCTAGTACAGTTTCTTTCAATATAAAATAACCTAATTAAATTTATATTGTAAAATAATTTATTTAAGATTAATTTATAGTATGGTTTCTAATTCAGTGACAGTTGCTCAAAGGAAATTGTTAACTGCAATATTGTATAAGAGTTCACTACAATTCACAAAAAATTTGACAGACTTGTTTATCAAACATGTAGGTTTCTGGAGGTCCCTATAAATATGTATGTCATTGTGCATAATGTGCTGATAGAAGATAAAAGTCATACACATAACAGTCTGTAGCTAATGTCAGTTGTTCTGATTTTGTCCAACTATTTATGCAACTAAAATTATTAAATTAACCTGCTCGTATACTAAATTGGGAAGGCACAACAGGCCTAGGATCAAATCTCAGGCTTGGCATACTGACAGCTTCCAGGCAGTTTTCCACAATGATCTATACAAATACTCGGATGGTCCTAAATTTCTGCCTCATATACTACACATTTTACAAACAAAAGTACAGTTATCAAATAGTACACTGCATGTGTTTAATATATTGATGGCAACACATCCATATCATATCAGAAAACTTTAGCAGAACTAGCAAGCCGAATGTAGGTGGAAATGTAACAGAGAAGTAGAGATTTATATTTAGGAAGTTTATTCTTGGGTGTCCAGGTGATGCCACATCATGATTTATGCAGCCGATGTTTCGACCATCCATCTTTGGTCTTCTTCCAGGGCAGAATTGCGTCTTCTATTCGGTGTGTGGTGCAGTTTTATAGCCAAGGCCCGTGACCAATCTAGAGAGTTCGGTTTACCTGGACTGAGCGGGGCGGTGTAACGGTTAGCGTTCTCGCTTCGCATTCGGGAGGACGGCGGTTCGAATCCCCATCCGGGCATCCAGATTTGGGTTTTCCATGGTTTCCCCAAATCACTCCAGGCAAATGCCGGGATGCTTCCTTCAAAAGGACATGGCCGAATTCCTTCCCATTCCTTGTCCCCCATCCTTTCCCGTCTCTAAAGACCTCGATGTTAAAAAGAGACGTAAAGAGGTTCGAACCGTCATGTGTTTCGTTGGCCTGGTGGGGCATGACGCGGTCTGACATGTGACACGCTCTATCCACATTAGCGAAAGCCAGGCATTGTGCAGTTTAAGCCCGTTGTCTTAATTTATGTTGTTTGGGCGTTTGGCAATTTCCAATGGCTCCTTGACCACCATTTATATTTGCACAGTATCAGGGTGGTGGTATCAAAATTTTTCACATGATTAATTTCAGCTGCATGCAGTCAATGGTGGACTTCTTGATGTTATTGGATCTATAATTGTGGATGTGCTGATGCAGCCTGTCCCCTATAGTGTGTCCCGTCTCTCCTATGCATACCCACCACAGGGGCATGGAATCTCATATACCCTGGCAACCTGTAGTGGGGGCAGCTTGTCCTTAACCTTGAAAAGCTGGTTACTGACCTTGCTGTGTGCTTTGTAGACATGTTTTACGTCAACTTTTTTTAAATATCTTTCCAGTTCTGTCAGTAATGCCTCTTGTATAGTGTAGAACAACTACATTGTGTTCCTTAAAGGTGGGTTGATTAGATACTGAATTCGCATCTCTCCCTGTCATGACTGCATGCAACGCCCATTTAATTCAATGATTGTGGTAGCCATTGGTCCTGAATGTGTGTTGCAGTGCCTCTAACTCTGTTCTCAAACAATTTGCATCACACACTTTCGTCGCCCTTATACAAAAGGTCGTGAGTACACCTCTTTTTATTGCTGTATGATAGTGTGACAAGGGGTGTAAATAGCTGTTAGTATGTGTTGGCTTCTGAAAAACTGAGTGTCCAAGTTTCCCGTCATCATGTTTGGTTACTAGTACATATAGGAATGGCAGCTGTCCTTGTGCTTCAGTTTCCATAGTGAAATTAATTTTAGGATGTGCTTTATATAATCCAGGGACTTGTCTAGGGCACTTTGTCCATGGGGCCACACAACAAAGGTATTGTCATCAAATCATAGCCACAGACGCTGTTTGAGGGACACATTGTCAAACATTTCTGTATCCAGTGCCTCCATAAAGATGTTTGCTGCTATTGGTAAAAGCGGTGAGCCGATGTCTGCTCCACTTGGGCAAAAAATTTCCCATTATATTGGAAGAACATTCATTTGAGACAAAACTCTGTCAACCTCACCAATTCTTCTGAGATGTTAAGGGCTGATAGCTTGGTGCATATTATTGCCACTGTTTCTTCCACAGGTAGATTGGTGGAGTGACATGACATCAAAGTGCAGTAGGATGACACTTTTTTAATTTTTAGTGATTAAATGACTTCAACACATTGTGAGCTATTTCCTACAGTCCAAGCAATGCCTTCTGACAAGTGTTTTAGTTTGTTAACAACATAGCGGGCTAGTGGATGAGTCGTAGAGTTAAATTCACTGATGATGGGCCCCTCCATCCCTCACCTCCCGTATTGTGCTCATCATTGGTTGGCTGGTGGAGCGAATGTCAAAGCCAATCACGGTGATCTGGAAACTACATTTCCCAGTGGTGCCTCGCTACCTCTCTATTGTAATGTGGATGTTTCAGAAGGGACAGAGTCGGTTTCCAAGCATCACTAAGCCAAAGACCCGTGTCCCTATTAACCACGTTATTGTCCAGCCGTTTTTCTAATGCTTATTTGATGACTGACTCACAATAGAAAGAGCACTTGGCCAGCACCTTCACATTACCAAAGTCCATTTTGTGACCGTTTTCAGTCACTTGTTGGGCAACTGCAGATTTATCCATCTGGAACAAGCAGATGTTGTGCTCATGCTCTGCCACACGAGCCTTGATGGTCTGGATCGTCTGACTGATATAGGACTTGCCACATTGGCATTGTATGCTGTAAATACCAGGAGTCATCAATCCCAAATCATCCTTCATGGGCCGGAGCCAGTCAGGGATCTTCACAGGAGGCCGGAATATGCTCTTTATTCCATGCCGAGCCAATATCCTGTTTATTTTCCCCGAGATGTTTCCTGCATATGGGATGAAGGCCAGAGCCTTTGGCTGGGCATTTCTTTACCTTTTTCCTAATTGCTCGCTCTATTACTTGGTCAGAACAGCCATTCCTCTCGAAAGTATTGCAGAGATGTTCAAGCTCGGAAGGCAGGCACTCTGTGTTGGAGATTTTCCTTGCTAAGTGCACCAATGTGTGCAATATGGTGTTCTTCTCTGCCGGGTGGTGGAAACTCATGGCATGTCAATAGCCGTCCATGAGTGTGGGTTTTCGATACACACTATGTGAGAGGCTTCCATCTGGTCTCCGTCGAATAAGAATGACCTGAACATCCTTATTCCCTTATTTGATGGAGACCCGTGGCTGGCTCCAGCCCATGAAGGATGATTTGTGATTGATGATGCCTGGTTTTTACAGCATACGATACCAATGTGGCAGGTCCTATTTTGGTCAGACGATTCGAACCATCAAGGCTGGTGTGGCAGAGCATGAGCGTAACATCTGCTTGTTCCAGATGGAGAAATCTGCAGTCGCCCAACATGTGATTGAAAACAGACACAAAATGGACTTTGGTAATGTGAAGGTGCTGGCCAAGTGCTTTTTCCACTGGGAGTCAGTCATCAACAAAGCATTAGAAATATGGTTGGATAATAACACGGTTAATAGGGACACGGGTCTTTGGCTTTATGACACTTGGAAATAAGCTCTGTCCCTACTGAAACATCCACATTACAATCAGAGAGGTAGCTAGGCACCACCAGGAAATGTAGATTCCGGCTCACTGTGATTGGCTTTGACATTCGCTCTGCCAACCAATCAATGACGAGCACAATACGGGAGGCACTGGACAAGGTGAGTGGATGGGAGAGGCCAGGCCTTATAAACCCGTGCGAGGGGCCAGACATCGCCAGTGCAGCTCTGGCGCTCCCTGCATACCATCAGACCTCAAGATGGCGTCAGAGCTAGCCGCTAGAAGTTTGTTGTTTTTTTTCTTCAACACCATACGGCGGAGAACCCATGTAGACTTCATATCAACTTCTGGTCTGTGTATTTTTGGTAACCCATAGATACTAGGAGTAGAGGTGTTGTATCTCTTCAGTCTAGCCTTGATTTCTTGTTCGATTTCTAAAGAGTTATTGACTAGAGATGCTACTTCAGACCTCCATTTATGTGTAGGGTTCCTATCTAGCAGGGCATACATCTTGTCTTCTAAAAGGCTCACAACCTTATTGTGGTAGTCTTCCAGTTTCATCAGTACTGTTGCATTTCCCTTGTCTGCAGGGAGTATCACAATATTGTCATGCTGGTATAATCTGTTTAGTGCTAGTTTTTGCTCTCGAGGTAGATTATGTGAGGAAGTTGACTGAGGATTTGCGCCATCTCGCGTCGACTTTGGTTGGCATGTTCCGTGTTTAAGTTCCCAATGGCACACTCTACCCATGCGACAATGTCCAGTGTTGGTATCTTTGTTGGTACTGGAGTGAAGTTTAGTCCTTTAGCCAGCACAGCATTGGTGGCAGCATCCAGTTCATCCCCAGTTACGTTTACAACCGTGTTATTTAACTCCGTGTATGTTGTTTCCAGGTGTTTTAGGATTTTCAGCTTCCCAAATTTGCACATGTGTCTTGTCTTTGCTTCATACCAGATATGCACTGCAGATTTTGCTGTGGCTGTGTCGAGAGTCGTCCAATCGGCATATGAAAGCAGGCTGGCGAGACCTATGTGGAGATGGAATATTTTGTCTTTGATATGAGCCAGGTCACTTCTGGTCTGATGTACTCTTTCTCTCAACAATACAAAACCCGTGTTACGCAATATTCTGAGGAAGGACTGTAGCACATCTTCGTCTCTGCATCGCAGTAAAAAAGCTAGTTGACAAAGTTACATTATATTCAGGAAGTTTGAGGTGGCTAACTCTTTTGGTCCATTGGGTAACGACATCAGGGTGAATGTTAAGAGAAAGTGCTCCTAACATGTTTCGGGTTAATTTAAGAATAATGAAGCAGTGAGAGATACATTTTGACTGTAGAAGAATTTGTTTGGTAAATTTTCAGGACTTTCCCATTTGTCATTTGAGAAGAAACATAATGGAAAAGTTGTACAATAAATTAACTTAGAGATAAAGATTGAGAAAGTTACCAATTTCATTGAAAGTGTAAAATGTAAATAAATTAAAATGCTACATTATGAGAAACATTCGATTTAAATTCTTGTATTTATGGATTTTAATGTGGGGGCTAGGTTTTAGGAAAGTAGAGATATCTTGGGGATTAAAGACACCAAACAAGTGGCATTGTTACCTAAGTAAACTAGAATTTCAGAAGAACATTAATATAAAAGGGTTTGTAAAAGAAACTTTTTAAATAGAGTATTTGATGTTATAATAGATCAGTATATGTATATGACAGGTGGTGGATATAATTTAATTTAATTCCAATGGTGTGCATGCTCTGGATACAATTTCCCTACACACACATTTTCTCCCTTTCTTGTACCTGTCTACTTGTGCCCTCTATGAATTTCAGCTTTAAATTTCCACAGTTTTTTGGTAAGTTATTCATTTCCCATCTATTGCAATGCCAGACCCATCCCCCTTCCCCCTCCCCAAAAAACAATTTCATCTCCTTCATCATATCAGTTACTGGTACTGGTTGTGCTTTGCATTAATTTATAGAGACAAATCTAGCAGCCCTTCTTTGCTGTCCCTCCAACTCCTCTATTTGATAGCCAATATTTGGTTCCCACAAAACTCAAGCATTTGTTGACTAAAGGTAACCCAGTTCCCTCACTTCCCTGGTACACCCCTCTCTCCAACAAGGGGTTTTGAAACCTTTTCCTACTATCTGCCCAGTTGAATTTATCATCAAATATTATGCCAAGGTATTTACAAGTCTTCAACAAGAAATTTCTTCCCATTCTAATAAACACAGTTGATCTTTAGTTTTTTGTGGTTTTTAAATAAATTTAAAAAAATATCATTTAAACTAGTTAATTGTAATCAAATGTATTTGTAAAGACAGTAGAGCTTAATAGAGGCAGAAAAATTATAAAATTAGGTTGAGAAGAGGCTAGAAAAGTAAAATTTTTGAATTTAAAGAAAGTTACAGTTAAAATTTAAATTAAATAAGAACTAAGTTTTTCTCGGCATTGACAATACATGAAATGTTCTCGGTTAACAAGCCGAGCTAAGGAAGTGTTATTATCACATGATATTTCCCAAGGTCAATAAAGAAGGTACCCCATTGTGGCCAATAGTGAGTGCCATTGGTTCAGGCACATACTTTCTTGCCCGACATCTAAATGGGCTGCTGACACCACTAATGGGAAAATTTTCCTCATCATGTAATAAACTCTGCAAGGTTTATTGACATCATCAAAGAACTCCACCTGAATCAGCAAGATTTATTGGTGCATTTCGGTGTGGTGTGTCACTGTTCATCAGGGTCCCTCTACAACATTTTGAGCCTGTGTGAATTTAGTTATTCCGGCACACACTCCAATCATCATATTTCCTGTATAATGGGGAATACTTTGAACAGGTTGATGGATTAGCCATGGGCAATCTTTTATCGCCAGCAATAACAAATTTCTTCATGGAGGACTTTGAAGACAAGACACTAGCAAGCGCTCCCATGAAGCCCAGCACTTTCTACCGATATGTGGATGACAATTATGTAGTTTGGCCTCATGGTAGGGATAACCTAGAAGCCTTTCTCCATCACCTGAAGAGCATAAATGAAAACATCGAGTTTAAGATGGAGGTGGAAGAAGAAAGCTGGCTGCCTTTCTTAGACATTCTTATAGAAAGGAAACCTGATAGGACTCTAGAACACTCTCTGTACAGAAAACCTATGTACACAGACCTGTACCTGAAAGTGCGTAGCCATCACCATCCAGCACAACACAAGATGGTACTCACCATGCTTGTACATAGGGTGCAAGTGATATATGATGCTGACATTTTTTTTATTTTTATTTCCTGATTTTACATAGCCTACTACCTTGTTACCTAAAGTAGGCCCTTAGTTTCTACAGTTTTATTCTTAAAACAATTTACTTTATTTTTTGTTAATAATATATCTGGATAATTATTTTTAGGATTTAATGGATTTAAGTATTCTAATAGCAAATCTACTAATTATTCTAATAATTAATATACCACTTAATCTACCAACTAATCTACTAATTAATCTACCATCTTACTAATTCACACCAAAATCAGCAATTGTCTTTGTATTTTCATACTTCTAATTAATAAACTGTCTATTTGTATATGTTCTTCTTTTACCACTGCTGGCCTGCGTCGACATCTAGGCCGCTAGCTGTCTCTGCTGATGCAGCGGGGCGACTGCTGACATGCTGACCACAAAGTGTCGTCAGCCAGCTTCACGTTCCAGGTAGTAGTCTCGTTCCTCTCCGGTTTGTCCCTGGAGCCACCTGCTCCCCCATCAGGAGTTCCCTCCTGGAATCAGAGCAGGCCACCCGCTGAGCCCTGGAGAAGGTACCTCTGGCTTCCAGAGGCACTACGATGAATTGAGTCTTTGCCGTCTTCCTGGTGCAGGCACCGCCTTAGTCATGGGCAGTGCTTGTAGTCAAATTTGGGTTGTTCTTTACTCTTGAGTTTCTTCCTCTCCTGTCCTTCTTTCTGCTTCTGATGCCGGTTGCTCGCGGCGCCCCCTACGCTCTGCCTGTTTCAATTCAACAAATCTCGCCTTCTCGCGCTGCGACGCTAGATTAGCAGCTTCATCCAGCAAGTACCAGAGCTCGGTATCACGCAGTATATCGTATATTCTTCTGTTCTGAAGTTGTATTTGGAGATATGCTCTTGATTCTTCAGTTTGTTTGCATTCCCAAACCACGTGCTCGGGAGTACTTACTTCACCACAGTCGCACCTGTTTGTTTCTTTGAGGCCTCTCTGTTCTAAGAAACTGTTGTATGGACCATGGCCAGATATGTAGTGTATGAGCCCTGGAGATGGTTGTAGGTGAGTCATGTTCATTCTCTCTTTCACGCAAGGAAGCATGTCGAAGGTCCTTCTGCCCGTGTTGCTGTTAGTCCATGTTTGCTGCCATTCATCCATCAGCGCATCCCAAATATCTTTTTTGGTTTCAACAGGCCTTCCAATTATTTCAGCAGCTTGGTCATACCTTCCTTTTTTAATCCAGTATAGCGCTCCTCGCTTCCTTACTTCCAGGTCCAGGGGCCAGATACCGAGTATAACCGTTAGGGCATCTGTGGCCGTTGTTCTGTAAGCCCCAGTTAGTCGGAGCAGAATTCCTCGCTGCGTACGGCGAAGCAGCTCCTTTGGTTTGACCTTTCTTAGGTGCTTGGCCCACGTGCTTGCAGCGTATCCTGTAATGGAGGTCAGTATTGCATCGTGATATCTTCTTATGACGAGCGGAGGCAGATTAAACCGTCGTTCGCCAATGCTTATCAATTTGTGCATTACCAGTGCTGCTCTTCCACATACTTCCTCCATGTGAGACGCAAATTTCAGTTGTTCCTCCAGGTTAACACCAAGGTAGCGGACTACTGCTTTTCTCTTTATTGTTTTTCCCTGGATCCTAATCACCGGATTTCGTTTGAGTGTTCCTTTTAGGAGCATGTAGGTCGTCTTTTGTGGGGCTAGGTTTAACTTAACTGCTGCACACCACTTACTCAGGCAATCCAATACTGCTTTGCATTTTGTTTCGAGTTCCTGCCTGGTGTCCGCGTCTATCAGAAGTGCGAGATCATCGGCGAATGCCACCACACCCAGCAGTTCTGACATTTGTTGCAATATTTCCATGACCGGTTCCAAACCAATGTCCCAGAAAATCGGTCCACACACTGATCCCTGCGGGCAACCTTTCGTCAGTCTTTTCTCTATGTACTTGTTGGGGCACCGCAATTTGGCATATCTATTTCTACAATAATCTCTAAAACTGGTATATAGGTTTTTTGGACAGTTGATGTTTCTTAAGCGTTCGAACAGCGCGGGCCACCAGAGATTGTCGAATGCGCCTGCGATATCCACAAATACTCCCACCACATAATTTTTGGAAGAGTTTTGAGCTATTTCCATTAAGCGGTTGATGGCGTCCTCTGTTGACTTGCCTGCTCTGAACCCATACTGATTTGGGTTCATCCCATGTTTTAATCTGTGTTCCTTTAGTTTCTTGCAAAGTATTTTTTCTTGTACTTTCCCTAGAACATTGAGTAAGCAGATTGGACGATAGGATTTTGGGAGTTGTGGGTCTTTGCCTCCACCTTTCGCTATGATAATCACGTCACTCGTTTTCCATGCATTTGGTATTTTTCCCTGTACCAGGCATTCGTTAAGAAGTTTATTTAAGGTTGGAACCAGTTGGACGACCAGCTCCTGGAGGACCTCTGCTGGTATCCCATCAGGTCCAGGTGCTTTTCTTTTTGGAAGGGAAAATATTGCCTCTACTATCTCTTCATCTGATATGACGCATTTTTGATGTTCACTCTCGTAGGGATCCCACATTTTTTGACGCAGTTCACTTTGCCGAACGGTCTCGTTTTCCATACTATCATCTGGAAGTAGCACGTCAAGTAGCTCCCGTGCAGTTTCCATCCAGTTGGTGGTCATAGATCCATCCAGTTTTCTTACTGTAGACAAGGTTGTAGGTGGCCTAATTTTGCCAGCGGCAATCTTGTAGGGGATGCCCCATGGGCCTGATCTCATATTTTGTCTGACGAAGGCTTCCCAGCTTTTTTGTTTTGTCTTCAGCAACAGATCCTTGAACTCTTGCTTTTTATTCCTATATCTATCTAGAAGAGTCTGTCTCTCTTCTGTAATGAGGCAACGTTGATATGCTTTTCTTGCCTTCCTCATTGTGATTCGTAGTTTCTGCAATCTTTCTGTCCATGGTTTGTCTTTTACTCCCGTTGTTTTCTTTAGTGGAATTGCAGTTCTCATTGCGTCCTGGATTGCTCGAATTGTTCCTTCCGCAGCCTTGTCCACATCAAAATCTTTATCTTCGACTTGGGGAGGAATAAAGCAACTCCTCAACCTTGGCCAGTTGGCTTTGCGGATGTCATATAGCCGTTGAATATTGGTACAGGCGCCTTCGCGCGCACCGTCCCGCAGTCTTCCCAGTTCGAACATAATTAGATTGTGATCACTGGTGGTTTGGTTCTCAATCACCTTCCACCCGCTTACTAGGTTTCCTGCTCTTCGATTTGCTAAAGTTATATCTATGTTCGATTTGGCACCTGCTCGGTCACTGAACGTGTATGGATTGTTTGGCTCGTTTTTGACATACAGCTGTAATTCTCCAATCAGTTCGAGTAACTTTTCTCCTCGTGCGTCTGTACGACCGCTGTGCCAGAGTGCAGATTTGGCATTTGCATCGGCAACTATCACCGTAGGGCTGTTGCCTATGGCTGTACATATTTCCCTAATCTTGCAAAGATAGGGATCAATATCGTCTCTGTATTGGAAGTACATGTTAACGAGGACTACGTTTCCCCATTGCGTACCTAACTCCACACACACCGTATGTTCATCGCAGAATTGTGTTATTTTTGTGACTGTGATTTGCTTATTGAAGACTATGATGGCACTCATTGGTTTTTTCCCTGTCGAGATTATCTGAGACGTCACTGGCATGTGTGAGATTTTCCCTTCCCTGGAATGGGGCTCTTGAAGACAGAGGATATCTATTTGCATTTCCTCAGCCAGTTTACTCACTTCATGCAAAACCAGACTGGTTCTCCTGCAGTTTAACTGTGCGATCTTAATTCTCTCTGCACCCCTACTCATGGATGCCGAGTATGGATATTGCACTGTGGCCACGGCTGTCTCGAGTCAAGCATTATTCTTCCATGAGTCATCACAAAATGACGATAAATTTGATCTGGATCAAAGATTTCGTTCCGTCTGTCAAATACTTGCTTGACTATAGTGAGTAACTGGGCTGAATTAGTAGGTATATTGTTTATCTTAAGTTGAATACGATCAATTGCCTCTGGTTGCGGAAATGTGATGTTTTTGCCATTTGGATGTGCTATTCTGGTTAGGTGGCGTAACGCCATAGTGAGATTTTGTGTTTCCTCTAGTCTAGCAAGCTGCAGATTGTTTTCAAACTTTTGGTAGATATGGTCTGGAGCTATAGCAGCGTGTCTTGGTTTTTCGTTCGCTCGGTTTTTGGAGGCGCCACTAATTTTGCAGTAGTTGGATGTCATTGGAACTGGTCCTACCCACCCAAGCCCAGCTCGTTTTGGTTGACGTCTAGGAGAAATATCACAGATGGTAGAAGTAATCTCTGAGTGTTGGAGGATAGATTCATCTGTCTGCGTGCTTACGCTGTTTGCTGTTTCCTTCCCTTCTTGCAATATTTTCTCCCTGTATCTGGCAGCCCTCTCTGCGTTCCTCCTCTTCCTCGATGGCGTGTTTCTTGTTTTATTCCTCTTTCCTTTCCCTACTGTTTCTTCTATTAGGTTGATAATGATACTCAATAATTGATCTTTGTATGGTTTATCCATCCTCTTGGAGTTCCTTCTACTGTCCATAATCTGTTCTGTTTATCAATCTTTGAAGAAACAGTTGGTATGTCGGACAATCTTTGCCAGATTTGTTGCACGATTTTCCCCGTTTCCTGCATGGGATACAAACAGCTGACTGTAAGGACTTGCTACAGCCTTCTTTCTTGTGGCTAGTTTCTCCACAATGTTTGCAAGCGGCCGACGTTTGGGTACAATGTTTGCTAATATGACCATAATCGTAGCAATGCATGCATTTTGGTACTACAGTGTAATCTTTTGCAGATATGGCACTGAATTCTATGTATATTTTTCTTTGCTGCATTATTTGCTTCCTTATTTCAGCACTTACTTCAACAACTTGATGGACAGTGCTTTTATCTCTGGGGCCTGTTCGAAATTTTGACTTGAACCCCTCCAGAAATTGTTGTCTTTCTATTTTTCCTTCAAAATTTTGTTCATATACTTTTTCTGGGATTTTGCATGGCTCAAGTGACGTGGGTACGTCGTACAGAATCAACAGTGGTTTCCTTTTCCTCGGCATTTCACACTTCAGATTTTCGTTTAGTTCTTTATTTTCCATAATTTTTCTTACATCATCTTGAGATGCTGTTTCTACGATTACAGCATTGTTTGTGCTACGTATTTTGTTTATTTTTATCTTATCTTTCCCTGGTTTTATGATTCTGGTTAGTTTATCAGCAACCTGTTTCGGAGTTTCTCCATTCTTGGAAGTTATGAAGACGGCTGCACTAGTAGCTGTTTTTTTCTATTTTTGACTTTAATGTAGGTTCCATCCCTGATTTTGTCACTGCTGCATAACTAGATGCTGACAGTTTTTTCTGCACGTTCAGTTCTCTGTTCTCTTCTCTGAGTGTCCTTATTTCTTTCTTCATCTCTTCATTTCTTCCCTCTATGTGAGCCATAGCCACTGCGAAGGAAGCAAGGTTGTCCTTAAATTCCCTCAGTTTGAACTCGGTCATTTTTTGGCCTAACAGTTTGTTAACATAATTAACAAGTTTTTCGTACCTGCTGTTAACTGTGTCGTTGCACTCCGATTCGGGATTTAAGCTCTGTTGTGTATTGCTATTATTGTTACCTTCAGTCGAGCCCATGATGTCAGCTGAGCCTTGAGGCAGGCGATGTGTTGACTCACGTCAGCTGGACGCCAGGGTGCTGACGGTGCGCGCTGACGCACCCGCTCCGTGACGTTGAAGCACTGACGCGACGCAGCGCGCTGCGGACGATGACCGTTGACTCGTGGCACTGCTTTCCCGTTCAGTAATTAGACAAAAATCACTCCTACAACGTATGTTTTTTTACCGCCGTTTGCGAGAGTTTTTACATGCACTGACACGCACTATTTACACCAGCACAACTTGTTTCGTCACTTAACGATTGTTTTATCCCTCGCGAAATGCATTCAACGGCAAGAGCGACGTGACACACAACCGCACGCGGCAGCCATCTTAACTACTGATGCTGACAGCCTACTGGGGGAATTTAATCATTTTCATCAGACTTTCAGACACAACGGGTACACTGATTATCAAATAAGACTGGCATTTTGAGAGCCAAGAAATAGGCTTAATAACACCAACAATGAGCCACTGGATCTTCTAGCCTTCTGGCTGTATTCTTGCATTACAACGTCAAGGATAGGATGGGTTCTAGCAAAAAATGGAATTAAAACCATTTTCCTACCGCCACCAAAATTGAAGAACATTTTGTGCTCCCCCAAGGATGACTTTGCTCTATGGACACCTGGGGTATATTGCATTCCTTGTGAATGTGGAAAGAGGTACATCAGCCAGACGATATGGTGTGTTAACCAGTGATGTCTAGAACATGCTCAACACGTTCGTCTGGTGCAGAAACAGAAGTCTGCGGTGGCAGAACACAGCTTTGAACAGGGCCACGGATTCGATTTTGAAATCACCAGAGTACTGGTGCATACTGGGAGCTTCTGGGACAGCATTCTCACTGTAACAGTTGAATTTCATCTTGTATCAAGCCTCATCACCAGGTCTGCAGGTACCAATGGATTGAAGCTTGGATGCCAGTCATCGATGCTATACGTCGACAGCACTCCCGAGATATTCATGATATGGCCCGTCCAGATGATTTTCAGTCTGTCTGCTACAGGCGATGCAAACAGGGGCATTAAATCAGGAAGCAGAGGAAGGTATTTACTGCTAATTTTGTGTCTAGCAGTTGTGGCGAAGGCTTTTGGACTGTCATTAAATTTGGTTCGTATTAAGTCAAGTTGCAATAAGACACCACTGCTACGAAGCTTACCAATCACAGCATGGCAATATGAGTCTTGGTTGGCTCAATATGATTCAGGCCCACAACAGATACAATCAACTCGGTGGATGAATGAGCAACTTATTGTAAAGGCTTGACTTCTGACATTTCCTTCGAATGAGCGATATCTTTTGGTCTGTCTGCTACAGGCCATGTGAACAGGAGCATCGAATCAAGTTGCAATGGATTCCAAAACTGACCAATCACAGCGTGGCAGCAGGAGTCTTCATTGGCTCAACAACATTGCTCGTTCTCAAACACCGAGCATCCAGCACTTCACCAGAAAATAGCGACAGTGAATGTGATCACCGAAATATTGTGTGGTAATAACACTTTCTTAACTCAGCTAGTTACCTGAGAACATTTCATATATGAAATTTAAATTATTGGTATTTTCATAATTACAAAGAGTACACAGGGTTAATAGTAAAAAGTTAATGGAATTATTTAAGAAATAAGATGGTTAAACAAAGTTTTGAAGTTTTAAATTTAGTTTCTTTGAAAACAGCAGAATATTGTAATGGAAAGCTTACTTTGGACATTTATTAAAGAGAATTTTTTTTGTGGAATTCTGATTACATAGAAAGTATTTTAAAATTCATGGCAACATTCTGTCTAAATTTCCTATAGATTGTTTGAGAAAGAAGAATTTAAGTTTTTTATATATATACATATATATATAATAACAATGAAAAAAAAAAGACGCTAAGTAGCGGAAAGGAATCAAATTAGGATAGGGAAATGAGCCACCACTTACCTTTAGATGATGGATGTGGGGCGCGAACACACAGAAAAGACACAAACACAAATAATAAAGTAATTTTCGGGAAAAAACCCTTCCGAAAATACTTTATTATTTGTGTTTGTGTCTTTTCTGTGTGTTCGCGCCCCACATCCATCATCTAAAGGTAAGTGGTGGCTCATTTCCCTATCCTAATTTGATTCCTTTCCGCTACTTAGCGTCTTTTTTTTTCATTGTTATCATATTGCCGCCCTGGCTCTCTTCTGTTTTGTCCTTTATGTGTAACTATATTTGTGTTCTTTTTTCTTTACTTCCTCCTTTTCTTTCTCTTCCTTTTTGTTTGTTTTCCGTTTTATTTTTCGCCGTTTCATAGTAAATTACGAATCCGACTACATAACCTCACATCGTATATCAAACCATTGTTACCGTCGACGGCATATTGTACTCTCCACGCACCGATACCTACCGTTCCGACAGTGTTTCCATCTTATTACTGCGTAACTTCTGCTGATAATCATTACATTCATTGAAATTTTACATATATATGTTTTTATATTAGCGTCCCATTTCCACTTGAGCAACGGAATTTTCCACGTCGCGCACGCAAATACCTGAATTGTTACATACATTTTGAGCGTCCTTTGAATATCTTATTACTGTCCCTACCAGTTTTTACCGCTCTCGCTTTTATCGGCGTGCATCTTAAAGCTCATTGCTAACTATGAACCCAAATTTGAAGTCATTTTAATTTTTTTTTTTTTTTTCCCCGTGTTTGTTGATCATCTTACTACAATTCAAACCTCATTTCCCACAGCGAACCCTATTTGCATTCTCCTATATAAACATTTCTGGCTTTCAACATGCCTCCACTGACATCACTATATAGGCCACTTTTTGATAAATACATACATAGCTACAGATACCATGCTTTTCAGCTCGCCAAATTTCAATCACATATCCTTTTTTTAAAAGCATGTCTGTTCTTTAACATACCTCCAAATGGTCTTACAATCAAACTGCCAATATTTGGTTGTCCCCCACAAACTCACACTGCCCTACATGCCTTTCGCTACCAACAGTCTTTGGCCCTTACTCACCTTGTTCTGCAACAATATACCATTCTGGCTAACCAACATTCTGGAAACCTCATATCCCTACACAAAATACTCATGTTATCATTCCCACAAGTCATTACAGTTTTGCAGCATATTTTACAGCAAGCAGTTAACTCCAGCAGTATGCATGCCCAGAAACATTTACAGAAGTTATCCAAATTACTGAAGTCCCATCTTGCACTAGGGCAGTTTCTTCCACACCAACCAATGGTCTACCAATCAAAATCACAGCCTCCTCTGATTTCCTCAAAACTGTCCATTGCCCAGCTCCTCAACATACCTCAACCTCCCCCTTTAAAACCTGCACCTCGCTCTCTACACCGAAGTCCTACTCCCAAGCCTAAACTGTCAGTTATAAACCTATCCTCATCACCATTATCTGAATCCCAGCTCTCTGTACTCTCCAAAGGACTCACCTTCTCACCCACCCCCACATTTGACCATGCCAAACTAGTCCGTGACTCTCTATCGTTCTGCCGTACACTCCGCTGGCGGTATCACTTTGCCACTACTAGCAGTGAACAGGGATATCAGGACAACCTAGAACCAAGTCTAGAGAAATTCAAACCATCATCTGCACTTGACCCTCCACCTCTTCCCCAGAACCATCCCCTCCAAATTTTTGAAGATTTCCTTTCCACCAGTTTGGCCTCTCCCACTTTTCTTAAATCTTTAGCAAACACCGATAATCTTAGCCCAGCTGAAACCCGTGCCAGAAAACAACTCTCCAGCAATTCAGATCTCATTATCCTTCCAGCTGACAAGGGTTCAACCACTGTAGTCATGAACAGGAATGACTATGTGGCTGAAGCTCTTCGTCAGCTATCAGACACCAAAACCTACTGCTGCCTATCGGAAGATCCAACTCCTGCTGTCAACACAAAAAAATACAAGAATATGTACAGTTTAGTGGACCTCTCCAAGGTCTCACCCCACAATCCATTTCGCTTCTCACTCTTCAAAATCCACGTACACCCACCCTTTATCTATTGCCCAAAATCCATAAACCTGGCAATCCAGGACGCCCTATCGTTGCAGCCTACGGTTCGCCAACTGAGCGCATCTCTGCCTTGGTTGACCAGTACCTACAGCCCATTGTTAATCAGCTCCCTTCTCATATAAAGGACACCCAGCACTTTCTCTTCCGGCTTTCTACCTTACCCACACCTCTTCCTTCCGACTCAATACTGGTTACCATTGACGTCACGTCCTTGTATACAAACATTCCACACTGGCATGGCCTCAGGGCCATGGAACACTTTCTGGACCAGCGCCCTCCCAATAGCCTTCCCATGACATCCTTCCTCATCAAATTAGCCCACCTTATCCTTAATAATAACTACTTCTCCTTCGAAGGCAACATCTATCACCAAACCTGCGGAACTGCCATGGGTACCCGCATGGCCCCCTCTTATGCTAATCTGTTCATGGGCCGGCTGGAACAGACATTTCTGGAGGAATTCCCTCTCAAACCCCTCATTTGGCTTCGTTTCATTGATGACATATTTATGATTTGGACGCATGGAGAAAATGAACTGCTAAATTTCCTGAACCATCTCAATAACTTTAGCATGCTGAAATTCACTTGGTCCTACTCCCACACCAAGGCCACATTCTTGGATGTTGATTTGTCCCTATCCAATGGCTATCTCAACTCTTCAGTTCACATCAAACCAACCAATCTTCAACAGTATCTCCATTTCGACAGTTGCCACCCATACCACACCAAACGTTCACTCCCCTACAGTCTTGGCATTCGAGGTAGTCGCATATGCTCTAACCAACAGTCTCTCATGGATTATTCAAACAGTATTTCAGAAGCATTAATATCTCGGAACTACCCTCCAGCTTTGGTTAACAAACAGCTTTCACGTGCCACATCACAACTGAATCAGCCAATCAATCATACCAGACCCGCAAAAACCAACCACAATCCAGTCTTGGTCACACAGTACTACCCAGGCCTCGAATCCATCAACAGAGTCCTCCGGCAGGGCTATGATTTCTTACAAACATGCCCTGAAATGAGATCCATTCTTCCTAAAATCCTCCCTGCCCCTCCTAGAACTTGTTTCAGCAGACCTCCTAACCTCAGCGAACTTCTAGTCCACAAACACAGTCTTCCTCTTCCTAACAGTCAACCCCAAGGCTCTTTCCCATGTAATAGACCACGCTGCAAGATGTGTGACATACACCATGCTTCCACCACTTTCATCAACCCGGTCACAGGGGAAAGCTTCCCTATCATAGGACACGCCACCTGTGAAACCACGCATGTAATATACCAGTTAACATGCAACCACTGCCTGGCTTCATATATAGGTTTGACCACAAATGCACTCTCCATAAGAATGAATGGCCACCGTCAGACGGTATTCACACAGAACCCAAAGCACCCAGTTGCTGCCCATGCCATAACCCACGACTTGAATAATTTCAACTCTTGTTACACAGTCCGTGCTATCAGAGTTCTCCCTAATAGCAGCAGTTTCTCTGAACTCAGAAGGTGGGAACTTGCCTACCAGTACAAACTTGGCACTAGGCAACCACCTGGTCTCAACCTAAGATAATACCCGGTCACCTTTTTTTTTTTTTTTTTTTCTTCTCCCTCTCCTTTCCACTACCTATATTGAACCACCACTAACCTGAGGTGATGTTTAATTCATAATTATTATTATTTTATATATATATATATTTTTTTTAATTTTTTTTTTTATTTGTATAATATTTTAATTTTTTCAATATATATAAAAAAATTTCAATATATATAATATTTTGATCTTCCTAGCAACCAGAAATTAGTTTGGATATTAATTTTTGCTCGGGTATGAGCTCTGATTCACTGCCCCTCTACTTTTCCGTTGTTTGAATTTACCCCCACCATTTTGTCGACCGGCGGTCTTTCCGTGAGGCAGTCTCCGGGTGCACCCACCTCTCATAATGTTCTCTTGTTGAAGAAGGGTTTTTTCCCGAAAATTACTTTATTATTTGTGTTTGTGTCTTTTCTGTGTGTTCGCGCCCCACATCCATCATCTAAAGGTAAGTGGTGGCTCATTTCCCTATCCTAATTTGATATATATATATATATATATATATATATATATATATATATATAAAAGCTGTGCAATACAAGAGAAGTAAATGGTCAAATGGAGCAAATCAGACATTTCCACACCAAAATTATTCAATTAATTCTCTTATTGGTCAGCTAGGTTGTCACATGTGGATGTATTACATTGGTGACTGTGAACCTATAAAAAAAGGGGGGGGGGGTACAGCTGTCAACTTTCATTTTGTCTTGGTGGCAGTACTGAGGGGGTCCATGCTACACTGTGTAAGAAAAACTTGCCAGAGGTATAAAAGCAGGGAGAATAGATACCAGCCATGTTTGAATATTTAGTATCATGATATTTCACTATATGTGAAACTTTCAAAGAAGTAAATTTAGTGCAGAGTTGGGATATCCAATCATAGATACAAACTGTTCTACTTTTCAGCCTAACTTTGAAGAAGTTTCTGTAAGGATGTCGGTAACTCAGTGAATATTAATTAACTTTTTGAATCTTTCCTTCAACACTTCTTGGATATTCGTCCTCCGAACTGTCTTCCCAGAACATCCTTTCTCATATCCCTAGCCAACTTTATCCTCTCCAAAAACTACTTCTTCTTCAACTCCAGATTTATCACCACTGCCATGGGTATCCACATGACCCCGTCCTATGCCAACATCTTCCTGGGCTGTCTGGAGGAAAAGTTTCTGAAGAACTGCCTCCTCAGTCCCCTCGTGTGGTTCAGATACATAGATGATATATTTATGATCTGGACCAAACCCAGGGGGAAGACCACCTCCTGGAACTCCTCAATTCACTCAATAACAGTCACTCTGTCAATTTCACCTGGTTATATTCCCACATGTGTCACCTTCCTTGATGTGGATATCACCCTTTGACAGGGTGCCCTCCACATGTCTGTACACATCAAAGCTACTAACTTACAACAATACCTACACTTTGACAGTTGTCACCCTTTCCACACCAAACGGTCCCTCCCTTACAGCATAGCAATCCATGGCAGACACATCTGTTCCGACCAAGAATCAATTTCCAGTTACTCCCAAAAACTATCCCAAGCCCTCATTTCCCACCAATACCCCTATGACCTCGTGATAAAACAAATCTCGCAAGCAATATCACAAAACCCTCATTCTGCACCTCCTAAAACTGTCTGTGTACCAACACTTGTCACCCAGTTCTTTCCTGGCTTGGAATCCATCAAACAGATTCTCCGCCATGGGCATGACTTCCTACAGTCATTCCCTAAAATGTGTCTCCTTCTTCACAAAATACTGCCCACTGCTCCCCACACATGCTTCAGCAGACCACCCAATCTTAATAACATCCTGGTTCACAATTATTTACCGTCTGACTCTCCTAGACCTCCAAAGGGATCTTTCCTTGTAACAGACCCTGCTGTAAAACATGTAGCATGCACCCTGCTACCACCACTTACTCTAATTCTGTCACAGGAGAATCCTTTCCCATAATTGACCATGCTACGTGTTCTACCACTCATCTTATTTACCAACTCACCTGTCTCCATTGCAGCAGTGCTTCCTACATCGGCCTCACCACTATCCCACAGGATGACTGGCCACAGTCAAGAAGTTTATACTTCCAACCCTGACCAACCAGTGGCAATTCATGCCAACTCACATGATTCTAACATCCTCAAAACCTGTTACACAGTTAGAACTGTTAGAGTTTTTCCAAACACCACCACTCCTTCAGACATCCGCAGATGGGAACTAGCCTACCAATATATCCTTGACACCAAACACACCCTGGCCTAAACCTACGTTAAACCTGTCACCTACTAACTTTGCATATATATCTATTTATATATTATTTTATAATTTTTTTCTCAAATTTTTTTAAATTTATCTATTAATCATGTATATTTCTGCCTTCATTACCCCTATAAATGATACAAATCAAAATAATATTGTAATTTTATTTTTAATTTTTTTAAAATAATATTTTCAATAATAATTTTTAAACAGCTGCCGCAAAGATTATCTTGTTCCACTTCTAACCTTATACCCCCAACCACGGCACTTCCACCCCCACCCTGTGTTTCCACCTTTGTTTCATTCATGTGGCGGGTCAGGTTGTGATCACATCTTTTCTCCCCTGCAATATGTGTCGCCTCTCACATGAATAAGTTTCTCACGAAATATTGTGCAATTTGTTTGTTTTTGTGTTTTTTATGTGTTCATCTCGCCCTCCTGCCTTAATCTGTGGTAAATGATGGGTCATGTTTCCCTTTCCTATCTTACTTTTAGTGCCCAATGGCAGTTTCTTTGTTTCCATTATCCATACAGTAAATAGGAACCTCCAAGTTATTCTTGTAAACAAATGAAAATTACTAAAAATTTAAATCACACTTTTCTAGATTACAGAGTATTTAATCTAACCTTAGTCTTTATTTTGTGTTTAGAGCTTTTTTATCAGATAATATGTTGGAAAAAATTATCTGATAACCGTCCTTACAATAAGTTTTGATTAATAATAGCTTGAATGCAAATTTTTGTCTAAAAAAACTGGTGTAAGTATCAGTGTGCGAAAACTTTGTTAATAACTAGCTTCTAAGCCCATCAAAAATGATGAATTGAACACAGATTTCTGGCATATTGCTAAAATAATGTTTAAATAACTCATTTCCACTGCTTTAAATACAAATGCTAATATTTCTGAATGAAAATGAAAGCTTTTATTGCACTTCAATTAATACATTCACTGTATCATGAAATGAATATGATTCCAAATTTCTTTCCTTACTATGACAGCTGTCAGTACATATAATAGAATCATCTACATATGACAAATATAAATAATCAAGAAGCAACTAATAAGCAAAAACGAAAGCAATCAACAAGTTCACTTGACGCAGTTTTAGGATCACAAAGTAGTTATATTCTTGAAAAGTTCTCTCTTATATTGTCAGTACCAGAATTGTGAATAAAGCATCAGACAACAGTTCCATTGAAGGTTATCAGATTAAGCACATTCACTCAAGAAGACACAAAGTCCCCCTAACTTTGGTGAGAAAACAATTACAGCATGTTAAGTTGTGCCGCAACAACTGCCCATGTGGAGCCATTTGCTCGGCGAACTAAAGCGATTTTAGCTGTTTGAAAATCGCTGAAAAAAGAAAAGGAAAAAAAACAAAACTGGCTACATAGTGACACGAAGTTATCTCTTTGAAAACTATTGAAAGACTGGGCTACATACGGACACAAGTTACCTCTTTGAAAACCGTTGGAGGACTAAGTGTTTTCAAGACCTGGCTGCAGGTACTTTTATCAACTTTAATTTAATTGCAATGGAGCACAGACTCTGGTGGCAATTTCCATACACCTCCATCTTCCCCCTATCCTGCACCCACCTACACTTGCCCTCTAAAAATTTTATCTTTAAATTCTTTCAACTTTTTTGGCAAATTATTCATTATTTCCCTTGGTATCTCATTCCAATCCCTGACACCCTTACCTAAAAAAGAGAATCTTCTTGTGCCTGAAATCGAGTGCCAGCTTGTGGTCATGGTCATCTTTTCCCTTCCATGCACTACTTTTCATACCTACTCCAATATCTTCACATGCCTCATCGCCAGTATACGCCCTGTACACTCCCATGACCCTCCTCATCTTCCTCCTGTCTTGCAATGAACCCCATTCCAGCTCCTTTATCATATCTGTCACTGATTGCATTCTGCAGTAATTTCCAGAAACAAATCTAGCAGCCCTTTTTTGCACCCTCTCCAATTCCTATATTTGATAGGCAAAATGAGGGTCCCATAGTACACTTCCATATATGAGTAATGGTCTGACTAAAGTTTTGTAACCCAATTCCTTTACTTCTCTTGTACGAGGGCAGTCTGGAAAATTCTAAACCTAAAAATGTAAAACCAATTTGATATTTACCAAATCATTTTTATTTCTCAATATAGTCTCCCTGAACACTGATACACTTAGCCCAACGATGTTCCAAGTTCATTATACCATCCCTGAAGTGGCTTTCTGGAAGGCCTGCATAATTTCCAACTACAGCTGCAATCACCTCTTCATTTGAAGAAAAACGCTGACCAGCAAGAAAGTTTTTGAGTTTTGGGAATAGATAGAAGTTGGAGGGAGCCAAATCTGGTTAATAAGATGTTGTAGTGCAGTTGTCTTAATTTTTCCATTGCCAAAAGACTCTTGTGGGCAGGTGCATTGTCCTGATGAAAGATGATTTTCTTCTTCCTCAAACTGGGTCTTTTCTCATGAATTTTTTCATCCAGGATGTTTAAAAGATCGGAATAGTATTGTCCAGTTATTGTTTTACCCTTTCAAGCTAATCATTGAACAAAACACCTTTAGGATCCCAAAAAACTGATGTCATCATCTTCCCTGCCGATGGAACCCACTTGGCCTTCTTTGGACCTGAACAACCAGCTTTTGTCCATTGTTTTGACTGCAGTTTTGATTCTGCCATGTAGTGGTGAACCCATGTCTCATCCATAGTTATGAATCGATGCACAAAATCAGTTTTTTGTTTGCTAAAACTCTCCAAACACTGTTCAGAAAGCCTAATGTGGATGCGCTTTTGATCAACAGTGAGCAAATCTGGCACCCATATGCACAAAGCTTCTTCATATGCAATACTTCATGCAAAATGTATCCCATTCGTTCTTTTGATATCCCTTTGGTCTCAGCAATCTCACGTACTTTTATTCGTCGATCATCCAAAACCATATCATGCACTTTCTGGATTATTTCTGGAGTTGTTGCACTTTTCGGACGTCATTCACGTTCATCATCTTCGAGACTGCTACGGACATGTTTGAACTCAGCAGCCCATATCTTAACTGTCGAATATGAAGAAACGAGTCTTCATACACTTTTAAAATTCTTCCGTGGATCTCGGATGTCGTTAAACCTTCTTTTACAAAGAATTTTATAACTGCACGATACTTGATTTTTTCCATCTCTGCATCAAACAACTGTACAGACCAAACTACAATGTAGAATGATTTACAATTTCTTGCAGGCGCATCTGGCACATGCACCAACTTGCACGGAAAACAAATCACTTCGGTAGTGCTGCCATCTATGGTTGAGGCCGAGAACTTCTCAGACAGCCCTCATCACTCTCTCCAACAAGTGCAGAATTTTGAAACCTTTTCCTATCACCTGTCCAATGTGTCCTGCCCACTTAAGCTTGTTATCAAATATAATGCCAAGATATTTACATTTATAGTCTTCAGCAAGCAATTCTTTCCCCACCTTATATTGATAATTAACCTTTTGTTTTTTATTTATGTGTCTAATAAACTGACTCATCTTTGCGTTTATCTTCATCCCCTGTTTAACAACCCAACTAGATATCCTGTCCAGATCACCCTGCAACTGTTTAAAATCCTCTGTCATTTTGATTCTTTTATATATCATTACTAGACGACCCGTGCGAAAATTTCGCGAATAAAATGCGATGAATAGTGAGGTTGAATGCTTGTAATATAATGAAAAGTAGAACCGTACTTGTGTGTGTGTGTGTGTGTGTGTGTGTGTGTGTGTGTGTGTGTGTAATAGGTACACATCAAAATACTTGCAATATATTACGAAACAGTTAGGAAAATTTAAAACACTCTGTATTTATGACAAACTGTCACTGACCTTAGCAGAATAAATTAAACCTGAACAAAATGCACACAACGTATCAATATCTCTGAAATATTAGTTGCTGTGCGAGGAAAATAAATACCTGGTGACAGAAAAATGCGTTGTAAAAATACTAATACTTTTGCCCTCTAAGGTCAGAATTTTGAAAAATTTCTTTCTTAAAATGTGGTAACGGAACCGAAGACATTACGAAAACCTCAATCTTTAAAATGATACCTCGTTTATCAATTTTGTTTAATTGTTCAGGGAGATAAAAGGCTCCAGATACAAAAAAACGCATTTTAGAAAAATTGACATTTTTACCCTTTAAGGTTCAAATTACCAAAATTCCTTTCTTAAAATATAATGTTACCACGGCGGTGACCTTATTCTTTTATATGATACCTCATTTATCTATATCTGTTAGTTATTAAGGGAGATAAATCGCTCGTGACACAAAAATGCGTTATAGAAAATTTGTTACTTTTTCCCTTTATGGGATAAATTCAAAAAACATTCTTTCTTAAAATATGATGTCACAAATCTGAAACATTACTCCTTATAATCCGTCTTCATTTATCGATTTTGGTTAGATATCCAGGGAGATAAATGGCTCGAGATACAAAAAACGCATTTTAGAAAAATTGACATTTTTGCCCTTTAAGGGTCAAATTACGAAACATTCATTTCTTAAAATATAATGTTACCACGGCGGATACCTTATTCTATAAAATGATACCTCATTTATCTATATCTGTTAGATATTAAGGGAGATAAATCGCTCGTGACACAAAAATGCGTTATAGAAAAAATTATACTTTTCCCCTTTAAGGGTTGAATTCCAAAAACGTTCTTTCTTAAAATATGTCGTCATAAGGCTGAGGCAATATTTTTCATAATCTTACTTGATTTATCGATTTTGGATAGATATCCAGGGAGATAAGTGGCGCGAGACACAAAAAACCTATTTTAGAAAAATTGACATTTTTGGCCTTTAAGTGTCGAATTACGAAAAATTCCTTCCTTAAAATATAATGTTACCACGGCGGTGACCTTATTCTTTAATATGATGCCTCATTTATCTATATCTGTTAGTTATTAAGGGAGATAAATCGCTCGTGACACAAAAATGTGTTATAGAAAAATTTATACTTTTTTCCTTTATGGGATGAATTCAAAAAACATTCTTTCTTAAAATATGATGTCACCAAAGCTGAGACAATATTCCTCATAATCCTACGTCGTTTATCGATTTTGGTTAGATATCCAGGGAGAAAAATGGCTCGAGATACAAAAAACGAATTTTAGAAAAATTGACATTTTTGCCCTTTAAGGGTTGAATTACGAAAAATTCATTTCTTGAAATATAATGTTACCATGGCGGAGACTTCAGTCTTTAATATGATACCTAATTTATCTATATCTGTTAGATGTTAAGGGAGATAAATCGCTCGTGACACAGAAACTCATTTCAAAAATATTGATACTTTTGCCCTTTAAGGGTCGAATTCCGAAAAATTTCCGTCTTAGTATATGACTTCACTAAATCGGAGATCTTAATCTTTAGAATGATACTTCATTAAACGATTTCAGATAGGTATTAAGGGAGATAAATGATTCATAACACAGAAAACAGCATTTTAGAAATATTAACATTTTTGCCCTTAAAGGGTATAATTCCGAAAACTTTATTTCTTAAAATATGATGTAACCAAAGTGGGGACCATAAGCTTTAAAATGACATCTCATTCATTGATTTCGGTTAAGTATGAAGGAAGATACAGGCTGGTGACAAAAAAATACCTTATAGGAATAATATATATGATGCTATCTGCAAACAATCTAATTTCAGATAGTAAACAATCAACACAATTATTCATTAGAATAATGAATAGCAATGGTCCCAATACGCTACCCTGCGGCATTCCCATTTTTACTTCCACTTCTTTTGATACTACATTTCCTGCCCTAAATTTCTGTTTTCTACCTTTTAAAAATTCTTCTAACCAGCAAATCACTTTCTCATCCACTCCAATAGTTTTTACCTTATTTACTACCATTTTGTGGCTCACTCTGTCAAACGCCTTTGACTGATCTAGTGCTACACTATCAATTTGGCCTCCCTTGTCCATTTCATCTGAAATATCTTGCATATATCTCATCAACTGAGATTCGCATGAATATCCTTGCCTGAACCCATGTTGCCTGCTTGAAAACCACTTATGATCCTCACATATATTTCTGATGTGGTTGCATATCAATCTTTCCATTAATTTACCTACCACTGATGCCAAATTGATTGGCCTGCAATTCTAAACTCTATTTATCACCCCTCCTTTATGTACCAGTACTACTATGCACATTTCCAGTCCTGTGGTAAGCAGCAAGTATCCAGACTCAATTTAAATAATATTTCAAGATAAGGTACAATGTCACATCCGGCTATCTTTAAGATATCTGAAGTAATATTATCTACACCAGCCCCTTTATATTTTTTCAGCTTTCTTTTTTCCTTCATGATTTCCTCAGGATGAATTTCATTTTTTTTTATTATCTTCATTTCTAATTGTGTTGTTAAGCTCGTTCTTTGAATTAGACCCTCCAGTTTCTGATTGATTGTTCCTAATGTTTTCACCAAACCAGTTACTTAAAATCTCTACCTTTTTCAAATCCTCAGTAACTTCTTCTCCATCCTTATCTATAAGGATCTCTGCTCCCTCCCTTCGCCTCAGTTTCCTGATATAGCCATAGAAATTTCTTGATGCAGCAATCAATAGTCCTCCTGCACTAACAATACTCTTCAGAAACCCATATTTGGCCACTTTCTTTGCTGTTATTAAGTCTTTGTTTAGTTGCTTTAAATATACCCTACTACCCTGCTGTCTCTTAACTCTGTTATGTTCTCTTCTTACCAACCTCTTTAACCTTCTCACCTCTCTATTATTGTACACAGGTTCCCTACTTTTTGCCTTGGAATAAATTTTTCTTCCCCCTTTGTTATTATCTCTTTGAACTCCTCCCACCTTGACTCTACTGTACTTGTGCCTTCCTTCCACTTACTGAATTGTTCTTTGAAATATCTCTTCAAATTTGAAACCTGTGCCTTTTTATAATTGTACCTGTTTCCCCCTTCAATTTTTTCTGCTGGTTTACTGAATCCTCTAATATCCATCAGAACTGCATCATGATCACTTACTCCTTCAGTTACTTGACACCCCACAAGGTTTTCATCGGGATTAATTGGAAATATATTCAAAATATTTTTTCCCCTTGTGTTTTGCTCAACCACTTGCGTAAATTCTTCTTCCCTTATTAAGAAATTTGCAAATCTTTGTTCCCTTGTGTTATTTATCTTATTTCCTTCCCAGTTTACACCTGGTTAATCTAAATCCCCACCAATGATAATCATTCTATTCTCACCTTTGAAATCTGAGTATGAATTTAATTTTTCCCCAAGAGCCTCATCTTCATCTGTCATTCTTCCACTGCGGTAAACAGCCAACACACCGATTTTTTCAGAATTCTACCCCAAGTAACTCATGGTCTTGATCTATGAATGCCAGCAAACTGTGGTATTTTTTGCTAACTAGTGTGAAGACTCCTCCACCAGTTGCTCCTCTATCCCTGCGTTACACTCTGTAAATATCAGGAAAAACCTTACTGTCAAATACAGGGATGGCCAACCCAAATGATCTTGTGGGCCACTTTGGAAATGCGTCATAACTCCGCGGGCTGCATATAAAATTATATATCCCAATATTAGATTTACACCCACTATAGACATTTTTTTGGAGTGAAAAATTGAAACATAATGAGTTATTATCATTGTGTTTACTATTATTGTTACATGTAAATATATATAATATAATAATAATGATACTAAATGCACATTTTAAAGAAATATGTAACTCTAACAATGATATATAAAAATATATAAATATAAATGAAATAAATTTTGAAAATATGAGGGCGCTAATGACCCTGATGTCGTCATGCCCTAAACATTCAAGACGGGCCGCGGGTTGGCCACCCCTGGTCTAGTACTTCTTTTAACCAACTCTCTACCCCAATTATTACTTGTGGTTCGTGTATCTCTATTAAGTTTGCAAATTCGATTACTTTGTTCATTATACTTCTACAGTTTACCATTAACACCCTTACTACTGGCTTTACATTTTCAGCATTTATCTCCTCTTTCCCAGTTTTACCCCAGTCACTTATTGTTTCAGCCACTTCATCTATTTCTTTAACATCTGTAACTTTTCCCATCGTGAATCTGCAATCAGTATCACTTTAATAATCTATTTATGTCCCTTCACCAGCAGCCCCTAACCTAAAAGAAGGCACAGTCTGACCCCATCATCACTGAAAATGGGCTCCCTCACTGCTTTATCTAACAACTCAGAAAGTACCCCCTTCCCCCTTCTATTTAGGTGTTGGCCATGCCTAGTGAAACCTCGCCTACCAATGGTGTTCACAGGCACAACCCCCAACACAGAACTAATGCTTTCCCAAGTAGCACTTCCATTTCCACACTAAACCACCTCACAGCATAGTTCAATTGTGGCCGGTCATGGTGACTTAGAACCTGCATGAGTTCCACTCTGGTATGCTGTGCCTCCTTCGCCACCTTCCTCAAGTCACTCTCAGTACTATAACTTGTGTTTCTATCAATAATTTCCAATTTCTATGATGTCAACAAAATCTTTGGAAAATTAATATCTCCCAATATTTTTAATGGTTTAACTTGCAATTAATACATGGATGTCCTGATATCGTATTCTGTTAATCTCAATTTAGTTTAAACTTTGGAAAGATTTCTATAAGATTAACCTTGAAGTCTCTTACATCATCAGCTTGCCGTGACATGCCGCACTTTCTTCACAATTCACAACAATCTCTTTCCAAAATCCTAACTACTGTATCTTACTAATGCCTAAACTTTTCCTAATATAAATTTTTCAATTTTATCTTTTTTAGTTAAAATCTTTATTTTTTATAATTAAAAGTGGTAATTAAATTTGGCCTAATTATTTAATTCTACAATAAAAATATGCTAGACAGTGCTGACTATGGCTGGTGATAAAAGATCAGCTGTAACTTTATTTGATTCAAAGTTATTTCAAATCTTAATTCTAGCTTTCCTAACCATGTGGGCTAAAACATAAAAAACCAAATTATCTCTTAAATTAAATTTTTCTGGACGTAATGAATAAACTTAAAAATGATTCTTATGGTGAGCCTTAAATGTCATGGAAATGAATGCAAGAAAATCCGTTCAAGTTGAAAACCACGTGAAATTTCTCCTACATAAGCAACTTCAAAATGAAACTATAGAGTATATTACTACTGGGGATAACTAGTGGGAATGATTTTGGCGAACTAATAAGTACCTTATAATTGAAGACATTGGACTCTTCTCCAAAATAATGGTTGCATGTTTAACCAATGATACAAGCACCAAGCAGCTGCTGATGACCCCCTTAATTTATTAGAGTTCGACCTCTTTTCCATCAGATATTCGGCTACTATGGAGGACTACTCTACATCACGATACTTCTGCATTCATTCTCTTTCATCTAACACATGATGTGAACCCCCTCCATATGCGTACGTCCTCTCTTTACCAAGTCTCTTCAAACACTGATTGCAACATGGCTGCTCAGGCTTCTTTTCTCATGAAATTTTCCTGAGTCTTGTGCAACCCTTATTTTTTCCCCGAACTTCCTGAAATTTTTATATATTATAGCTCCCAGTCTGAATGTCAAATTAAGTCATTATAAATTTTTCTCTAGGTACAACCGTTCTTTAATAAGAAAAATCCTGAAGTTATACAACCTGAAATTTCCTCTAATTCAAAAGATTTTTGAGCTTGTGTGCTAATTGTTTATTTAAAACACTGAAGAGCTGCTTCTAACTTTTGATATATAACATGGCTTCATTCCAACTATATTACATAGAGAAAACTATCTTTTACTCTTATTGCACATTAGTTAAAAAATTATATATTGTTTATTTTTCAAAATACAGGTGTTACTGATTTATAACTCATGTCAGTTTTATAGAATTTGATTTTTAATCTGATGGTTATGGTTTTTTATTTGCTATCTACTCTCCTTTATATGAATTTCTTTCATAATCTATTACTGAGGTTTTATGATGTCATCCTACAATTTTCTCTATCAAATTTCAAATCTTCTTTTCCCCTCTTGTCAATATGTTACTTTAATTTTTACAAAAATCACTCTACTTGCACAGTAAAAAATCTACTTTGTTTTAAATATATTTTATTGAGTGTGCCTAACTAAACTCCAGACAATTTAAAATGTGAATATTTCCAAAAACCATCTTTTTTCTTCCAAAAAACTCACTTGTGTTTTACCTACAGATTTTAATTTTCTATATAATATTGTTTAATTTTTCTGCATCTTTTGAGCTATAAAGCGTTTCTGTAACTTAAAAATCATGGTTGTCAAATTAAAAAACTGTTTTGGTGCCATTTTTTTCGCAAGTGTTTCATATTTTCACTAAATCTCAAATACCTCCTTAGTATTATTTTATTGACCTAAAGTGGTGTATCTTGTTTGACTCATAATTTCCTATTGCACCTCTGTACACGAAGGAAGTAAAATTTGTTAGATAATATAGCTAACTTTCTATATAATCAATGTTTACATTTCATTACGATCAAACTTTACTGTTTAATCCCACTTTTTTCTTGTAAAATACCAGAAAATGGCTCTAAAGATGTTTTACTGTTGGATTCACAGCTCTTTTAACTAATTTTGGCATAATATAATGGCAAAATTAAGGCTATATGACAATGTGTCAATTTGTAGCAAACAACCTCAACTTTCACATAAAAGTGTCAAGTGTCATTTTTGTTCAATGTGACTACCATTTGTCATGCGGCAAACATCCCACTGGTAATCAATTTTTTCCCACACTCGTTTGCAGCAAATCGGGTGTAACTTGTGAAAGAGCAGCGTACCTTCAATTTTTCAGGTCAGCCAAATTGTTTGCTAGGGGAGGAACATACACACAATCTTTAAAGATACTGCAGAGAAAGAAATCCATTGGTTTCAAGTCGGGACAACAAGGTGGCCATGATATTGGCCCTTCACCGCCAACCCACAGACCTGGGAAGTGATCATCTTGAACCACCTTGTGGAATTGTAGTGGTGCACCATTTTTCTGATAGTAAACCATTCCATCTTGGTCATCTTCATCGATACGGTTGCAGAGTTCATTTCGTGAACCAGAACACACAGCGAGTATGCCTCGCACCAGTGAAAGTAGCCATTTTAACTGTGCACTACACTGGCATTCCTGGTAGCGTAATGGTGTATTGATGCACTACTTGTATCAAACATGATGTTGTTTGATACAAAATGACATATCTACCGATTCTATAAGTTATCTCAACAAATTTCTGTATCATTCCAAAGTTGTAAAGTTATTTTTGACTCACCCTGTATATCTTTTTTTTATCAGCTCAATAGCATTGCACACACTTTCAGCTGTAAACATTGCTCACTAATATTGGACTCTTGGGGCTGCATCAGGACTTAGAATGTATGAGGGTCACTCAATAAATCATAAAATTCAAGAGATGGCGCACATAGTGTCATAAACTATTTCTTTTTAATAATCATCATTACTCACTAGATTACTGGTAAAATTTCTACTTTGTCCAATGTGTGGTTTCATTTTTATTGTCAACTGAAGCAGACAAGTTTTGTTCACAAAGAAAAATGGAAAAAAACCAGAGTTTTCAGGGGCTAAACACTTTTTATTTAAAAGGCTTAAAAATAAAAGAGTTCAAATCTAATCGGGAAGAAGTTCATGGTACATCTGCTCCTGCATTTGCAACTGTTTACAATTTGCTGTTTGAACATGGCCGCACAAGTTGAACAATGTTTGGGACGTCGAGTGGAAGTGACCACCTCCAAAATCACTGACAAAATCCATGCTATGGAAGGTATATCGCAGGATGAAATGTACAATTTTTCATGAAAAATTATATGTGAATTTTTATTTTGGCAAGATGGTTGCCACATTTACTCTCAGTGGACAATAAGTGCAATCATGTAGTCAACTCTTAGGCTCTGTTTTGGCACTTTTCGCTTTCTCGTTTATTTGTCAATCTATAACTGTAGATGAAACATGGATACACTAATATATATAAGAAACTAAGAGCAGTACCAACAGTGGGTTGTCGAAGGCTAACAGACTCCAAAGAAAGTAAAATTGTGACATCAGCTGGCAAAGTGATGGCCATTGTTTTTTTGGGATGCATACAAAATCATCTACATTGATTTCTTTGAAAAAAAAAAGAGAAACAATAGCTGGAGCTTACTTTGCATCACTATTGCACCGGTTAGGTGAAAAAATTGATAAAAAAGTGTCCCTATTTGCAAAAGAAAAATAATATCTTCCATTACAACAATGCACAATACCTGCATGGTTTTGGTGGCCAAAATTATGGAATTAAAGTTCAAATTATGACAACCTATACTGTATTTTCCAGATTCGACCTCCAGTGGCTGTTTATAACTTTTAAAAAAAAAAGTGCCTCGACAGACAACAATTCACATCAAACAAGTAGGTCATCTCCAAAACAGATGCCTATTTTGGAGAACTTCCAAAATCCTACTTTATAGAAGGAACAGAGAAGTTAAAGAAGTGTTTTGAAAAGAGTATGGAACTAAAATGAGATTATGTTGAAAAGTAAAAAAATTATATATTTTTTTGTTGCTGGTTTTTTTATTACCATTTTCTAAGGACTTATCGAATGATTCTCATAATTTGAAAAAAGATTCATTGCTCAAATTTAATGCCTTACTTCTATTCTTTCCCTTCCATTGGCAATCTTGGTATAATTTATTCTTCATCAAAATTCTGAACTAAGAGACAATATCATTTAAATAAATAAATCAGTAAGTGGGCCAGAGTTGGAGGTGAGAGGGCTGCAGTTACTTAAACAAGACAAATACAAAGGCACATGGTTTCTGGCAACTCGTAAGTAGTATGCAAAATGAAATGATGTATATGCCAAGGTGGACACTAATGTCTGCATTAAACCCTACTGGGTAGCAGTATTTGAGTTGCCATATACTTAGTTTCCTCTTTTTAAAAGACTAAGTTGTTACCCAAAATATTTGTTTTTCTTTTCATTTTCAAATTTTGCAGCACTTATATCTCAAATTTTAGTAATGAATATATTACTTTGTATATCCTTGTTTTTTTCTTTTCTTTTTTTAAATTTGCATTAAAACATTTTTCTGTCATTATTAAAGCAAAACAAAAAAACATGTTGAGTGTCTGCTCTTATGGATATATCCTTTATTATTTTTTAAAATCATATCTGAACTGTTTTCTACTATCGGTCATCATATTACATGGTTAAAAATACATTTACACCTGAATTCTTTCTTTGGGTATATGTTGTCTAGATTATTGTATGTCATAATTTCTCTGTTTTCTTATGTAAATATGCCAGTTTCTTGATTTCTGATAAAATGTGAGAGTACATAGGTAAGATAATGGTTCAATTTAAATCCTGAGAATGAGGGCAATAACAGAGATGATACAATGACTTTTATTTTGGACACTTCTTGCTAAAAATGTAAAATTGTAATAGATGTTAATTTTTGTTTTTATCTTAATTTCAGAAGTCTAACTTTATCATATTCATGTGTGCAGTAATGAACTAACATGATTGATTCAATCATCCACACTGTATTATGAGCAATAATTAGATCTTAAATGAGATTTTATCTGAAGGAAAAAATCTCTTCCCATATGTTGCAGTATTGTTTGATCATCTCGGAACTTTGGCAACTGGATCTTGGAGAAGTACTAGATTCCACAGCAAGCAAGCTCCACAGTGGAAGTTACCTGGATTACACTGTTGTATTCAATGTGGTAAAGTGTATCGTTGGAAAAAAAATCTGCAGTGTCACATTAGGCTTGAGTGTGGAAAAGAACCTCAGCTGCATTGTCCCCATTGCCCACATAGAACAAAACACAAAAGCAGTCTTCAAAAACATGTATTAAGAAGGCATCCGCTGATGTAAAATTGAAATACTATTCTACGCTATTTAAGTTTCATCATATACAAATAATACGTTACTGCTTAGACTTATAAATATTAAAACTGTTTAGAGAATTCAAAAATACTATTTTGCTATATTTTAGTTTTAAATGTGCATAGTATTTGTCTTGCTTTTGCAAACTGTGTTTAAATTTTAAGCCATTATTCATTTATTAGCTTTATATCTTAACAGGTGACGTTCATTCAGGTTCAATAAAAGAATTATTAAAATAAAAAAATCACAAAAATTAATCACTGTAAGTCCATTACTGCTTTTTAGCTACTTGTCTTCCTCATCTAAAGGAGTACTAAAACTTTTGGAAAGATAGTTTTTTTTACTGTTATTAAGCAGGGTAGCATGATTGTAACTGTGATATATGTGTGCAATTTAGTGCCAATCAATTTAAGATACAACTAGGTATTGGATTGCAGTGTAGAACATGAGTTATTGAATATTAAATCAAAATTGGTTGAATTAATTAGATCATTTTTCTGCACTGCAATCCCCACTATCATATTTCAGACACGTTGCTTTTCACTACCTGTTACCTCTTACCATGGTCAAAGCAACAACATGTGTACATCACCCACAAAAATACAAATTTTAGATACATTGTAGCATACACACCGAGCGGGGCGGTGTAACGGTTAGCATTCTCGCCTTGCATTCGGGAGGACGGCGGTTCGAATCCCCATCCAGGCATCCAGATTTGGGTTTTCCATGGTTTCCCCAAATCACTCCAGGCAAATGCCGGGATGCTTCCTTCAAAAGGCCATGGCCGAATTCCTTGCCCCCCATCCTTTCCCGTCTCTAAAGACCTCGATGTTAAAAAGAGACGTAAAGCAGTTAAAAAAAAAAAATGTAGCATACACAGCATGATATTGAATGATGTCTACCTTGTTATGTTCAGTAAAGTATGTATGAAAATTATCAAAGACCAACTCCACTAATTTCCCTGGATTTTATAGTGTATTTTTTGTTTTTATTTTTTTTAAATTTTGAAAGTAATTATTCTCTTGGTGTGAGAATAAATAAATTATAAACATTTCATAAAATTTAAGAAAAAAATAAGTTAGCTCTGGCTGATGTATTCCAATTTTTATTACAGACATCACAAGGAATATGTCAGGTTAAAAATTATTAATATTATTATTATTTTACACTTCTTGTCTGAGATTCACATGAAAACCTTGCCTAAAGCCATATTTTCAATCTGCAAACCATCTTTTTTCCTCACAGATGTTTCTGATGTAGTTGCATATCAATCTCTCCATAATTTTGCCTATCAGTGATGTCAAACTAATTGGGCTGTAATTTTCAACTCAATTTGCAACCCCTCCTTTATGAACCGATACTACAATCACTCTTTCCAACCCTCTGGTATGCAGCAAGACTCCAAACTAATTTTAAATAAAATTTCAAGGTAAGGTACAATACTATATCCCTTAATCTTTAATAAATCTGTAGTAATATTATCTGCACCAGCCCCCTTACTTTGTTTGATTTGTTCCCTATCTGCATGCCAAGTGTCAGTATGGTCACAACCGATCTCCTCTCCATGTGTCTTATCTACTGTGACATAGTGGTAAATTAAAAGTTAAAATGATTTATATATATATAAAGAAAAGAATACAAAGGTTAATAAATACTGTTTGCCTAGAGAGGCTTTAAAAGGATATGATCTCTGAAAAAAAAGAAGTGAAGTTAGGTGAGAATTGTTGAGTAGAGGAAACAACCAAGACAAGATTGATTTAGCAGCAGCGTAAAATTAAATTGAGAGATCTTGAGTAGGAACAAACCTGCAAATCTTGGGACGTCAAGGTTGTCTCAAACACGGTCATTATTGGTATTAGAGAACTTTTTAAACTGGCAAACGAAAGAAATAAACTGCAAAAGATTATAAACGAAATACAGTCTACAAATATATATTGTATTTAATTACATACGAAGATTGCCGTCACAACACATTATTTATATGCGACACTACTAGTGAGACCAAGGTTCATTGCTAAAATATTGTATTATACATATTAGTGACTTTTTTTTTTGTATGGAAAAAAGAAAAAGTAAGTCTAACACTTACATAATTAAAGACTGGGTGGTTGTGGTGACAAGAAAAAAAACTCGGTATAAACACAGAACTGTCATATATTATTGGTTATGATTTTTCCTTATTTCTGACCTAGTGTTGTAAAAAGCGGTTTTTTTCTAACTTAAAAAAACATTTAAAAAAAAACTATGAAAAAAACATGTTTTTTTCTGTGACACGTTTTTTTTCATAACTACTAAATCTCAAATTTGTGAGGCATTTATCGTTTAATATAACTGTTTTAGAGTTTATTTTTAAATCTACTTTTCTGGTTTAGTAGAAAAGAAAATTACGAAAATATTGGCAACATTGAAGTTTTCTTTTATGAACGGGGACTTCCCGAATAGGCTTGGTTGCGCGGGAAGGAATCCCCGTTCCCCATTGTTTGGATGCTGCCAACCGTACGAATTTATCTGTAGATCTACGGATCTTTTAAAAAAATTAGGAATTTTAAATTTATCTACGATATTTTTCTCTTTTTATTACTTATTGTGCTTTCCTCATATTCGTATACTTGTTCAAAATCTCAGCGTATAGTGATACTGAGTCATTAAATTGTCAGTAATTATGAATTGTTTCCTTGCAACCGTTGGCATAAACCAACGATTGAAAAGAAATAAAGCTCCTATTTCGTATGATAATAAATTCAAACTTAAAAGACCGTAATAGAGAATTATCGCTACAGTCTTTATGCACAGTGTGTACTTTACTCACAATTTAAAATTGCAATCTCAAAATCTTTTGTGTACAATAGAAGAACAACCAGTAAATGAAAATGTAACTATTTTCGAAGTTATGGATCTAGAGGAGCCAGAAGAAGAAACAGAAAATTCTGACACCAACCAAAGTATTGTTGGTGGTGCTGATACTAGTGAATGTAGTACCAACATAGAGGATGAATAAAATTATGTTACCTATATAGATACATTTATGAATCATTATGTAAGACATTATAGGATTCCGTAAGATTTAAAACACGCATTTAAAATGTAAGTTCCGTAAATAAAACTATAATTTATCAAATTTGTTTTCTGAAAAAAAAACCAGGGTGCTATGTTTTTTTTCACAAATCCGAAAAAAAAACATTTTTTTTTTTTTTTTTCAATTTGCAACATTATTCTGACCTATATCTTTTCCTGTATTCTTTCATAATTCTTGTAGTAAGTATTTCTTTCCCCTGTAAAACATCCTAATACTGTGGTAAAAGATGGGATTTCTGTATATTTATTTTAAAAATGTATGATCTTACCCATATTTAACCATATTAATTGCAATTCAAAGATTGTTGTATACACAGATTGTTATAAAGAAAATTATTCTGTCCCACAATTATCATTGGTCAACTTTCTCCCCTCACCACTGGTTCACTCTTCCATCTTGTTTCATCTTTGGTTAACTCATGTGGTAGGACTGATAGTGAACACATCTTTCCTCTGCCATATGTCTTGCCTCCTATGTGACTAAGGTTATTAATTGAAAAATTCTGAAATGTGTTTGTGGGTGTGGTTTTTTCCCCATATTCATCTGGTTTTCCTGCTTTCATATGCAGTAAGTGATGGTTTATTTTACCTATCCTGTCTTATTATAGGTCGGTATAAGTTATGCATACCATTAAATCAGATTAATTGTACTGTTTTGGGATTAATATATGAAATATACGAAAAATTGCCGTATTTTACTGTATATATTTAACATGCAGCCACACTGGTGTATTATGCATATATTATGTTGTCATCAATTGTGCTAAGTGTGGTCTCTTTCTCTTTGCGGAGTGAATATTGCTGTTTAGCTCATTTATTTCCCTAACCATAGAGAGTTTAAAATAGAATCTGCGCTGCTTAAGATAGTGGCATGCTGTATAATAGCATAGCTTAGTACTGTAAGTGTATCACTGATCATATTCTAAGAAAATCCATCTATCCCTTTCTTCCTCTTCCTCAAACTCACTACCCCTCTCAACATAGGTACAATCCTTTCAGTTACTAATCTATTACATTTCCTATTTGAACATTATGTGTTATTTAATAATTTGATATTACAAGTATCTTTCATAAGAACGCAGTTTCTCTTGGTGTTGAGAATATATGAAATGTTCTCGGGTGACTAGCCGAATTAAAGAAGTGTTATAATTACATGATATTTCAGCGATCACATTTGCTTTCGCCATCTTCTGGTGAAGTGCGGTCAAGAACATGCGATGTTGTTGAGCCAACCCAGACTCCTGCTGCTACACTGTGATTGGTTGGCTCTGGAACCCGTTGCAGCCGGGGTCCTGACATGTTGCAACTTGATTTGATGCTGTGATGGAGCCATGGCTTGATTCGGTGCCCCTGTTCACATGGCCTGCAGCAGATGGGCCAAAAGTCATGTTGGAAGGAAACATCAGAAGACAGTAAGTTGCTCATCCATCTGCCAAGTCGAATTGTATCCGTTGCATGCCTGAGTCATATTGAGCCAACCAAGACTCCTGCTGCTACGAAATATCATCTAATTATAACACTTCTTTAACTCGGCTAGTCACCTGAGAACATTTCATATTTACAAGTATCCTTGTTTTTGTTCCTAGTAATCTAGTAATGTTTCCTTTCTTGGGTAGTGGATTTTGTCTATCCTCATTATTAACACTAGAAGTTTTTGAGACATAGATAAAATGCATTAATCTTTTAAAAGAAATTGATTGTCGATCTTTATAGGAACAAACCTATTCTAATCTGGAGCTTATCGAGATGTTGTTCCAATACAGTTTTGCTTAATGTGGAAAACAGATTTGTACTATTTTCATCTGTTTATTAAAACTTATCAAAAAATATCATTCTGTACCTTTTTCATAAGAAAATGCAGTCAGACTGGTATATTTATCATATTTTTTAATTCTCTACATTGTTGTGGCATCTCTTTTATTTTAAAATACTTGACGAGTGTACCAGGTATAAGAGTGCTCTGTGAATTATGTATGTAGTAAACTCATAAACTCCAAATAGAAATATGTTTAAAGATGTTAGTATATTTCTAATGCAAGTTAATACATCTTCTTTAATAATAGAATATCCTGTATCATACAGAAATGTTAGGTGGTTTTAATATGGAAAGGTAGATAAAGTTAACCCATCACTTAACAAATTGAAGGCAGCAGGGCTGTGTACATGAAAAAGCAGAACACAAACCACCCTCTCAGTGGTCACTTCAATAATTTATGGAGAGAATGAAGCACGTGATTAGGTCAGCGGTTAGTGCATGCTAGCTGCAATATGTTATAAAGGATTCACTCAAAATCTTGCGATTTTTGCTTTCTTTAATAGTAAAATGAAGTTTTTCCTTATGGTTATAGGATGAATCATAGAGACAGAAGACACATTGATTCAGTGGTCTTCATACTCATTGGCAAACATTATTATGGTTCACCCGTTTTCATAGATGACAATTATGAGTTTCTTGGGGTTGACATCTGGGGGGGGGGGGGAGGGAATTATTGAGGGTTTGGCTGCCTACCATTGTGGAAGAATTAGTGATGATGATGAGGATCATGGTGAGAAATTAAATTTCTATCCAGAGCTCAGA
Organism: Vandiemenella viatica; assembly: GCA_031002005.1. NCBI lineage: Eukaryota > Metazoa > Arthropoda > Insecta > Orthoptera > Morabidae > Vandiemenella > Vandiemenella viatica. The sequence continues at coordinate 43,767 of JARYHS010007053.1, forward strand.
GAAGGGAGTAGAATGGTCATTATTGATTGGGTCTTAAATCTACCAGGTGTCAACTTTTAATTTAATTTAAATGTGATGGACTGCATGCTTCAATGGAAATTTCCCTATGCACCCATTTTCCCCCTTTCCTGTGTCCACCCTCTATCAATTTCATCTTTAAATTGTTTCAAGGTTTTTGGTAAGTTATTAATCAATCCTCTTGGTAACATATAACATACTAGCATTTGCCGCTGCTTCACGCGCATTCCCTTTTGTATGTGTAAAAATTCTTTACCAATTTTATTCTATTACCATATATTAATGTAGAGAGGAGTGAATTCTAAATCCTTTGTTTAGTTATTGCCTTAGGTTTGGTTTGGTTTTCATACTGATGTTCGAGAGTTTTGTTTCATTCATATTTTAATGTTATACAATTTATGAATTAGTAGAAAAGCTATCTGAAAAATTAACTGTACTAATTCATAGTCATAATTATTGTGAAAAGGGGAAAAACATGTTTAGAAAGGGTTTTATTTTTGTGATGTTTAAGAGAAATAAAATGTTAATTTTACCTTACTTAGTAGATTGGTCACTATAAAGCCTCTGTGTGCCATTTTTATATGCTGATGCAGATAACTGCATGATTTATTATTAATTTAATTGCAATGGAGTTAATACTCTGGCGTCAGTTCTCCCAGTCATCTAATTACTCCTTTTATTTTATTTTTTAACATTTTATAATTGGTGTGCTAAATCCTTCCCACATTTATTTTTCTGTTTTATAAATTTTAATTTCAAATTCCTTAAGGGTTTTTGGTACATTACTTACTCATTACTTGACTTGATAATTTGTTCTAATCCCTGACACCCTTACCAACAAAAGAAAATTTTCCTGCTTCCTTATGCATGAAATTGGGCACCAACTTGTGGTCGTGTTTCCCCTTACATGCACTATTCCTAATTCTTTGACCAATATCCATTATGCCCCATCACCAACATATGCCCTGTATATTACCAGAACTCTATTCATCCTCCTACCTTCATCCAGTAATTCCCAATCCGAATTTAATTTTTTCCTTTTGCTGTTAGGATATTGGTTTTACTTTGACGATATGTTATTTTTGCTATAAACTATAAATTTATGTGGATTAAAACTAATCTCACACGTTAAGAATTATTTTTAATTTCCTTTGCTTTCAAATCACCGTATTACTAATGCCATTATTTCAGCCACATGTAAATAATTCCAAAATGTCATGATTTGTTCATGGTACAGTGTATGTATTAATGCACGTTTAACTGAAGCTATGATTTTCAAACGTTGGTCTGAGGTTGTGTTTTGGTTGAAGTACAGCCTGGACCATTATGACAGTTGATAAGCTTTGTTGAAACATAAGAGACAATATGGATTTAGCTTTATAATTAATGTGATGTAGCATCAGGATATGAATTATTTTAATTTATCTTTGCTTTCAATAAAGCCATATTATTGTTATTATTTTAGTTCCTTATATGTACCTCCATCAGGCAAAGATTCGATAGCAAAACAGCAAATGTATTCATGCGCATGTGACAGAAGCCAAGCTTGTCATTAGGTTTAAATACAGCCTCAACCAGAAAGGCAATTGACACGCTATGTTACAGCATAAGGCATAATGGATCTAGTTTTATAATTTACACGGTGTATCATGAGGTGTTAAGATGCCAAATCAACTTTTAATTTCATTGGTTGTATGTTGCTATCGCCATTAACTGAACTGCACGTATGGACATAAACCTTATAAAACCAAGGTTATGAAGTTATTTTTATAGAAAGATCAGTTTATTTTACTGCGTGTTTGAACAGCAGCCAAACTTTGTACACACATTTAAGAATATTTGCACACGAGAGCCACCAAAATATATATTAATCCATTAAAGTCCATCAAAATAATAGACAGTTCTGTAGAAGTTATTAAGGAAAAAGTACATATTTACCTGTAAGCTTTTTAATAAGACATCTTTCTTTGAAAAAAAAACAACTGAATTTCGTATCCATAATGATATGTAATGAAAAAATATTGGCGTAATAATGTTTGTTGAACTTCCTTTAGTGATCACATAAGACATATTGTGCCACAGACAAACTTTAACTTTCTACCAAAGACATTCTATGTCTACAACATAAATAGTCTAATGCATCTCACATGACAACTGACCTGTTACGATGTAAATTAATGGTGATTACATTTGAATCATGTATTCCGTTTACTTCAGATAACTGCGGTATAAAAAACTGAATAATAAAAGTAAAAAAATAAAATGGAATTCTTAGATTTGTTAGATTTTTGCGAATGAAGTGAGCATCTGAAAGTGCATGATGATCCGCGGCCCACAATTTCCCATATATAAAGGTTTTTAATTGCTTGCTCCTTCCCATTTTACATATAAGTCACTAGCTATTTTCGCAGATTTTGACTCGTGCCATTAGTTCTAAAAATTTGAAAACTCTGTCCAAATTGCTGTCATAGTTTTTCGCGGCTCCCGTTCAAATAAAGAGATATACCCAGCTTGCTTACAGACTTATAATAGTATAGATTACCTATGACAGAAAATCTTCCCATACCCTTGTGCCTTAAATTGAGTGCCAGCTTGTGGTCATGGGATCTTTACCCTTCCATGAATTACTTTTAGTTCTTACACAAATACCTTTCCATGCTTCATCACCAATATATGCCTTGTACACTCTTATGACTCTCTTCACCTGCCTCCTATCTTCTGATTGAATTCCATTACAGCTCTTTTATCATCTCGTTAACTGATTCTGTTCTGCAGTATTTTCCAGAGAAAAATCTAGTAGCCCTATTTTGCACCCCCTCCAACTCCTGTATTTGATACCCAAAATGTGGGTCCCATATTATACCACCATATTAAAGATGGTATAACCACAGTTTTTAATTCAATTCATTACTTCTCTTGTATATCCCCTCATCATTCTCTCCATATTTCTGATGTGGCAGCATATCAATATCTCCATTAATTTACTTACCACTGATGTCAAACTGATTGGCCTATAATTTTCGACTCTAATTGTTACCACTCCTTTATGTACCGGTACTACTATCACACTTCTCCTGCACACTGGCAAGCAGCAAGTAGCCAGACTAAATTTCAATAATGATTTAAGATGTCACAATCTGCTATCATTAAAGACATCCATAGCAATATTATCTATTCCAACCCCTTTATGATTTTTCAGTTCCATCATGATATCCCCCAGGATGAATTTCATATTTGTTAGTCTGCTCATTACTAATTGTGTGATTAAGCTCGTTCTCCAATTAACACCCTCCAATTTCTGAATAATTGTCTCTATTGGTCTCACTAAGCTAGTTTCTTAAAATCTCTGCCTTTTCAAATCCTTGGTAACTTCTTCTCCATTGTTATTTATAACTAGCTCGTACCCGCGACTTCGTACGCGTGGATTAAGAATTTTTTTTTGCCAGAATTGAATATAGAAAGTTGTTGCTAACGAAGGATTGGTCCCAAACAACACTGAGTCGGCATAATACGACAGGAAAGCTATCACTATATCATTCTACCGTGAACCTGTCTCTTGAAGAGAATCAATTTCCAACATATTTCTGTCAGCATTTGATAAGGTCTCAAAATTTCGTGACTACAACTGTTAATCATACTGGAAAAAATGTCCTGTGCCCTTCATACAGATTTTCTTGTCAAATTCCATCAGTATCGATATAGCCATTTAGTCGTCAAAATGTAACAAAAGACAGAGATTTACTTCCGTATTTATAGTATTATTACTGCGGTTCACACACACACAGACACACACACACACACTTACTTACACACACACTGACTGCAAACAACCCCTGAGGGATCATTATAACGTAAAAAAATGTACACCTACAGCATTACAAGACTACCTATGATTTTCCTCGCATTGCACCCCTAACTTTGTAATATCTACAGTTTAACATTCAATCCGAATAACCGACAGCCCAGGCGTGACTCTTACGATCAAAAACAATTTTTAAAAATCTTAGCCTCCACGGAGATTTGAACCGGAGACTGCGACCCAAACATTAGTAAGCCAGCGCTTTAGCCATTGAGCTACATGACCGCTACACGGAAAAACATTAGAGAGACCTCCATATCAAACGCGTCTGTCTATCACTGTTCAGTAGTATTTAGATATTATGAGACAACATGTATTACTTATCAGATAATTTTTCAACCAAATGTAGACAGTATTTTTTCCTTGTTGCAGAGGATAAGTGTGCAAAGTTTCATCGAGATCGGATGAAAACTGTGGATTTGTATGAAGAACAAACAAACAACATACATACATTCATCTTTATATATACAGATTGCCTCAACATCCTCCCTTCCCATCAGTTTTCTAACATAGCAATAGAAATTTCTAAATGCATCAGTCAGTGGTCCTCCTGCACAGACAATACCCTTTATAAACCCATCTTTACCCACATTCTTTGCTATTGTTAATTCCTTGTTTAGCTGTTTCAAATATTCCCTACTATCCTACTGTCTCTTAACTTTGTTATGGTCTCTTCTCATCAACATCTTTAACCTCCTTACCTCCCTATTGCAGACATAGCTTCTCTACTCTCTTTATTTTCTATTTTGAAGTAAATATTTTGTCCTCTTTTCTTATATATCCTCTACCTCTTCCCATCTTGACTCTTGTGTGCTTGTGCCATCCTCCCTGAAAAATCTCTTCAAAAATACGTGGAAACAGAGGTTTTCAAAATTTAGAGTGGACGGAGGCTATACACCAGTAGGTGAACAGAGTACAAGTGGATTAACCTGGTGACAATTTTGTGAGGTCTCAGGTTACAGAAGGAAAAAGTGATCATGAAGCAGTGTTAATGAATATTAGAGCATTTACTAAACCAGTGGACAAAGTAGGTTACAGACGCCATTATAGGAAAGTACAAATCACTGAGCTGGAAGCATATTTCAGAGAACAATTCAGAATTTGGAAGAAGGGCACCAGTACAGTGAAAGGTGGCTGGGAAGCATTGAAGGAGATAATAAGAAGGGAGAAGAAATGTTTGTTCCAAAAAAAAAAGAAATAAAGAAAAGTGCAGACCCTGATTACTATGATAGAGAGGTGATGAGGCTAAAGAGGTTGGTATGAAGAGAACAAAACAGAAATAAGATACAATAAGGAAGCTGGGATTTTCCACGAGCATTGCAACAACAAATCCCACAATGGAAAACTTCCATCGATACATATGGCATGTGACTTCATTTACAGAAGACCGAGTACATGGAGTGTGGGGTTCCAAGTGATGGGTCTGTCAATATCTATGGGGTTAAATTCTATAAGTCATCTTAATTCAAATATTTGCAAATAGTATGTATCATGTTCATATGGTCAGACACACCCAGATGTCCGAAACAGAGTCAATGCATCCGGGATAAAGTGGCATCAGGTCTCAGGAGTAATTTTTTACCAGAAGGCGCCACTGTACATTAAATCATAGGTTTACAGAATCACTGTTTGACCAGTGGCACTGTATGGAACCAAATGTTGGCCTGTAATGAAAATACATGAACAACAGATGCATGTCATGGAAATGAAGATGTTTCGCTGACCACACGGACTCACTAGATTGGACCACATCAGAAATGAAAACATTCTGGCAGCATTTGGTGTGGCTTCAATCCCTGAAAAAATTCGTGTGCGTCATCTTTGAAGTTGCAGCCATGTACTATGCAGCAATGACACCTCAGTGTTGAGAACAGCACTCAACATAATACAGGAGGGCCGAAGACCTTGAAAGATGCCCAGAAAGGGTTGGCTTTATACATTGTGGGAGGACATACATCTAGTCAATGTCTGACCTGAATATGCACAAGACCAGCACAAATGGCAGGAAAAGTCCAGTAAAGCAGACCCTGCAATGTGGGATAAATGCTAAGAAGAAGAAGATTATACCTGCAGGTGTGCTGCAGCATGATGCATCTACAAATTTCTACGACTATGTTAGAAAACTAAGGGTAAAGGAAGGTATACAGATAATTATGGGTAAGGATGGTGTAAGGGCCCAAACTGCGATTCCGGGGTGAAGTGTAGTTTTAGATACCTTAACTGAATGTCTACTTAAATAAAATGTTTTCTGAATCTGCTTCGATACTTTTAAATTGACCATGTGCCTGCCTGGAATATTTCACTGTAAAGCTTATCAGCCACCACCAAGCTTATTCGAACCAAAAGCTTAGAAAAGGTTACTGTTGAAAGCTAAGATATTTGAAAAATCCACTTGTTGAAAAATTTTAAAGTTTATTAAAAATCACATTTGGAAAAACAGCATTTACAGTCAAATAGGCTGGACTAAACTTTTCCAAACAAATTGCAGATTATGAAGAGAGAGAATTTCACCGACTGAGCCCCATTGAAAATTTTATAAGTTCATAGTCTTTACTATTAACTTTATGTCAATATGGCGGTGCTTCGACCAACTGGAACTTGACCCACCTAACTGGCAATCACTTCAGCACACGCCCGACACATCGTCATGCAGGTCCAATATACGCCATTCCCAGGATAAAGACAAAGACCTCGCTACCATGTCATCCTTTATACCCCCTCCGGATGATTGATGTATACCGATGCTTTCCAAAAATAAAATAAAAAGGTGTAATTATAGAATGTGTTCTAAATTTAATCGTGTATAGCCTGGCCTTCAAGGATTATGAAAAGTGTTTAGTGAAAATTCTCAAATAATTATCTTGCTTGTAAATGATTTAGTTTTCAGGTGCATTGGTAAAAAGTTTCCGAAAGTTAATTATGATTCCCGAGATGTGTGTTAATTCTGGCAATTTTTAGGTGACCCCTCTGAATTGCAAATTATCGTGATAAAATTGTTGTCATTAAGTTCTACTTTAATTCCTAAATAAAATGGTGTAAATATTATTATTATCGGTGGTGTAAGTTATGAGTTTGACAAAAATCGGGTTTGAAATATGTTTAGCAGATACTTGGTTTTTAGTTATGATTATTCAAGTGTTGTTTATGTCGAAAAAGTGAAGTTATCTGAATTTTCATCATTGTTTTATTTACGGAAGTGGCTTGGTTTACTTGCAAATAAATCTAGAAAACTACCACTTGTGGATTATGACGAAATAATTTTAAAAGTTGGTTTAATATCTGATCTACTGCATGGAATGTTCTGAAATTTTAATATGTTATACAGATTTTACATTCTTTCAGGAAACCTACTTTTTAGTTTGTGAAATTATTGAAAACATGATTAAAAATGTTGAAAGTGTATCTATCAAAGTGTTTAAAAATTTATTTACATTATTTACACAGTGTGAAACTATGGAATTTTACTGAAATTATCTGTTTTTCGGATTATTATTATTTTAAAATTGTTTTACTGCATCGAAAAGTTTAATAATTAGTAATTATCACGTAACCAAAATCTATTGTTTAGAAGTTGGATAATAATGGATTACCCTATTCCAGGTTAGTTTAAAAGTATTAAAAAATGTTTATTTAGCACTTATATGTTGAGTGACTTATTGCTTATAACTGTGAAAACTAGAATTTATCCAAATTCTATTACTAAAGAAATTGCTGTTGATTTAAAAAAGGCAACGATACTAAGTAATTGGTTTCATGGGTCCATTAAGGAATATCATTCTGGTATGGGAGGGGAAAACAAGAGTATTTCTCTATGTAAGTAGTACGAACAGAATAAAAAACTGGAAATAAATTCCAAGGATAATATAGGTGAGATAAGAAATCCAAAAAAGATAATGCAGCTGGTGTAGATACTATTTCTACAGATTATTAAAGGTGGATAGATATGTATTGTACCTTATGTAGTGATATTATTTACATTGGGCTTCAAGACTGACTGCTTACACAAAGGAGTGCCTTAGTACTAACAGTCCATAAGGGAGGTGGAAACAATAGAGTTACATCAGTGGTAGGAATATGATGGAGAGATTGATATGCAACCACTTCAGGAATGGTTGTAAGGGAAGGAACTGGTTTATAAAACAGCAATATTGATTTAGGAAAGGACACTAATGTGAATCTTAGTTAGTGGGCAACATGCAAGACATTGCAGATGACGTGATAATGGAGTCAGGTTTACAGTGTACCACTGGATCTATCCAGAGCATTAGACAGAGTGAGCAATAAGTGAAAGTGACTTGTTGGATGGAAGAATTCTTAGAAGGAAGAAAGCGAAAAGTTAGACAGGAAGTACAGTATTGAACGAGGTAAAAGAGGTAAAGGTGTGCCTCAGGGAATTTATTGGGACAATTGCTGTTTGTTATTCTAATGACAGATTGTATTGAAGAGTTGAAGTTAGAAGTAGATTGTTTGCAGATGGCATAATGTTATAGAAAATAATTAAAACTGTAGATGGCTGTGAACAACTACAAGAGGATCTGAACAGGATAGTTAAACGTAGTATGAAAATAACTACCAAATAGATTCAGTTTATTAGTTGCATGAATTTGCTATGATTAGGGGTATGGATGGAATTGCTTGTCCAAGATCCTAACTGCAAATGTTGTGGCATAACTTTTGATAGTAAACTCAATTGGGCAGGACATTTTTGCAGGTGGTAGGAAGAGGTTTCATAGTCCTTCATTTATTGGAGGAGATGATGAAGGGATATACCAGCAAAGTGAGGGAATTGGGTTACAAAATCTTGGTCAGACCAATGCTAGAATATGGTGGAGTGGTGTGGGATCCACATTATGGGCACCAACATTAGAAGTTGGAAGGAAATCAAAGGAGAGTGGCTAGATTTGTCTGTGTAAATTATCGCAGAATACAATCAGTAACTGATTTGTTGAAGGAGATTATTGAAAGAGACGAGATGGGTAAAGAGAGTATTTAGTTTTATCAAGGTTTATAATCAGGATAATGCATGGATGGATACAGCGGCGGCCCTAGGGCGGTGCGAGCGGTGCGCCGCACCGGGCGCCGTCATGGGGGGCGCCGAAATGCAGCGAAGATCGTCTGCTCAAAAATGAAACATAAGTTCTATCATAACCCAGCTTGCTGTTCATATATTATTTAACACAAATCATCAGAAGAGTTTATAAAATTAAGAGTTTCAGCTTAATGCATAGTCGTATGTCAGCATAGAATAGAGTCAATTCGAGTTGCTACTCGAGTCAGTTCGAGTTACTCGAATCATGAAAATCACATATCGTTCTAAAGTTAGCACCCTCCAGTGCCGCGTCGCGCCTCCCACACCTGTTTCCTGCCTTTTGGCTGTGGTCTTAAAGTTCATGCATGCGGGTACATGTGCATGGGCGAGATCCAACATATTTATCTCTTTCTACCATATTAGATCCTCGGTGATTACAATTAACGTTGGTATCGTAAATATTTACAAAGCTTATCTGTCTTTTACAGACAAGACATGTCGCTAACCTCAAAAAAAAAAGTATGGTGCACATACTTAAAAAGAAAACAAAACCTAGACGAAACTGAGAAGGCTTCAATATTGCTAGCAATTTTTTTTTTTTTAGAATCATCTGAATCGTCGTCACCAGAAACTAGTTCTACAAGAGGCAGAAGAAAACTTTTAATGGACGTTATTCAGACGAGGCTCATGATAACGAGCAGCATGTGCGAGAAGATTTATCTATGGCTGGAACGTCGTCTGCTGTTCAAAAGATTATAAATGGGTATACAAGACATACCACCACCGTCGCCTTTTCAAAGTACAAATTATGACGATATTTCAAAATTGTCGCCCATTGACTCTGCTGGCAGAGATGAAATAATTTTCGAGCAACGAAAATATCCAAGAAAAAAATCATGGACGTCATTTTTCAAACACGCATTTTAAAGAGTAACACAAAATGGAGAAACTTATAGATAGCTTATTTTCTAAATCTGCAGATAAAGTATATTGTTTATATGTTCTTTATTCAACAGAAGGTCTCATTTTTATTTGGGAAAAGAAGGATTCGATGACTGGAGTTACGCTAATGAAGACGCAAAAGTGCGGGAGTATTTCGCTGTGCTTACAACCCGGGACCTGGAGCTGGATTCGCTGCCCTTTATCATTGATACTTTGCAAAAGTTCGATTTGGATATGAACGATTGTCGAGGCCAAACATATGCAATGGATCCAATATGGTAGGAGGAAACAAATGTGTCCAAAGAAAAATTCTGAACCAGTATCTTCGAGAATTTTTTAATCCATGTAACTATCATTAAATTTGGTAATAGCAAGTGCCACCAAAACATCAGTTAAATCGGTTTATTTTTCCGGATTTCTTTGAAGAATATTTGTTTTATTCTCTCAATCAACAAAGAGATGGGAAGTGGTATTCAAGCACTTAGAAGACTATCGCCAAAAAATTTGCGATACTCGTTTCATGAATAGAGTTTCTAGGATCCCTACAGTTCGTTATCACTACTTTTCAGTTCGTGACGCCCTTCTGAAACGAATTATTCAGTTTGCAAGCTGCTAATCCCTCTTGCAACTTATCCTGATTGAGCCAGATTCAAGCTGCTAATTGGTTAATTAACGGCGTGTTGTGGGAGTTGACCCTAGGTCTCCACTAACACACACACAAGCCGTGCAGCTTTTATGTTCAATTACCAGCACTTGAAAATTCTCGTACTAGCAGACACACTCTCAGCTAGAGTAAAGATTTTTGGAGTATGAGCCATAAATGAGATAGCAACAAATCCAGAAGAATTGTTTACAGTGAACATGTTTTAGCATATGATCACCGAGTGTGGTGATGTAACAGTTAGCGTTCTGGCCTCGCATTTGGGAGGACGCCGGTTCGAATACTGTCCAGGCATCCAGATTTGGGTTTTCCATCGTTTCCCAAATCAGTACAGGCAAATGCTGGGATGCTTCCTCCAAAAGGCCATGGCCGAATTCCTTCCAATTCCTTGCCCCCATCCATTCCCGTCTCTAAAGACCTCGCTGTTAAGACACGTTAAGCAGTTTAAAAAAAAAAAGCATATGATTGATACAATTGAGAATGCGTTGGTCACTCTGTTTGTACAACGTTCCAAGAGTATAGCCAGGATTAGCTTCACAGTGGGGCAAAAACAATGAAAAATACTTGTAGGAAATAGTTTTACCTGGGGAAAAAATACATGCATTTAACCTATCTGCAAAGGTTCTGGCAAAATTTTGGTAAAGTTTATATTTCGGTATTCAGAGTAGGAATATATTTTCTATTTTTATATATTTTAAAAAATTATTAAAAACTGTGAATTTGACGTATAGGTGAAGTGAGCATTGTGTTCGCTATATTAGCTCAAATAAACCTTTTCAAACATACAGTATTCCTTTTTACGGTTGTTTCTCATTCACACCGCTCCTCTTTCCAAGGTTTGAGTTACAATCATATGTAAAGACTATGTTTTGCACGCGGCTTTGCTCGAGTGGAATTCATAAAGTATTCATATACATATTTGTATTAGAATCCCACGGGAACTGCTATTTGGGATAAAAGTAGATGGCCAATATTCCAAATTTATCATAAGCAGTTCAGTCGTTTCGACGTAGAACAGTAAAAACATCCAAGCAAACAAACTTTTTCGTTTATGATTAATAGGATGTAAAAACTGTATGTTACTTCAGTCTATCTATATGTACACTTTAATCACGAATAAGCGATTGCTAATTTGGGGCGCCACAATGAGATCTCGCACCACCTGAAAAACTTGCTAGGGCCGCCCCTGGATGGATATTAGTAGAAGGATTGGGAACTCTGTATGAAGGGGAAGAGATAATCATAAGCTGGCACTCAAATTCAGGCAAAAGGGAGTGGAGATTTTTTTTTTTTTTTTTTGTGGTGATGTAGTAAGGGACTGGAATAAATTACCAAGGGAAACAATGAACAGTTTACCAATAACACTGAAGAAGCTTGAAGTTGCAAAGGATAGGTTGTAAGACCCAAGGCTGATACTGAGGCTTATAGCCTTAGTGCCTCAACTAACTCTTGGTGTTGACTCAAAGTTCTGTAGAAAATTTATAAAATGATTTTGACTTGACCATGTAGCCGGATAACTCAACCTAAATGCTTGAGGTCGCCACAATATTTGTTACACACAAATAGAGAAAAGGTTGCAAGATAACTATGAAATGATAAAAGTTCACTTTCTGAAAATTCCAAGTTTTATTTTATGAAAATCACAAGTTCAAAATAGCATTAACAGTTGAGCTGGCAAATCGAACACACTTTTCCAAAAGTTTGCAGATTGTGGAGAGAAATTTGAACCGACCGAACCCCTTTAGTGAATTTACAAGTTCTTAACAGTCATTAAAGTTACTATATAACATGACACCAAAGTTTCAACATGGTCGAACTAGCCAGCATGGCGAGTTACAACCAACCGAGACGAAAGACAAACTGGAACAGACAACAGCAGGACAGATGACATACTGGAACAGACGACACGGAACAGACAAACCATAATGGCGGCGGGGTCCTTTTATAGGAACCATTAGAATCAGTGACGTAAAGCAACTGTATCACATCTTTTTGCTTCCGCGAGCTCAAAAGTGTGTGTAATTTATTTGACGATCCAGACTATTAAAAATGTTTAAACTTTGACAGTATCTGGACTTATCTACTAGAAGTCCAACGGCAGTTCTCGTGAGAAATTTAGAGTAACTAGTTTTAAAGTTTTAGCTGTTTAAAACTGCGTAGTGACACATTCTAATTCGGGGGAAAATCCCTAAGTGTTCTGGAATTTTACGCGCGTCAACAACAATCCGCGACAATCTATTTTTCAAAAACTTGATTACTAGACAAATGCTAAAACTTTTTATGAAACCATATATGTACGAAATCGTCTTAATTAGGCTATCTACTGATGTAATTTTTAATTTAATATCTCTTTAATAAAAAAGCTTATTTTTCTCTTAATTAAAATCACTAATTAGACTTTACCAAATTACTTAATTTTATTGCCAAAATATCAGGGACAGTGCTGACTATAGCTGGTGATAAAGATCGGTTGTCGCTTTACGCAATTTAAAGATATTACAAATCTTAGAATTTCTACTTTATGATCGCATGTTTCAAAACTTGAACAAATGGGAATATCTCTTAAACTAAACATTTCCCGATATGATAAATACACTTTAAAATGATTTTTATGATGAATTGTTACTGTAGGGAAGATTACAGGCAAATTCCTTTAAGTTGAAAACTGCTCTTCTCGAAATTTCTAAGTCCCGCCTAAGCAAAACTAGAATTTGCCAAAATTCTAAGGTGCTTACAAGGTGTAAATAGATAATGGAGGAAAAAAAATTTAAGACATGGCAAAGTGAGGGTGTAGGGATATTACTTCCAGAGTGTTTGTGCTCCATCACAATTGTGAATTACATTTAAAATAAAAATTAATGTAAGTTTAACTTAGTTAACGATCCTAAATATGTAAGCCCCAATCCCACAATAGGTAGCTTTAACACTAGGGATAAATGTAACATCTACCAAGAATACACATAATTGTCGGCTTTTTCTAGTTTCCATTGCTTTTTTTGTGGTATTGTTTCTACCTTTCCTTGAAAATACCACTAACTGCAGAAGTTTGTATGTTTGTTGATGACCCTCAGTATTTTTTAAATCACTTCTCTGAAAGCAATATTTTAAATGAACAGATTTCTTTAGTTGCATGAATATTTAAAAACCCCTATAGAATCGCAAAATACTATTGAAAACATCACTCATGGTATGCGTTTCAACTGTGAGAAAGTTCCGCATCTTCTTTATAAATAAAATCCATTGTGCATAAGTAAACCATATCATCCTGCTGAGGCCATAGCTTTCACTCAGTCGAAATTCCTACCAGACTCCAGTATCACATATCAGAATGATATATATAAACCTTTTGCACCACTTCAATAACATTTTGTGTGAATAAGGCCTGAGGTAGTCCAATGGCATGTCTGTGATGATGCGATTTTATGCACTCCTCAGATGTATATTTAATATGTATATAGTGTAATGGGCTTTGGTGTATATTAGCTGAATAAGTTAGTCATTATTTTCATAATTACTTACACTTAATATGTTAATAGTAATTTAAAAACGAACATCATGTATAATCCTCAAATTCAAGATTGCTTTTACATGGTGTACTGTGGGAAAAAAAACCTGCATTATTCTGTTTTTATAAATCACATTTATTGCCACTGCTACAGCCCTATTAAAACAGACAGAGATGAGGGTATATGGTTTCTGTTTTCCTTATTATGGCAGTAATTAGTCATCAATTTATTTATTATTATTATTATTATATATTCAGCAGTTTAGCTGAACTGTAAGATTTGAATCTTACACTTAAATGTTATAGTTTTGTATCAGGTATTGACAGAATTTACACCATATGGATTCCTAAACATCATGTAATGAGCAATAATACAAAACTGATATTTTACAACTTACAGTGTTTAGAAAGTTAGCATTTATTTTTCTTGCTAGATGCAAATATTTCAAGTGTTTTCTATAAGAAACATATAATTCAGATTATCTGCACAATAAGAAACATATTCTTCAGATTATTTGCACAATTAATGAAAAGAATTAGATAAATGTGGTTTAGTGTACAGAAATTGTGATTTTTTTATTCACTGTAACACAAGTAACAGAACTGTTCCACAGTAACAATAGATTTAACTGCTCATTGTTGTATGTTACAGACACGGACCAAGAGGAATATGAAAGAAGTTTTAGAGCTGGTCACAGTTGCCCAAGTTGTACGAAAACATATAAGAATATTCATGATTTGAAAAAGCACATGAGACTTGAATGTGGAATGGAGCCTCAATTTCAATGTCCTTATTGCCCTCAGAGAACAACTCAAAGAGGCAGTCTGACCAGACACATCAGACGACATTTTTACTAAAGTGTAAATATTTTCAACAAAGATAAAAATCATGTTACAAACATAATATGGTATATTACTGAAAATTAAATTCTAGACTGCAATACAAAATTTATCATGTTAATCTGGATAATAGTTTTGGAATTGTTAAACAATACCACTGTATAGATCACCCTCCATCCTATTTTTGATTTGACTGTGACAAATTTAGAGAAAAAAAGTATTGTATTAAAAAATAAACCTTTCCATTTTACAAAAGATTCTTGAGCAGCATTATGGATTTTTTGTGTGTGATGGAATGTTGAGTTTGAATGAGTTAATAAGTAACAGTATAATTAAGGGATAAAGGATAAGATTCGAGAAATAAGATGCTTTTATGTATTCTTTCTTTCCTCATGCTATTCAGGATTCGAATGCGCAGAATTAAGATTGGTACTTAGCACCCTCTGCCACCCACAATGTTTGTGAATTGTAGAGTATGAATGTAGATGTAGATAATTCTTTCTGAAGAATTTCTGTCAATTATTTTGAGTTTGGGGCTCCAGGAAGCTTAATTTCTGACAATATTTCCTTCATATTATCATACTCAGTAGTTAATTTACAGTATTCTGAGCTGATTTAATTTGTGTTAAGGTGCACAGAAATCCACAGAAACACACATTTTTCACTTTGCAGTTTGGACTGAAACTCAATTAGCTCTTCTGTAATTGGAAAAATATCATTATTGTTTTCTGTTACTGGAGCCTAATCTAATCAGTAGTTATTCTTTCAGATATAGTAAGGATTGTTATTTTTTTATTATTTTTTAAACTTCTTGTATCCAGTTTAAGCTGCACAGTGGCTGAAGCACTTTTTAAACTGTTGCAACAAAATGAGGAAGATGGGATTTGATGCTGATCAACCATCTATATTTCTGTTTTAAAAACACTTTTGCAAAAGTAAATGCATACGGCATTATTAGCCGGGAAACCACAAAGAGTAGTTCGGCTGCCAAGTGACAAGCTTTCAATTTGTGTGCCTTTGCCATTGTACCTTTAGATTATACAATCCTTCTGGATAAATGGAACCTCCAGCTTTATGTGAAATCTGAACCAAGGTGTGTCCTAGCATACCTTATGCAAACATAGTGAAGCCTTGTCACAGGTGAAGTTCAGTTTTCAAGCCCACAAAAATCGCAGGCAATCCAACAGTAGTCAAACTGAGGACCTTCAGTTTCCCATCCACTCACCTTAACCAACTGAGCAACCAGACTGCTTCAAAATAAATCGTGTATAACATTGTTGGCCAGAAGATCCTGTAATATAGTAGTAGGATTTTTAATCTGGTGAAGTTTGAGATGTCTGACTTTTGGTCTAGGAAGTAACAAAATTGGCGTGATTCTCAAGAGAGAATTTTTTTAAATGTTTTGGGTTAATTTAAGAATAACAAAGCATTGTGAGATACATTTTAACTATTTTATTTGGTAAATTTTCTAAGTCTTATCCTATTGACATTTGGGCAGAAACATAATGGATAACTGAGAGATAAAGATTTGGGAACTGACTAATTTCATTTAAAATATGCAAGCATTACTAAATCCAAATATTTTATTGCTTGAAACAGATAATTTAAAGGCGATTTTGACATTTAAACATTTCATAAAAAGGCACAAATTAAGAAAAGTAACAATATCTCAGTGATTTAAGACAAGAAACAAAAGGAGATTTGTACCAAAAAAAACTATAGATTGATGAGAATATTAAAATCAAAAGGGTTTGCAAAAGAAACAGTTTTTAAATAGAGAAAGTAATGTTTTAATATATTACTAAACAAATAGGGCAGGGTGTGGTTTTTAGATGACAAAAGAAGTGATTGTTTAATAGAGAAATAGTAGTTTCAGGTTTAGAAAAAGCTAGAAAAGTAATATTTTAGAATTTTAAGGATGTAATAGTTAGGATTATTGATATTTTCAAAATTACAAAGGTACAGGGGATTAATGAGCAATAAGATTTAAGGGTTTATATAAGGAATGAGAATATAACATGAAATGAATTGTCAAACATAGTTTTTAAGGATAAATTCAAGGTTTTGTGATATGATAGTGTATTATCATGAAAGACTTAATTTGGGTATTTACTACTAAGAAAGTAAATGGTATTTTGGAATTCTGATTACATAAAAAATATTTTAAGATCTATGGCAACATTTTGTGTTAAATTTTATAAGGATTGACTGAGAAATAATTTTTAAGCAGTTTTCAAAAAGTGATACAAGCAAAATAAAAAAAAAAAGTACTAAGAACTAAAATCTGTAAGTTTCCACCCTAAATTTACTCAAGGATTTCTGGGAACAGTTAGTTAGGCACTCACATGGGGATATATTCTGTAAGCAATGACCAGCCATCATTCTCGCTTTGGAATTTGGTTAGAATGGATCCAGGCACATGTGTATTTTCAAAGGCAAAAGTTGAAAGTGTCCGAGTGGAATGTATAGCTTCCATGTTGGTATTTCCAGTACAGTGACATAGCATAATGTGTGAAGTTTAAAAAGTACTAACAGTGTGGGATTAGCATCTCAATTTTAGAAACAAAGTTTTTGGCATAATTTTCACAAAAAATTGGCAAGAATATTCATAATTTACTGAATGTGAATTAACTTTTGGTAAATCTTTCTGCAATCTTCATAAAAGTAGTGAAGTCTAATGTATAGAGACTGTTACCAGAACATTTTGAAGTTTCTGTTTTTCATTAATACATGTTACTCTCATGTTTGACACTTTTATCATTTCTTAAATGAACCTTTTAATTATTGAACAAGAATACTAAAATAAAATCTCATCCCTGAATGAGATGGTAGCCACAGTGGAGTGGATCAACTTTGTATCTTGAACTGACTAGCATTTCATAGTAAACAGTTACCAGTATTTAATTGCAGTTATTCCCACGGTTGTGAGGCTGAGTGATCAGTTGTTGCTAAGTAAGATTACCAACAGATTATCAAAATATGAACTAGCCAAATTAAGACCAAACCATCATCATATTGTGACCACTACGAAGGTACTTCAGCTGACAAGTGACAGAGTTTAGATTTACCAAGTATTCCACCTCTGTCATGGTTGGAACTACAGTTTAACATTTAATTCTAACCACAGACTGTCCGGGCATACCCATAGATCAAACCAAAGCTGTAAAATAATGCTGAGATGATTCCTCCATATAGGTTATTGCCGAATTTCTTCCTTACAGCTTTTTGCAGCTCAAGCAGGTGTCCAACAATTAAGTGAGCTCGAAAGAGGGGGTGTAAGAGGTGTCCAGCAAAAT
>JARYHS010007055.1:0-25010 GCA_031002005.1 Vandiemenella viatica
AGCTTATATTAGAGCTGTAAAAAAGTAGAAGAAACGGACAGTATGACAAATAAAGTGGTTGCAGGAAGATTATAAACACGATCATATACTGCTACTTGTACTATTTGAAAAGCATTTTCTTCGATTTCTTCAGTATTACATAAATGCACAGATACATCTTCCTATACATTTCTTCAATATCCTTCATCTTCCCCTTCATAATTTGGGCTTCCTATATTGCTGATACTGTCCATTGGTTCGTGTTGATCTCTCATACACACTAGTAAGTTTTGTAGATTTCGTCTTCGCCTATTACACGTCTAGTTGAATTTACTTTTTTTCTTTTTTATATGTATATATATATAGCACTACGCAAAGAGTGGATTTTTTTAACATTATTTTTTTTATTAATGCACTGTCAACTTATATATTATATTTCCCACTAACCTCTATCAATGCACTATTCCTATTTTTTTTTAAATTTTTGTTCCCGTCCTCTTTTTGGTTTCACCTTCCAAATGCAGTATGTTGTTGATATGTCGCAATGAAATCAGCAACAAATTCTCTGCTCATCTTTCTTAACTTGATAGATACTCAGCAAGTCTTATCTGCCGCGAGTAAATTGCTAAGATACCTGTGTGTATGGTTACCGTCGCGCATGCTCGCCACGTACAAATCTGTAACAATTGTTATTGGCTTGTGATGCGGCTCGTCTTTAGACAATTAACACACATACTTTATCGTCTATATGGATCGCCACGGAATTGCCGGCGCACAAATGTGTGTGTGTATGCTTAGCTATTATATAGACTGTCCTTTCAGGAAGGGGACCCTTTTGCGCTTATGTCACCTGTGCGCTTTTAGTCGGTCACCACTACTTATGGTGCAACCAGCTATTAATTATTTTGTTGCCATTACGAACAACAGTTATGGTACTGATATCTACTCGTATATGCAAATAATACTGTCAATACATAATTTATTCTTCATAACTATTCGAGGCAGGTCAAAGAATGATTAAAGTTGCCAGGTGGGTGGTAATGCAGAAAAATACACAGTTAACTTGGACTGTTCCCCTGACGGTTATTGTTGACTTTAATCAACGCTTCCAATGCTTTCACACAATTTTTTGTCATTTATTTCACTGGCGGTGATCAGCATAACTAATCACGTGAGACTGCAAGTCATATGGCTGATGGTAATGTCGCGCAATCTCCATGTGCATCCGCCTGCTTATATCCTACAGGAAGAGACCTCCTGCAGGTTGAGTGGGTAAGCAGCTGCCACATGACCGTAAACAACCAAAAGGATACGTGATATATTCATACAATCTCGCTATGGTGATAGCAGTACAAATGTTTTACACCAGGCGGTTAGAATAATTTTCAAATCATATGTAACTAAACGTTATAATCCTTATATAATGAAATACGCATGAAACGTAGATAAAGATATGCACATACAAAAGTATGTTTTATGAACATTCCGACGTACATAATACCAATATGGCTTCTTGAACGAGTGAAATACTTTTGTCACTAGGATCTACAACGATTACAATTCAATTTTTGTCTCCATTACCTTACTCATCTACCTGTGCGTAATTTTATTATCATAATTACTGTTCTATACATGATGTATGTCGCGAATTACAGCGATCTTCGGAAACTTTTTCGTTTCAGTAGTCTACCTACTTCACTGAAGAAACAGTTTAATCATCTTTGCGTAATATTCCTCCCTTGCAGAAAAGTCAATAAATCATACCGAATGGGCCGTTCAGCACCGAAAAACTGTCAGGATGAACTTCAACATTTCACCGAAGTTCTTGCATTCCCCCATCAAACTGAAACCTTACGGGATGTTTTCAACATCTTACGTGTCTCCGTAAAAGATTTTCCGTGCTCACAGAAACATCAGAAGTGCCGCTGCGAAAGAGGTCGTTAAACATCTCGTTGAGGTTGACAGCACATCTACAGTACAGAAAACAATACATAATTCAAACTACCCACGTGCACGCTAAGACACTACGCGTTCACTAATCTTTAGTCTAACAGGCGTAACCAAAGCGAGTAGATCGAACCTCTGATAGCCGGCCTCGGTAGCGTAGGGGCTAGAGTGCTAGCTCCACGTGCCGAAGGCCGCCGGTTCGAATCCGGCCGCGGGCATGGATGTTAAGTGTTGTGTGTCTGTGTGAATGTCTTGTCCGTCCTATGGCGTCCATACATTGGAAAAAATACACATTGAGCTGGCTGTATGGCCTCCGTTGCCGAATGCCAATTAAAAAAAAAAAAAAAAAAAACCTCTGATTGCCAGATGGTATTTAAGCTTTGCTGATGGTTATTTTAAATAATTTATTACACCCTGTGACAAAGTTACGAAATTCGTTAACGCGGTAAGAATTAACATTCAATCTGCGGCTACCATTTTCGCTATATTTGAAACTCATATTCCTTCTCAATCACGAGGAGTTCCTCTCCACGAGCTAACAGGGATGAACTGATATAAATGCAAGAATGTATCCCTATGGGGTGGGGTGACGGAAACCATTTAAAGAAGTGAGAGATCAGTGTTTTCCCGCCAAGAGCTAGTCTAGAGTGAGATACCAAAAACAGGGTTGGCAGAGTTCAACCGCTGATGGAAACATTTGTTACTGAATAATGCCGAGTACACCATTAAAGCAAAGCAAATATGTGTCACGCTGTATTTGGTGAAAACACGAATAGAAAAAGCACTCATTTTTTCCCGCTTGATATTAAACTTTTTTGTATCGAGGCACAATCTGGAGACTAAACATCAGTTTATTCTGTATAAAAGTATGTCTATTATGAAAGCATACTATGAAGTGAAAATTGTTCTTTCCGAAAAAACAACAGTCTGGTTATTTACAGATTGTCAAGTCTTTGATCTCGTGGTAATTTCTTCCATTCATCAAACGACTTCATGTATGGATTTGCAGACTGGTTAGATACCTTAAGTTATCATTCAGTATCAAATCACTCAGAAAAATCTAAAGTATCAGTAAATACGCTGTGATCCTCAAATAACCAACGTAAATGCACTTTGGAAGTTGTTTGTCGTTTACAGCAATATAATTAAACAACAATAACTCAAGAAATTAATATTTTGAACAAAGGTAAGCTCATATCTCAAAAGAATCTGAAATTGAATCTGTGGAAGGTTTTTGGTTTCTGTAGTAGGATGATAACTGACACACGTATGCCACACTTTGCACATCGTATCTGCGAGTGGAACAATGGCCAAGAGTGTATCTATGTTTACTGGGCAAGTTTTAAATTAGCTTTTCGGTTTGTTGAATTCACTGAGGTGCCAGGTTGAAATGTACGTCTATTGGGAAGCGAGACGCGATACTTTGTGCAGCCCTGGGCGGCGTGACTTCGAGGAGTGGCCAGCTGCAAAGTGGAACAAAAAACCACTTCTCACCTGCCCGAATCTCACCTGCCCACTGTGCCAACAATCTCAAACAGCTAATGAGACTTCCTAACTGCTCAACCATCCAAAATTTGTACTAGATCAGTTCAAAGCTTCCATCTAATAACAAAAAATAAAGTGTGTCACATCTGACGAAGAACTTCAAAACAAGGCCAGAAACTACAACTGGAAAAGGTAGCTACTGTCACATCAGTTAGGTAAGCGCGCCTATTGTCAACATGTTAAGGATTTCTTTTTCTAAATTCGAAGCCTCTGACCAAACTATTCTACATCTACATATATACTCTGCAATTCACATAACTGTGGGTGGCAGAAGGTGATCAGAACGAAAAACTAATCTCTTAGCTGTGCATTCCAATCCCTAATGGTACGATGGAAAAAATAATTCATATAAGAATCATTGCGGCACCTTATTTCTCTATTCTTATCTTTCCTGTCATTTTGACTCAAATAGGTAGGTGGACGAAGTAAATGAAAGTGGGAGTACACATGTTTACCAATAAGTTTAAACGAAACGTGCGTCGTCTATCTATCAGAGACTCCCAGCCCAGTCTACTAATCAGTTCTGTGGCGCTTTCCTAAGGACTGTAGCAAGCGGTCACGAATCGAGCGGCTCTTCTCTGTACTTTCTCTATACTGTAAATCAACCCCTTACGAAACGGATTCCAAATGGCACAACAGAAGTCCAAATGTGGACGCACAAGAGATTTGTACGCTGTCTCCTTTGTCTTTTCATAACAAATTTTCATGATTTGACCTAGGAATCGCAGCCTAGAATTAACTCTACCTACTAACGAATTAATGTGTAAGTCCCATTTCATGTTCCTTTTTACTGTTACTACCAAATTACAGAATCGATCATATAAATAATTGAACTATTTACCTCGTATTTCTGAACAATTGGATTCTTTTTGTTAGTTGTGCAAATTGTCTTGCACTTTTTACAGTTTAGTGTAAGTTGCCATTCATCGCACCACGCCGAAATAATATCCAGATCGAGCTCAGCAAACAATCTAAAAATGCTTTTCACTTTGTCTCCGAGATCGTTTATAAAGATTATTCAATAACTATGCATTCTAAAGTCATTTTATGCATCATAAACATTTCTATTCCCTTATATATAACAGTCGAAGGTTACTGTAAGGCAAACTTCTATATATTTAAGAAACATAAACCTCTACATTTTCTCCAATAGTGGGCATTTTGAAATAGATGTGCTCTTAAATTCTACACATTTTGTAGCTACAGTCAACACCCTTTCCACAATTCTAAAATAGCATCAGGGTCAGAAAAGAACTGATGAAGGGGAGATCAATACGAAAGTTTACAGAAGGGACCTGGCTCAATTGGAAGCAATTCGAGACTCAGATGGGGTCCCATGGGTGCCAATCCAGGTACCGCAAGTCGTGAGTCCCTAAGGTATACTGTAGACTCAGAGAAGAAATTTTACACATATAATCCACTTCATAAAAAATGAAAAAATTGTGTCAGATTTTCCTTTTTGATACCTGTCGGTTTTACATGGAGTACTTAGTAAGTGATGAATTTCATTATCTGGCTCCTAAATATGACGTGTGTAGCGTATTGTTGTTAAAGACAGTTTCTGATTACAGCTCAATTTTTAATGAGAAACATAAATTCGACATCCCTGTCGATTTAAGGAATACGCAAGTATTTAATCGTGATCACATTTACATATTGACGTTCAGTAGAAAGTAAAGCAAACTTACATTGCCTGTTAGTTAACGTACTTCCCGAAGTTGCGATTTTGCTAACAAGATACGCGCTTCCAGCTATGGTAAGCACATACTCCACACCACAGACATAACGGAACATGAGAACCAGTTCACAATGACGGGTAAAGCTGACAGCGTTGCTGGTTTTATGTACAGTTTTCTGGATCATCGTATTTCCCTAAATTCGAACTTATACAATTTCAGGTGTACTGTCGACTGTTGGTTCGCTTACTTTAGTGAATGCTGGAAAATCGGGAACGAATACAAAGTCTTCATCAAATTAGAACGGAAACAAAGAACATAGAAACGCAAAACATGTGACCAATTTCACGGAAATGAACGTTTTCATTGGTTTATCCAAATGCTGACAAATATCGGCTGTACAGGCAGAAACAGTGCGAATATTGTTATATGGTTAATGCAGGAGGATACGAGATCAAAATGTTTATGGCAAAGTTGGAATCAGAAAAAAATTAACGGGCGAGTTGTTTCTTACATAGATGACAATTTTCTTTGGTTACAGAATTCGAATTTTCTTCAAATCTACATTTCAGTTTAGAGCGCACAAAATCACAGTGGTTGGAAATTTGCTTTGAAAGACTTCAGAGTAACCAAATTATTTTCTTTTGTTAAAAATAAATACTGAAAAGTGTTTTTATTATTTATTAATAATGCCACATACGGCAGTCCATTATGAAATTAAGTAATTTCATTCATTAAAATTTAAAATTAACACAAAAAGTCATTTCGGAAACACGTCCTTATGAGCTAGTTCTATAGAAGAAAGCAACTAGAACATCGAAATATGAATAAATAACTCTGCGAACGCTCGGTAATATTAATTTCACCTTTTAAGAAATCATATTTCCAATTGTTAGAAAGTAAAACAATAATACCTAAATTAAAAATAAGTTTAAACTTTGTCCGATGGTGAACGCTTCATTTCAGTGAGTGCATCCATAACTGATGAAAATAGTTCATAGGAAGAAATGCGGGTTAGCTAGCGAGTACTCCTGTTACTGAATTTGATCAGGTTGGCAGTCAGCTACTCTGCCATCAGCAAATTAAGTACAATTTCACAAGAAAGTAATTTTTGACTGTACATTTAATCACCGAACATCAGTACCGAACGTATCTAAATATTTATATATATTAGAAATTACGATTTCAACGACATTCACAAGTAAGCATTTCAATTCACTTCTTGTTGTTACTGAGAAGCCGCGTCAAAGATGACTAATGCTTACGCCGCGCAGGCATTATTTTTTTAAAATCATTTCGGGAACGGGCATTCCGGGAACGTTCTATCGGACATGACGCGTGTTTATGAAATGATGTCTCTTCTCGAGTACGGCTAAGTACAAAGAAAAGGTTCACGGTTTTAGCACTGTATGTATCTAAAACCGAAGAAAGCATTATGGAGGGAGATAAACTAACAAATGCTAAAAATTACAAAACATGTGTCAATCTGAGAGTTAAAAATTCAATTAGCAAAAGAAATCCCTGTAATAAAGAAAGATTAATATGATATCTACTACTACAAGATAAAGAAACGAAAAGAAGAAAGTTTAAACTGAAAAGAATTTTTGAAACATATTGATTTTTCCGAAAAATATGAGCAGTTAAATTTTTTTAGATATGTGGACGAAAAGCGCCAAATTTTTAAACTAGAGTCCGATGATATCTGATACGTTATATTTGAAAATATATATCAAATTATAGCCATGTAATTACTAAAAAAGAAAAAAAACTGTCTCTATTACGGTTTTACTTTGAGAATAATATTGATATTTTAGAAAAATCCTAATTGTGTTATCAGGCGAAGGTTTTTTATATATTTTATTTGATATAACTAAGTGAAAAAATATTTTTGAAAGTAGTGATACAAGAATTATTTGATTAAAAATCTATTCAGCATTTATTTCGTCATATCGGAAACATCCCTGAAAGTCGCAGAAATTAATATAAATGAAGGATTTTCCTGTCGATCAATTTAAAAAATTAAATTACATCACAATTTAATTGTATATGAAGGTAATTCAACACCAAACATAATGCCTATTTCACATGAAAAAACTTTTATGTCAAATACGTAATTTTTCCATAGATACGACTAATTTTATTGGCAAATCTTAAAATGTATGAAATATTTTAGATATTTTCGATAATTTGTCAATGATTTGGTTCCCTACAAGAACTGGAAACCATATATAACAGACATCAAACATGATGTGTTATGACGTTTTTTGTGGCACGATAAGATTTAAGAGAAACCCAAGTAAAAAAGGCGTAAAGTAATATGTACAGAAAAATGAATTGTCGGTGTCAAGTGAATTCACTGAATAAGCACAGTTACAGTTCTGGTAAAACACAAAAAAGTATTAGAACCCACAGTCAGTAATATATCAAATAGTACTTCGCTACAGAAATTTAGCATAGCTATAAAAGGTAAAAGTTTTGGAAACTTACGGCATTATATAAAGTGCAAAGACGTGACTGGCAATAAAACAGAAGAAATATGTGATATCAAAGTGCTACCCCCTAGATGATGATATTTCCTGTCGATCTTCTGTTTTCGTATTCGAACGCAATTGTGGGCTGTTATCGAATAGAAAAGATGCCATGAAGGTGTGTGCAAGTATTTCTTCGACTATACGGGAAGAGCAAAAAACAAAATTTTGTGAAATTCAGAGTAGAGAAGAAGGTTTTTTTTTCCCTTCTGGCTTTACACCTCGTTGACGTCGACGTCAGTGGAGACGGAGTAGGTCTGGGAGCAAGGAAGGGGAAGGAATTCGGCCATGGCCTTTTGAAGGAACCATCTTGGCATCCACCTGCAGTGATCTGGGAAAAACCCAAATCTGGACGGGCCGACTGGGATTCGAACCCGCGTTCTCCCGAATGCGGGGCCAGAGCGTTACCGCTCCTCCACCAAGCTCGGTGAAGAAGGTTTGGAAGAAAAATGGATATTAGTGGACACTATACTGAAAATGTCTTACTGGTGACTGAAGGAAAGTGCATACACAGATTTAGAACTGACCCTACAAATCATAAAATGGAAATCCCAAAAAGTAAATAAAAGTACCGTATAAATGGAGTCGAGTCTCGCATAATTTTAATATGACCTTAACAGATATCTCTACTGTGGTAGGTCAGAACGTCCCATGACAATTTTCAGATTAGGCACAGTCACGTAGTCACTAGTGCAATAGTTTGGTTACAATCAAATTTCCACACGTATATTAGGATGCAATTAAGAGCACTCTGAAACTTAATCTGAAAACATAATATTTTGCTTGTATTGTTCTCAACTTAGAAATTTTTAAGCAGTAATTATTTTTATTATTTGTTGCTTAATGAAAGAATATAGTCGATACTGGGGTCAAATTTCAAGTTCCTAGTTACTGGCGTTCTTAAGATAGATCAACTGACAAAAATGGTCATCAACTCTCAATTCTGAAAGACGGCCTACAAATTATGATATAAACCGCTTAACAAAGTCTGTTGAATTGACCTCTCTAGTTGTTTTTATTATTTAAGTACTCGCCAGCTTCTTATTGTGTCTGTTAGTAATCAATAAATAAATAAATAATACATAGGGCGCTAAAGGCCACGCTGTCGATGCGCCCTAGAGCCCACACTGTCAACGCGTCCCACCCCACCCCCCCCCCCC
This sequence comes from Vandiemenella viatica, assembly GCA_031002005.1. Taxonomy (NCBI): domain Eukaryota; kingdom Metazoa; phylum Arthropoda; class Insecta; order Orthoptera; family Morabidae; genus Vandiemenella; species Vandiemenella viatica. Next base: position 8,836 of record JARYHS010007055.1, read on the forward strand.
CCCCAAAGAAATAACAAATAAATATATAGAAGTCGGGTGTCATTGGATTAATTACAAAATCATTTATGAATATTTATTTTTTATTCCTATATACATATGAAGTAAAAGGAACAGGCTGGGATAATATCATTAATGAATCAAATATGAAAGATATTTGATTATTGTAGGCCATTTTCTTCTAGAGTTGCTTTGTAAATTAGAATTTGTTGTTTAATAATACGCCATTACAACTGTTGGATATTGTTTTTACTACCGGACGCGTTTCGCCTCTCGCCGAGGTATCTTCAGCGTACAGTTTTGCTGTAATATGTGATTTGTTATTGACTTTTGAATATAATGATTTTTAGATTTACCAAAATTATTCTTATATAGGAAGCATACTATTACTTATATTCATATATCAGTTTGATTACTAATATTTATATATGAAAGAAATTATAATCACCATTTATTGACATGTTACCAAAATGATTACAAAATAACTGTTTATTGAAAATTGAACAATGACTTAAAAACAAACACGTATGTCTTTTCTAGGCAGTTCGCTCTTAAGTTTCGGATCGGAGACTATCAGTTACCGGAAACTTCAGCTCGGAGGTTCAACTTAAATCGTGAATTGTTGAAGCTGACAACTGCTTGCCTCACTGTCTAAACAAGATCAAATCCTTCTCCAGTTTCGAAGAACCTCGTGTTGCTGCCGTTTCTATAGGAGCCAATCGCGGTATTCCGGAAACTGGAATCAGATTGGATATGAAATGCACAAAAGCTTAATCATTAGTTTAGAAAAATCAACAATGCTGTTTATTGATTGGGTAAGGTCTATCCCCCTCTTTCCGTCCATACAGTTCTCACTCCCACAATTTTATTAAAAGTGACTCTGGTTTCTCAAACCACTGGAATTGCCTTCTCTCCGATAGAGAGTGATGAACTTGTCCAGCGCGAACATTCCTACCACAAGCTGCGTTTTTCAATAAATCGTTAGCTAAGTATTTGCCCTCTCAGAACAAACATACTTGGAGTCTATCGTTTATCATACGCTTCATTCATACGGTAAGTCTCTCCACTATAGACGAGCTTCAATCAGATGAAACTTCTATGGGGTTGGTGAGTTGCCCCTAAGGACTTGTCTCTATTTACCTTTGTTAAAGTGTGTGGCATTCCTCAGCGTTCCTTTCCATTGCGGTTCACATATCCTTAACCCTGCTGGTCCTTTGGGCAAACAATTAATAAAATTATTCGGACTAGAAATTAACATGCATGTTACATTACACTGTCGCTACCTCATAGTATGGCTGAGCGTGTAGAAACGTCGCCATATTGCTCAAGGGTAGGTTCCAATACGGCCTCGCGCACAATTGCAGATATTCGGACTGTGTTGCAGTGCCAGTTACGTGAATGCCGGGATGATATTCACTTTCAGCCTCAAAACTACACGTCACAAGAAAGTTTTCAAAAATGCTTCGCTGACATATGACGACATTCACTGACCTACCTTACGCTTATGGTCTAATCGTTTACTGGACGTGAGGACCAAGTAATGACAATAATAAAAAACATCGCTCTATCGGAGGGGTCGTTTGTGCGCTCTGTGAACAAGCATTAATACAAGTGTGAAAATAAGTTATGCATTGAGCTTGGTACTCCGGTAAATGGCCTAGTAACTTTATAACTTCCTGGTTTTTTTTTGTTTTTTTTTTTTAAAAAACTCTTAATCCCATGACAGGACTAAACAACAAAATCGCTGACACCTCCTGATTCCTGCCATCAAATGATATACATTAACATCAGGAACTTACCAGAAAACTAAAAAATTTAACACCATAGCACGACATGCGAGCTGAAATAACGGTAACAAAGAGCCAAGCTTCCAGTAGAGGACAGTGAACCAGCAAGTACCCCTGATTCGTTCCAATATTTCTTCCTCATTTGCGGCGTAGTGCCTTTCTGTAGTTTTCTATAGGCGCTAAATCTGCAGATCTATGGGGCAACAGCAAAGAGATCTAGCTGAAATATGATGGTCCGTAAATATGGAAGAGCGACCGGTTCCGAATGGAAAGGCCACAGTAATCCAACCTCCCCATTAAACGGGACGTATTCGAACAAGCTGGGAGTCAATTGGAACTGCTGTTGGTGGAATATTCCTGACCAATACAAATATCTAAACATTTAAGCGGTAGTAAATACAAAAAAAAAAAAGTTTACCCACACCTGAAGAAAGAAAATATTCGATAAATCTCAACTATACCATAATTACAACTATGTGGCATATGGAGTATTATTATACTACGTATCACGTCACAGAAGATGAAAAATGTAGGCATACTATCGAAAAGTGATAGTCTTCTAAGATAGCAGCAATGTAGAGGTTTGGGTCACTGATGTTTCCAGTGCGTATTTCTCATAGTTTATGATAGGTTAAGATTCATTCTTCCATCCTAGAGAGACTGAATGGCCTTCTTCCACATGGAACACTTGACTGACAAAAATTCGGCAATACTAAGCAATATGTTATCTCTAGACCGACACTGAACACTGTACTAATCTCACATCGAAAATCTCTGAGGATGCCGATTATTCTTAATTCTAATGACAAATAATTTAAAAACTGTATCGTTAACTTATATTTGTGTTTAGACGGAGATGGTCACCAAATTTTCGTGTATTCCACGCTGACATCGTAGTGGCCGAGAATTTTTCGAACAGGGTAGTAATTTTACACGGCTACAAACATGGTGTTCACAACGTTTACTGTATGGCTATCATTGGTCCAGGAAACATACTTTATTTTCGATTACGCAGTGTGTTACCATCTTCTTTCGAAGCTGTTTTGTCATCACTTAGCCCACGCGAAATGAATATAGTACCATAGTTAAAATGAACATAACTGCAAATTCTGCACAAGTGGAAAGTATTAAGATTTCAGATTACTTGCGATTAGCTCTTCAAAAATTCTTATTATGTGTTTTGACTTCAGTGAAAATGCTTCAAATAAAACAATAAAAACAAATAAATAAATTTTATGGCTACTTCTGAGGATATATTTTCAGTCTACTAGAATTACTAAGGAACACGATTAATACCAAATAATAAGAAAGATCTAATAAGTCTATTTGTTTCGTGTAGTTTGCAAGTTGTCCAGGATGTAGGGTAGCGAGAATAGTAGCTTCGTTTTTATTCCTTACGCATATAACGCTAAACAAAACCATACCGTCAGCTTATTTACGAAGAAGAAAACGGTCAACTAGGTTTGGAAGAATGCCAGACCTCTTTTAAAATTGTACCCATTCACTAAAATCCCCACTTTTAAATAATTCAGTTAGCGAATTACAGACGGTAACACTATCCAATTTTTCTTTTTTGTGAAATACATATTCTTTATTCGAACTTCAATTGTAGAACGTATCTGTTTCGCACTTTTCTGTCCTTTTGTTAATTTTCTGTAGCTGTCGGGTAGCTCAGTGGTTAAGTTGTCTGACTGGGCATCGAAAAGTCCCCGGTTCGAATCCCTTTCTCGGCGGGGATTTTAATAGACCCTTAACCAGACCTTCATCTCTATCACAGCTTGCTGTGTAGTGTGAAGTACGCCAGTGGTTCGGATTCCACGTTAAACTGTAGGTCCCCTGTAACCGGTAGGATTGCCGGGTTAGGTTAAGGCGGCTACGATAGGGTCGGAATGCGCAGCCAATAGAAATCCTGTCACCAGGTCATTACGGCCAGGCGGAATTATTATATAAATTTTCTACATCCATCTACAGCACCAGGTTTCAAATTCTTTTAGGCTGTTTCTTTCGGCTCTCCATGTTGTACTAATTAGACTTACATGAAGTTCACAAGATTAAAAAGGAAAATTAGAAAAGGAATTTTGTAATTAAAAGTGGCAATACTAATTCAGATTATGGTAACACACGGTGAAAATCTATTTAATTAATTGCGAATTTCACGATAGTAATGTTAACAACCGTTATCAAGTGGTATACTTATTAGTGCGAATTCAAAGGGTTGTGCCCTTTTAGTACCCAGAATGTTAAATGGCTCTACACTTGAGAGCTAATTTTTAAAGTTATAACTAATGTGTGTTTCACGACGCGATGTGAGTAAAAGTAGCTGTATATAGCGTTATAAGAAGAATTAGACATGCGTATGTAAAACAGAAGATGGCCGAATAATGAAAGCAGTAGTAGGGGAACAAAACACAATGGACCGAAAATTAGGGAATTAAGGAGAAGTGAAATGATTTTACGCCTGCTAAGCCTTAGAATGCAGTGACGGCTTTAATCATTTGCTCTCAGCTATGAAGCCATTTCATGTCATACTATTCTCATTAGTACCATGTGCCTACATCGTCACAATTTTTTCTCTATTCGCGTTCGCAGTGATAGCCAAACAAGCTTTTCATTTTTAGTTCAGTAACAACGACTTAGCGTCTACAGGAAATGCGTTCGTTAAATCCTCCGTAATTCACTTGATATCTTGTTATAAATCTTCTTTGACCTAACCGTAGGACACATTTTGAGCTCTTGTTGCGGACCTGAGCTATTCATCATACAGCGAATTCCTTAATTCCCCCTGGCACAGAGATTGAGAGAGTGGGGGAGCAAAGGCTAAGCCTTTCTGGATTCCCATTCTGACAAGATCTGATTAAAATATAGTTCCAGAGATTTCGGTTTACAAGTTATAGCTAATTCTCGCTCCGTCACAAAAAAAAAAAAAAAAAAAAAAAAGCAGCAACGACCACCTATCTCACCTTCAGAAGGCGTCCCTTGTCCTCAGTCCTTTCCCGCCTCTAATGACCCCAACGTCAACGAGAAGTAAAACCATAAGCAAAAAAAAAAAAAAGTTTTAATCGCCTGTTGTTTGTCATATGTTAGTCTATTGAAGTCTATGCTGAACGTATACTTATATTGTAAAGCACATAAAATGCGTAGAATATAATAACCTTGGAATCTAAAATCATACCAAACTGAATGAAAGATTCTTTTTTTTAATCGGTTGATTCAGTGCATCACATGTAATGAATGTGCGTTGCGAAGGCAACAAATACAAGCATATACGTTCATTTACTGGCGTTTAATAGTTAAAATGATTATTATATGTTTCTCTGCTACTCTTGAGATACTTCTTTTAATGAAAACGGCTCTATTTATATTTTTTAGCTAGACCTTCCTTGTGATTCACTGACAGAGCCAGTTCAATGACAGAATCAACAATGTTATTAGAGCTTACTAACTATATTTACCGATAGAATATGTATTTATTTCCGTTTTCCTCTCTCTTATTTTTTTAAAGTCAAACAAAACCAGTCACAACTAATATTACTGAAGTGAAGCTAAACGTAAAAGTATTTTTCCCTGGATCAACAGACACCCATGCACATAGTCCAACCAGCTGGAGTGGTACTGCAGAAACAAATAAAAATATACTAAGGAATAGGCTGAATACAGGCGGTGAGGAGGTTCTGAGGAGGACATAAACTGAACCTTTCAGTAAATCTAAGTTAATCCTTCAGTCTGATCAATGGTATCTTTAGAACAAATAAAAGTGAATGGTAATGATGATAGTCAGACCCAACGACCCAGGTGTGACTGCTCCATGGAGCGTGCTACCCTTTCTATGGTTTCTCCCTGTTTCCTACAGTGATGGAAGTGTGAGTAAGCGTTACTGTATGTGTTCTCTATAGTGTGTTGAGGTGTAATTGGAATGATGAAAGAAGGGATATGGTGAAATGTAGGACCGGTCCATTCATGCCTACTCTTCCGAAAATATATCAATTTACCCATCACTCCATACGCATTGCGGATAGGTTTTGGTACACAATCTGGTGTACTAGGATTCGTGCACTACCATGTTCTTCCATGAACAGGAATCGAACCAGATAACCCCGCGTCATTATGGTGCTGCCACTGCCCTGGAGTACAAGTAACCAAACCTCCACCTCAAGTCACGTCCCGACGGCGAAGAGGCTAACATGAAAGAAAGTTTTGCTGTGCCAGTCTATTTTCTCACTCTTCGTCTGCTCGCACATGGGTATCTCCAAACAGCGTACGATTTCCTAAGCGGAAGCCTCTTCTGGGTTCACAAACACGCATATACAAACAAATATAAACGGGTCAGACGCTCTTCGCTGGAAACGAAGGGCAGGACTATCCATCTTATAATTCACGAGTTAATCGTCATCACAGTGTTTCTCAACCTCTGGTCCGCACAAAGAATATTATAAATTTAGATGCCGTATTCGTACAGTACAAGGCTACAAGCAAGAATAAGTGAGAATTCAGAGCCGGATGAAGTACAAAGTCAAAGAAAGAAAAGAAAATCGGCCACGTCGTTTATAGAGAGACCGCGTCAGCATTCACCTGGAATGAGTAAACCACAGAAAATCGAAATGTGGATGGCATTACTGAGAATCGAAACCCGGTCCACCAGAATGCCATGCCCGGTCGATAGTAGTTATTACTTTTGACGGCCACTTTATAATTTACATTGTACACTAGAAGCGTGGAAACTTTATTGATCTAGAGACGTTCTCTCGACAGTGCAGACAAGAGCCTCTTTTTAACACCCCACAGTGCATTGTTCCCTTGTCACTGCACTGGAGAGCACCCGCGGACGACACGCCGTTCTGTCGAGCAAATTTGAATGCTGTTTGGCTGTACGACTTTGTAGATGTTTTTACTTCACGAATGGGGAATTATGGAGATAATTCTCGACATGACTTGCAGCTCTGTGGGTAAAGCAACTTATCATAAACTGCACGATGGCGGTTCATATGAAACCTCTGATTTTCACTCGAAATTAAATGTCTGGAACGGAGGTAGAGCAGTTGTATCGTGTTATTGAACGCACCGTTATCACTATAATGGGAATGTGCATCTTTACTCGGCCAGTTCCAGCCTTTACCTTCTAAATCCTCACACAGTTGTTAAATAACAATGTCTTTGATGGATCCCCAAGGAACGCCACCGCAAAGTAATTGAAGGGTATCGAAGAATATTGTTTTTGTTTTGTTTTACTTCGGGCTTTATTCCTCGTCGACGTCGAGTTTCCTAAAGGCGAGGATTGTGGGCAAGGAACGGGAAGGAATTCAGCTGTGGCTCTTTGAAAGAACGATCCCGGCATTCACCTGAATTGATAACGAAAAACCAAGATCAGGATGGCTGGGCTTCCGATCGATTACTGGTTTTAACTTTAATTTTGTCCTCAGTGGCAGACCTAGGTATTTTGATGATCTCAGGGCTTTAACCAGTACCAAATGGCATTGGTGGCCAAAATACTGAAAGCGGTGTTTATTCTTATCAGTGGTCTTGTTACATAAATTACATTTTTAAACAATAAACGCAGACAAATTAACAGTTTCTTTTCTTGAAAAAATGAACCTTTTGTAAACTTTTCGGGGAGAATATGTGCGTAGTTGACTTTATAACCCATACGACGTAATAATCGGAGCCCAACAGTATATAATTTCCCAGTGGAACAAATTAACAACATCAAGAGTCACATCTGGAAACCACTGAAAGACTTCGAATCGGATTCAAGATTTCTTTTCACGATCACGTAACAACATCCATACACTAAAGAGACCCTGGCACAGCATACCAGAAATAATTGCTCATGAGACGAATTTCAGTACCTGCCGTAGTAGTGAATTTTTGAGCGGTTAATGCCGGACCAAGCATTCGGGAAGGTCACGAGTTCCATTCCCGGTACGGCCTTCTAGATTTCTGTTTTAAATACTTCCCGAAATCACTCGAGACAAACGCCGGAAAGGTTCATTAATAAAGGCAATGACCAATTTCCTTCCTTTCCATGCCCACAAACCTCTCTCTGTTCTAATGAACTCGACTTCATCGAAGCGTAAAGTCCCAATCCAACACAGAAGAATGGAATGACTGATGTAATTGATATGAAGGGTTAATTTGTTTCTGAGTAATTGCCAAACTCGAGGGTAACGTAGTAAATTTTGAAAACAGCATTCTTATACAAAGCTAGACAGATAACCGATAATTGTTGGGTTAATAAATTAATATTTCTGGTACATATTTCGGGAAATTAAATTAAAGATTACTAAATCATTTCTAAAATAACATAGCAATTGAATAAAATGCCTAAACGCCTTCAGTATTTGATCGGGCATCAGGTAAAGTGACGGAACTGTTCGCTGGTGAGCTGACATTTACGTCCGATGGCATTTTTACAAGATTTATGAGTATTATTTATAGACAACGGAACTGCTTCTGAACAATACCGGTGTCAGAAATTTCTTTCTAGGACGACCTAATATCCTACGTGCTGGAAAACTACGTCGTTACGGTATACATTGTGGTAGCTTTCAAAATATCCATATGAAGGATAATTTTTTAAATTGTTCGGCGATGTTGTTTTATTTATTAATAACAGCCAATTCAATCCAGTTTTCACATAACGTTACTTACGTCAGTATACCTTTAAGGGTCCTTAAAACACTTAAAACCAACAAAAAATCGTTTTAGAAACATTTTCCAGTAGTTTCAGAGTCAGAAAAGATGTTAGTAAGGAGGAGTGTATGAGCTATTTTATAAGTTTTCGAAAGTACTATAAACAAATTTAATTTTTTTTAGAAGCTTTGTAGCCACATTCATTTTCAGAGGTGTAAAACGAGATGACAATTCAAATTAGGTCTAACACTTGCGTTTTAGAAAATTGTATTAAAGAGATATCGTGAACTTGGTTATCTCGCAAGCACACGGAAAATATTGCATAAAAAACGGTTTTCACTTAATTTTCAAGGTACAGGGAAGATTCATAGTCCAAAATGTTCGACATAAAATAATACGCAACATATGAAAAGATCGAGTCAATAACTAACAGGAAAGTATGTTTTTTAGACAAAATAAAGATTTCGCTGACATTGCAATGCAGCATTCCTGGAGACATGCGGGTCTGAGAGAATAGAAACGACATTTAAATTAAAGAGAAATTTTCACTGAACACACAGAGTGATTTCCGTAAAAATTCCGACAATATTCAAGCCGTAAAAGGGAAATTAAAGTTTAAACGTAATGGCTGCTACAAAGCATCATTTTGGAAATAGATAACGAGGAAATAATGTTACCATCAGATAGAGAATCAAATTTAGCAAAGTTTGAAATATATTACAGATCGGTAGCACTTATATATTTGGAGATAATCGACATCAAAGTTTTTAGCTGACTTTGCACTTATAGTCAGAGTAGATTTTCACTATGAAATACGTTTGGGATCTAGACATGTTATATGTCAAAAGTTGAGGAAATTTTTATAGAATATTTTGATAGCATAATCATTTCACAGACTGAAGAATTGAAGGAATGATGGCAGATTAAAACTTTTACAACTTTAGCTCGAAATCCACATTACCTAGAAAAAAGTTTCTCATAACTGAAATTGACATATAAAATGTGTTTCACAACATATTAAAATTTCTGAACGATCGGAATAAAAATAAGGTTTCCCTTTGTCAAATCACGCGTATGCTGAGTCAGCTGGCCCAATATGAATATAAGGAGACACTGCTGGCCCAAGGGGCAGAAATTGAACTGAGAGGTCATCGCGGAGATGTAGGAGAAAATTTTAGTAGTGATGCAACAGCGGTGCGGGCTCACTCCACCGTCGAGATGAACATTTAACTTTCATCTAGGGGTTAGGAGGAAGTTGTTTACTATGAGAAGATGGTTTAACCTGTAATCATTTATTTCAGATAGAAGTCTGATGCTTTTCTTGTAGGCATATGCTGGTACCAAGTTTAGGTAAGAACTTTTGCAAAATATATAATTTTGAATTTATCAGGAAGCCTGAAGTTGTATTTTAAGAACATACTTTTATCCCCTGAGGTAATTACGAGGGATTGGCGACCGTTAAATAGAATCTGAAAGGGTACCAGACCCGATCATACTTAAGGCTAATTGCTTTATGCTACAACCCCGAGCAAACAATTGTCGTTACACAGTGATGTGGCCTCCACATCGGACTACTGACTTGCTTCAGTAGGTGTCTTGATCAGGCTTGTCCTAAGATAAAAAAGAATTATAAAAACTAATAACGGCACTAAAATTTCTTTAACAGAGTCATGCCTAAGAATGAAGCAAACCATGATAGAGGCTTTTCATCCATACAAGCTGATAGGCCTCAGTTACCACAAAGAGAGATAATAAACAAAGCAGAATATTTCAATAAAGTTAAAACATGTAAGGCAGAATATTACGTAAAAATAATTTTAGAATCTAGTAGGTACTCTACCTAAGGAAGTCTGGAAATTGCCAAAAAATATGTCGCTACTTAGCAGAGGCATCAAAAACGTTGACAACAATTTCCAAATTAAAATGTAAAACACCGTATTAAATTATCCACCGTAGGTGCTAATGCATTCAATAAGCATTTTACTGTTCTTCCCTTAATATAAACGATAAAAATGGCATTAAATCAAATAATAGTTCCGATGGTACAAATATTTCAGCTCGCTTGAGTTCAGTGCAGTGACAGAAATTGAAGTTGATGACATAATTAGAAATTTAAAAAATATACGTAGCTGTGGCTGAGGTGAAATTTCACCATTGTTGTTAAAACAATGTTTTGAACGAAATGTTAATATCTTGACTGATCTAATTAATCTGTGCCTCTCTACAGGTGAATTCCCTAAAATCCTAAAAATATCTGTAATCAAACAATTTTTAAAGAGGGCGATAGACATCAGTTGGGTAACTACAGACCTATTGCTCTCATCGCCTGTTTTAGTAAAATCCTAGTATTTGTTATTTGTGCTAGATCAACAAAGTTTTTAGAAATTAATAACCTCATAAATAAAAAGCAATTTGGTTTCAGGAAGGGACTTCCAACCATCAGTGCAATGACAGAGTTTATTGAAACATTACCTGAAAACTTCCACGGTAATAAATGTTCTGCTGCAGTTTTAACGGATCCCTCAAAAGCTTTTGATACAGTTGAGCATACCATATTGCTGAACATCAAAAACTATGGCATCAGAGAAATATCTTAAAATTTATTAGAATCATATTTGAACAATAGGATGCAACAAACAGAAAATTTTATAAAACTACAGAGGAACATACAAAATTCCAGTCTAATCCATGCTCAGTTAAAAAAGGTGTACCACAAGGACCTATTCTTGGTCCCTTGCTTTTCATCCTCTATGTCAAATACATACCACAGTGGGATAGCAGTTCTATTATTCAATATGCTGATGATACTTCTATCATAACATCTGACTAGTATATTACTAGTTTGCTCAGTGGAATCTAAAATATAATTGACATCATTAATCAGTACTTCTTAAACAACTTGAGCGTAAATCCATCTAAAACTGTGTACATGTTATTTTAAAAAAAAGGCATCATTCTGAAGAAGGTAACTGCCTTACTTGCGGTGCTGAAAACATACTTCAGACAAAATCTGCTCACAGCAGATGCTAGCCTATCATGGGAGGCATATATTAGTGAAACTTGCAAAAAGATAAATTAAAATTCCTTCATATTAAAAAGAATACCCCAGTACCTCCGAAATTATTTCAAACTAACGGTGTATTATGGGTTGATACAATCCCACTTAACATGTGACATTGAAATACGGGGAGCAGTGACACACTGCTACATGGACAAATTATTTAAGGTGCAAAAAGGACACTTAGATTTATTTTTAGGATAGGACAAAGAGTTTCATGCAAGCCTACTTTTCAGCAAAAGAAAATTTTAACTCTTTATGCGTTGTACATTTTCAAAGTTATACTCCTGGTGCTAGCTAACCACCCCATGTAAAACCAAAAACAGCAGCAGCATTCACAGCCGTGGTACAAGATGTCAAGACAACTACTTTCGAGTGAGAGTGAATAATCAATATGCTGAACAAGATCCATTCAAAAACGTAGTAATATTATTTAACAAACTTCCCACGAAATTAAAAGTTAAGTGGCGCAGAATTCAAAGGGAGACTAAAAGCTTACCTAACTAATATTCTTTAAGTGAATTCTGATGTATCGATTTTCTGTTATAAACATTAAATGTTTGTAAATTATCTAAAGTGAGTAGTTATATTTAATAATATTGGTAGTGGACGTCTGATGTAATAATAATTTATGTTGATAAAATTCTTAAATATCCATAGAAATTATATTTGTATAAACATCCATATGTTCCAATTCATCACAGTCTACAGGTACGGAAATACATATAAAAAAAAATCATATGTTATTCCTCGTTAGAATAAGTCTCCTTACGAACGTTCCTTTCCCTTACTGTAAACAGCGACTAACTACTCCGTAGCAGCCAGTTGATTTAGCAAAGCAAGAAAACATCGTTTCAATATCCGGCAATCAGCCGGCCGGATGAATACATATGAATCGAATTAGTACAACTAACAGTCCCCTCGCGCTAACAATTTCTCATCTGCAAGGGTCACTGCAATATTGGATTTTGGAACCTATTACAGAGCTCCGCTGCGACCGACCCCGCTGGCTAAATAATGGCCCAGCAACACCTAACCCAGGCGGCTCATGATCAAATTCCGACGAAGCAGACGATTTTGTCTGGTGTCTTCGTGCTAAGATAACTGATTGAGGATGTAATTCTGATTTCGGCTGGGATTCACCGCTAAAAAAAAAGTTTGCTTTAGGTACGGGAAGAAGATAAACGCTTCCTTGGTCCCGGTTCCAGTTGAAACAACACGATTTATCGAGATGGGTAAGGCGGCTAAGAAACAAGAGGACTATGGAGCCATTTACGTCTACAAGCAATTATTATCGTCCAAGGTGAGCGTCGAAATGGTCTCCTGGATCCAACCAGTCTGCTAACAACGGTTAAAGCAGCTGGACTGTGGTTCAGACAACATTTAGTTGTCGAGGAGCTGTACCTCCAGCTATCTCCCGGGTGGTCCCCCGAGCTTCTAGAAACAACTTTCAATTTTTCTCGTAGTTTTAGAAGGAAGGAGTGAGCATAGTAAAAATGTTTGCCGGTCCCAGAATCATGCACCAGTACGTTACACCAAGAAAGCTCAATTTCACTATCAGTCCCCCCCCCCCCCAAAAAAACATTCTTATTCCTTATGTTTTCCAAAATTTGAAACATCAGTTTGGAAATACGTTACTATTATTTCACACATTTTGGGATCATCAGTATTTTCAAGATAATTCGTGTCCTCTTCGGAATTCTGAATTTCAAAATTTTGTGAACGCAGTACCTCGTGCACTGATATGAATGAATTTTGTACAGTTTAACCAAAGTCGTGAGTTATCGATTTCCTTAGATTTCTGCCAAATCTATTCCTTAAATTACCTTAATATATTTGTTACGTTGTTTCATAAAATTTATCAGAAGGAATTTAATGTGTTATAAATAATGCTGATAAGCTTAGCAATTTTTGACCGAAAAAGAGAAACTTCTATACCGTATAAGCAAAATTTTCTTTACGTTGACGATGGCAAAACAATAGTAAAAACTTAATAGTGCATTAATTACTGTTCAGCAAGATGTAAGTAGTTACTGAATTGCTGCATTGCGGATTTTGTTGTTCACAGCTTCGTTTTACACGGAAATATTTAAGACCTTTGCCACTACAAAAAAGTCGAGTACTATACTGTAATTGTTCTTTATTTTGGTTTTAACGATTTTTGATAGATTTTCAAGCTCCTACGCATTCAGCCTCTGTCACCGGTTAACCAAACACAGTGATGAAAATTGCAATTCCCAAAGTTCCTGTAGCTTACATGCGCAGAGCAGTTTCTACGAATGTTCATCATCGACGGGATGCGAACTGAGGATCTCCCATCAGACACCTTACGGAACACCTCTCAACTAATCTGCAGTGTTTGTGGACTAAAATTGGTTATTTTCATCTGGGCTGTTATGGTGGGAGTGAAAATGGGTTAATATGATAGCTAAATTACGAGGAACTGGACTTCAGAAAGGCAGAACAGAAGAATGAGTTTGAAAAACATGATTAACAGAAACGCTGAAAGAAAGCTTTGTCTGTTTTCAACGGTACACAGTAGGTGTGAGAGGGAAAAATAAAAGAAGCGACAGCTCACTGATGAACGAAGCGACGTAGAAATAGACTTGGCATGTTTAGATGACATTAGGCGACGCTTGTATTGTTCCTTTTAACATATTCATGGCGTCGGGGCCCTCACACTAGTTCGATGAGTTACAAGAGCTGACAAAGGGAACTGGATATGTTAAGCATGTGGAGGTAGCAGGCAAGCCAACAAATCCGAACTTACCTAATTAATTAAGTAACAAGGAATCGTGATGATTTCCATGCTTGACGTGTGAAAACCCATAATACCTAAGCTTCTTTGGAGAAAGGAAAAAACGTTCCACCCAGATGCATTTAGTAATAGGTGTAAATCACGGTGCTATAGAAAAATCGCCTCCTTCCAAGTTCCCTCTTCCAGATAACCTACCAACCACTCATAAGGAAATAAAACGGAGACAAATAAAAGTAGTATAACTCAAAAACTTCTTTTAAAATAGAGTAATGAATTTTTACAATTTTTTAATTATTCTCCCATATTCAATGTTACAAATATAAATATTTACACTTGCACGATATTTTGATTCCATTTCTGCCTCAGCAAGGAAGCTTGATTAACATGCACTATTGTAAAACTGATCCAGATTGTCAACGACCTTAACAATTCTTTTGTCATATGTGTCATGGACGTTGCAACTTAAAATTTCCTTAAATTTTGTTTTTAATACGTTTTAATAGCGATTTCCATCGGATACCTTCACTCACTAATAGACAGAGCTCGGAGTGTCTTCAAATGAATTTTGAAAACAATGAAAATTACGAAAACTAAAAAAGTTTTCAAATAATAAAATCAACAGGATGATCGTACTGGCTATGGAAACTGTGTACTTCTGGAAATGTTATAGTTGACAGTAACAAATGAACACTTTATGTTTCTGAAAAGATATGATGAAGTTTAGATTCTGTGAGAATGCATTACCCGCTTACAATCAGTGAGGATAAGGGGAAATTAAGAGTTACACTGACTGTCGCCAAATTACCTCCTATAAAATTTGTACAGGATATGGATGGGAGCTGAGCACAACTTTACGTGTCGTTCTCTATAAATCCCAAAACTTTTGTATTACAGACTATGATTCTTCCTAATGATATAAACGTAATGTTTGTTTATTTCGATAAGAGTAAGCAATGACTGGCGCCCCATTCAGTCTCGAGACGTTAAGAGGCCTGGCTATTCTGTGCTTACGGTCAAAAGGGCCTACCTCCACAAATTACCCCCAACCATGGTCCCGTAGTCCCGGTGTAGGGGAATACCTTCTCATGTCTTCGTCATCATGAATAACATTAATAAGACTCACAGAGCTAATGAACTAACACCCATACTTCAATCACTGTCTCAGTACGCCAATTACGAAAAAGACCAAACTTTCGGAATGTGTACTATATTAGCTTAAGCGTATGTCACCACTTTTCCAAATTATCGAATAAAGGAATTGATAAATAAAAACCGGCTACCGCAAGTGACTGCGCCTTCACCTTCATTACTCGTAGATGGTTGCTTCAGCGCCAAATCTAGTCATTATAAGATTCTTTTCAACAAATATTCAATAACTACGACATTTTCGCTATTTTTTTTTTCAAAATTAAATAATTATCTTTACAGGGATACGCCGCTTCAGTGTACGCTAACGATGAAAGGGAACGTCACTATTATTATTATTATTATTATTACTCCGCGATTCACTATAAGTGTGTGGCGGAGGGTGCATAGCACCTATCGAGAAGGGTTATGGTTTGGAAGGGTTATAAGGGATATCGCAGGAGGCGCCCATGGGCTATTGTGAGGAACCATCCCCGCATTCGCGTGGAGTGATCTGGGAAAACCATGGAAAACCCAGCCTGCAATGTATTATTTGATTTTACTTAGGTCTTTACAGCTAATCGAAGTCAAGATCATCAGAGGCGGTGGAGGATGCGGACGAGGAATGGTAAGGAATTCAGCTAGCGCCTTTTTGAAGGAACCATCCATATATTCACCGAGAGTGATCTCGGCAAACCATGGAAAATCTAAATCTGGATGACCGCAGTGGGCATCAAACCAGCGTCCCCTCAATTGACAGGCTATTCACACAGCAGGCTCAACTGTAAGGTTTAAGCTCTGTGTTATTCTGTTTAATAAATGA
>JARYHS010007056.1:0-14999 GCA_031002005.1 Vandiemenella viatica
TATTTGTCTGTATGCAGGTAGCGACTCTAAGCTGAGGAAGGTCGCCTTGCAGTAGGTCGATAAATGACGCGCTCCTGCCTTCACCCGGGCAGTCCAATTATGTAAGTGTCGCAGCGCGGGTTATCTTCAGTTGGATTGTCTGTGACAGCTTAATTGTTTACGCCCAGGAATTCCGGGAACTTCTTTAGCAACAAGGATAGGATTTCTTTCGCCTGAACATATTTACCGGCGTGAGTAAAGCTTCATTTCGCCTAATGAATGTTGGCGTGAGTTTCACAGAATTTGTATCAACCATACATCGAGTCCGCACAGTCATTCATCTGTGATCGTGTAAGAAGCTCGAGTAAATGTAACAACGTTAACGGTAGTGCAATTTGGATTACCATTCTTTTGGCAACTGATTGCTTATTTACTGGATGGTAAGTATGTAAGTCAATATGATGCTTGGAAGTATAATATCAAGCTGAAATCCCAGAACAAAAAAGAGATGGAAAACGCTTTAAAAATGGTAATTTCTCTCTGCGTTGAGAATGAATATAAAGTTTCGGGTGGCTGGCCGAGTTCACGAGGAGTTTACACACGATATTTCGGCGATCGAATCTGTGTTGGCATCTTCTGAAGAACCAGAGAACAGTGTAATAATGAAAACACCTCAAGTTCTACTTCAATGTGTTCTTTAGGTCCGAAGCTCTTGCCAGCGATTTCGGCTTCTTTTCAGTGTTTGGCAACATTAGCAGTTAAACTCGAAATATGTACTAAACGAATAAATCGGTGAGAAACTTTCACACATTCCTGTCGCATCCTTATATATACATATAAAATCGGTATTTTTTTATGATTTTTTGAAATTAAATACTAAATGAAGCGTGTACAGAAAATAGTAAACGTATTTACAACATCTTTTTGTATAAAATATTTGAAATCGCAATGCAATCATCTTGAATTTATGTGTCTTTTTCTTTGGTAATTTGTAAAAAAAAAAAAAAAAAAAAAAAAAAAAAAAAAAAAAAAAAAGGCTACACAGAGTTGTGCACGAGTAAACATGGCATCTGGCAAGTATAATCCAGCTCTTTGAAGTATTTTTTGTTCCTGAGAGTTATTGATAGCAAATGGGCAGGCAACCAATGTGACTGTGATGTAGAGCGGGTTGTGTTTCGACCTACCAGGCGCTCCGCTGAGGTAAGCCGCGTCACGGCAGCCCGTGAACCTGCTTTCAAATCAAATTTTAAATAAACAATATGTTTAAATATAATCTGAGTATATTACGTCAGAAGTCTGTATAAAGAAACTGTGGGCATGTCGGGACGCCCGGCACGCGTAAAACATCGAAATTGATATAAAAATATAAGCCAAATGAAATTAACAGAAAGTACAGTGAGAAAGACGCGATATATACGAGTATAACCCGCGTTTTTTGTATGCTTGCACAGAAAATAAACTGCTTGTTTTGGCATCAGTATACATATTTCTAACCTCAAATGAAAAACTAAAATATAACGGTAATAATATATTAATAAATGATTTAATAATCTTTGTTTTGAATCGGCAGATTGTGTTACGCGAAGCAAAAGTTGTGCAAGCATATTAGGCAATTTTCTGCAGCCTTCATTTTGATCATCTTTAATTTTTTGTTTCTTCCTGGCCACATAATCATCACTGTCACTCGTATTTAAAGTCAGTAATACTGCCACTGATTTAAAATCTTTAACCACTTCAGACAATGTTCTTTTGAAAACAAAATGAGAGGTGGCGTAGAGGGGGCATGACGGCATAAGAGAGCATCATGTCGTTTACCATCACGGCATTAGAGTCGATCTACTCCCAAGGCGCGCCTGTAGATGCTTCACATCAAAAGTTATCAATATGAATCACAGTAATCTGGAAGTCGAAAGATCTAGAGGGGACATAGTTTATTGCGATTGTTTGTATTACTTTATCGATACAATCTAGTCATCAACATCAATTAAAAATAGTATTTCTGAATGTAGGTAAAACACGATGTATTCGTTACTGAGTAACGGGTTCGTCGCCTGACTCGAAGTACCGAATCGTTACTCACAAATTCATTTCGTTACTCGCATGTTTCGTTACTCGCATGTTTCGTTACAGTGCATAATTTGTAAATAGAAAATTTGTATGGATAATTTGAGATAGTTACTGTTTTTTCATTGATCGTTCATTGATTTTTATTTTCATTGAGGTTTATTGATTTCAAACATTCATGAAATTTGTTTATTTTAAGATTTGATACCTTCTATTTTATTTTATAGTGTAATTTACAATATAAAAGAATTGTCTAATAGTTTACGATATACATCTCAGCACTTTTTTTGTTTTAATAATATTTAATTAAATTGCAATGGAGTGCACGCTCCGGTGGCAATTTCCCTGCATACTCATCTTCCCCCCCCCTTTTTTCTTGCATCCACCTACATTTGCCCTCTACAAATTTTAACTTTAAATTAACTTTAAACATTTTTGGTAAATTATTCATTATTTCTCTTGGTAACTTATTCCAATCCCCGACTCCCTTACCTAAAAAAAGAGAATCTTCCTACACACTTGTGCCTGAAATCGAGTGCCAGCTTGTACTCATGGTCATCTTTTCCTTTCCAAGACTTACTTTTAATTCTTACACCAATATCTTTCCATGCCTCATCATCAATATACGCCTTGTACACTCCCATGACCCTCTTCACCCTCCTCCTGTCTTTCAATGAATCCCATTCCAGCTCTTTTATCATATCTGTTACTGATTGCGTTCTGCGATAATTTCCGGGAACATATCTAGCAGCCCTTTTTTGCAGTTCCAGAAACAACGAGGTACAATGACTTTATTCCTTTTGCCTGGTGTTAGTTATTGTATTATTGCCGCAGGATCCGTGTGATCAATGCAGTACTGGCTTTAATGTTTAATGTTTGTTGTAACCGCGACGCAACAACAATTGTGAATCTAATCGCATGTTTGTCCGGTACCTTTGCTATTGAGTACTGATATTTTTAAAATGAAACCATTAAAGCGGAAGTCTTTAGCACTCTGCATGCAGGCCCGACTTGATGGCATGTCAACATTTATTTTAACAAATCTATCACAAAAAGACGAAGAATTTACAAAAATAAATGAAAACTGTAAAGGAAGACAGTGGTGAAACCTCTATTTAAAAAGGAAATACTTTGATGAGATTATAATATTCGTTAAATACATGTCCCATCAGGCTTTTATGCAGGGTTTTTAGTCGGTTACTTAAAATAATAACCGTCATTGGTTATTGTCACTAGATATGTCACAGTCACGTGAAAAGTCAGGTCTTTTATTGCATGCAAACAGGTCTTTGTTTCGAAATTAGATTATTCATTCCTATATAATATTCATTACAGTAAATCAAGTATACATTCATAGATCCATGTGCTAATTACTTGACTAACTTTTATCCAGACGAACAACTTACTTAAACTTATTTTACTAAATAAACAGTTTACTTAAACTTTACCAAGTACGAACCAAATCCTCCCGTATGCGACCCGACTCGATGCAAATGCGATGCTTCATGCTTGTAACGAAGTTATCCCGTACGCGACGCGTCTCGAAGCGATGCTTCGTGCTAGCGCTCGATTGTACAGAAAGTAACGAGTAACGATTCGAAAGTAACGGGTACTGATTGGTTTAGTAACGAATACGTACGGGTACAGAATTTCTCGTTACTTTTACAGCTGTTGCTGACCACATCATCCACATTCTATTGTGAAGTCCTGAGGTCTACCATTCTCGGCTGCACTCGACTCTTGAGAACAGTTGCTCGTTATAATCCGTGAGAATGGCAGCCTGGATTAGCCAGCCAGGCAGCAGGAGAAAGAGCAAGCGGGGGCGGGGTATCGACCAGTGAATTGAAGAGGTTCCACCGCGGTGAGGCGGGTAACTCGCTACCACAGTCACGCTTCCTACCCTCATTGGCTCACGCTGTACAGTGTACATGTCTAGAACTCTATATCAGTCTTGTCGAAACATCTCTCGTTACGAAGGCAACCGGAACAGTATAGCAACCAATGTGGCCAAACAGCCTGCCTGAACTTGTTGGACTTCAGGAAACACCACCGGGGAAGATTATAATAACACCCGCCATGCTGATGACGCGTTTCCTGTGGTCAGACAGGCGAATGGAATTTGAACTGGAAACACGTAAATACAACACAGTTTCTAAATCTTCCAGCACCGTCTGGATTTTTGAAAATTATTCTAACAAGGTTTTTTGGTCTAAAACTCGATTTGTCAGGTTCTCATCTCAAGGAAATTAATTTTCAGGCGTTTATTAGGTTTTTATTTTTCAGGATGAATAAACATCTTTCTACTAGGTAATTAGATTAGAAAGTAGGTCAACTGCTAGGCAACAGATTGTCGATTTATTTGTATTAAGGTACAAAAAACGCAGGGCAAACTTTGGATTTTGGCATCGGCCTTTAGACAACAGATTTTCTGTGTGGTGTTATCTAGAGTCGAAAGTCCAATTACATAAAAAGTACTATTAGCACTGGAGAATCGGTGACATTTTGGCAATATAGTCTGGAAAGAGATCTTACGTTAATACTGAATACACTAAAAGTTCATGAACTTCAAGTTAGTTTGAAAATTATTTTACTAATTTGTTGAAAAATAGTAGTAGCAATATTATTTGTTCGATATTTTTCAGTAAATAATAACAATGATTTTTCAAACCATATTAAAGTAAATAAGCTTTTAGGGTAGCGTAGTAAGTAGTTATATTATTTGTTTGAACAAACATGGTTGATGAACGGTAATGCTCTGGCGTCGCACGCGATAGGACGGGCGTTCTAATTCCTATCAGTCCATCAAGATTGCGTTTTCCATAATTTCCCCAAATCACTCCAGGCGAATGCCGGGGCGGTTCTTCTAAAAAGCCATGGCCGAATTCCTTCCCATTCCTTGCCCCTCAGTCCTTTCCCGCCTCTAATGATTAGGCGTAAAGCGATAGGCACAAAAAAAATTGTTTGAAATCTTATCTACTATATAATTTCCAAAGCTCACTCACCTCGATAACTATTGGTTGGGGATTGGTGTCACGTGTCAGCCTTCGCTCGCAAATTAACAGAGATATCATTAGAAGAAATTCGAGGTTACGGTCCACAATTTAATACCTAAGCAACTGCTACCAAATTTATTGCCATAATACTTTCATTAAGTTTGCGTATCGTAGCATTTCACAGTTAAAAAAGTATTCATAAATTTTACGGTTAAAAAACGTGGATCTTGTTTTCAGTAACATGTTGCTAATCAAAGACACATAAAGAACTATTAAATTAGTCTCTGCTGTAACCGCGAATGCGAATTGTCCTTCCGGACTAGGCTAAATTTCAGTTTAATTAAAACTTTGACTAATGTTGTTGCTCGACCAAAGTGTATACATTATAGTTTTTTACGTATTTTACTGATCACCTTCGTTAACAATCTTTGCTCAGGTTCGCTGTACTTGAGTTATTAGGGGAACGTCCAGAAACCACGTAGCACCATTTTTGCATCTTGTGAACCCCCCTCCCCCCCCCCCCCCCCCACGTAGCCCGACGAGGCTTTTGTCTCTAACCCCCACCCTCTCCCTCACGTAGCACGTAGCTTTTTTCCTTTTGATTCCAGAAGACAAAATGTTTCCTCTTGTTAGACTATTGTAAATTACATACGGAGATAATTAAATGAAGGAAATAAATACTCAGATGCTGTTGTGTGTTCTGTAATTAATTTTAACTGTGAAAAATTATATGAATGGGAAGCTACGTGGCCTGAGTCGGACACCCCCCCCCCTTCCCCCACGTTGAGCATAGTAGCCTTCCAGCCAACCCCTCCCTCCCCCTAGACCAAGATACGTAGTTTAAGGACGCTCCGTAGGTTATTTAAAGTGGACATCAGACCAAATATGTTACCAAATAGAGTATTTTGGCATTTCATTTCTTCGCAGTTGCTCAACTGTTTATTAATACATAATGTGTATTAAGTTCTCTGGTCATTACAGATACTATGACCAAAGATTAAATTATCAGTGTTTGCCCAGCCTAAATAAAAAAAACTACGTGATGCTTTCCAAGAAAACAGGAATTTCTTAAATTTTGCAGAGTGAACTTCAAGGGTCAAATACAATTCAAATTTGTATTTAAACAAGTTCGAGTCTACGATCTTCGAAACAATTACACAAAAGCGCAATTGTCCCTTTAAGTGTTTAATATCTACGTCTATTAATTTTTCCGAGTTCTTCAAGCTCAAGAGATATTATTCACCCTATGGGTGAAACACATAAATTAAGTCCATATTTCGTTAGATCACGTCAACGTGTTATAATCTTTGACCCTAAAAACTGTAACTATTCTCGACCCGTGACGATACGCGAAAAAGGTCACGGGCTTACACGAGTACATACATAAAATAGACGCGTGTGTCTCTATATTTCACCCTGCAGACACCAGTAACTAGCGCAGAGCAATGATCTTTATGTGTGGTAGTAACATGGAGCCACCTATCATGCACAACGTTGGCTGAATGTCGGTGGCTGTGGGGGTGTGGGAGATTTGGTGGTTGAAAGTGGTCGACCTAGGCCATTTTCCTATTTCTACCAAAGACATGTGTGCCAATATATTTTACCTTGCAGCCAGAACCACCAAGCGCAGACCACTGGTGTTTGTGTGTGGTAGAAACTTGGAATCTTTCGTCGTGCACTGTGGTGATTGCATATCGGTAGCTGTGGGGGTGTGGGGGATACGGTGGTTGAAAATGAAATAGACATGTTTGTCCCTATATATCACCGTGCAGCCAAAACTACCTAGCGCATTCCACTGGTGTTTGTGTGTGGTACTAGTCTAGAGTCTCATAACGTGCAGCATTGTGGTTGCCTGTCGGTAGCTATGGGGTATGAGTAGAGGTGCACGCGAGTCACTGCAATGTGTTACGCTCGACTGAAAAATTTCTTTTTCTTTACAAAACGACTGCATTGACGAGAGAAAGAAATTGGCTACAGCGAGAAAAAGGCAACAGTGGAGAACAATAGAGCGGCTTGTTGCAACCTCATGTTGCAGGTTCTGTTTCGTCTTAGGGTTCCTAACTATAATGACAAAAACGGATCCCTTATAAACTGAAGAGCCAAAGAAACTGGCATAAGCATGCGTATGTAAACAGAGGTATGCAAACTCTGATTACGGCGCTGCCGTTGGCAACGCCTATATAAGACAACAGGTGTCTAGCGCAGGCCTTAGATCAGTTACTGCTACTACAACGGCAGGTTATCACGATTTAAGTGAGTTTGAACGTGGCGTTATAGTCGGCACACGAGAGATGGGACACAACATTGCCGAGGTAGCGATGAGGTGGGGATTTTCTCGTACGTCCATTTCACGAGTGCACCTTGAATATCGGAAATCTGGTAAAACATCAAATCTCCAACATCGCTGCGGCCAGAAAAACATCCTGCAAGAACGGGACCAACGACGACTGAAGAGAATCTTTCAACGTGACAGAAGTGCAACCCTTCCGCAAATTGCTGCGGATTTCAATACTGGGCCATCAAGCGTGTCAGCGTGTGGACCGTTCAACAAAACATCATCGATATGGGCTTTCGGAGCCGAAGAACCACTCGTGTACCCTTGCTGAGTGCACGACACAAAGCTTTACGCCTCGCCTGGGCCCGTCAACACCAACGTTGAACTGTTGATGATTTGAAACATGTTACCTGGTCTGACGAGTCTCGTTTCCAATTGTATCGAGTGGATGGACGTATATGGATACAACCTCATGAATTCATGGACCCTGCATGTCAGCAGGGGACTGTTCAAGCTAGTGGAGGCTCTGTAATGGTGTGGGGCATCTGCAGTTGGAGTGACATGGGACCCCTGATACGTCTAGATACGACAGGTGACAAATTCTGGCTGATCACCTGCATCCATTCATGTCCCATTGTGCATTCCGACGGACTTGGGCAATTCCAACACGACAATGCGACAACCCACACGTCCAGAATTGCTACAGAGTGACTCCAAGAACACTCGTCTGTGTTTAAAAACCTCCGCTGGCCACCAAATTCCCAAACATGAACATTATTGAGCATATCTGGGATGCCTTGCAACGTGCCGTTCATAAGAGATCTCCACCCCCTCGTACTCTTACGGATTTATGGACAGCCCTGCAGGATGCATGGTGTCGATTCCCTCCAGCACTACTTCAGACATTAGTCGAGACCATGACACGTCGTATTGCGGCACTTCCGCGGGGCCCCTACACGATATTAGGCAGGTGTACCAGTTTCTTTGGCTCTTCAGTGTAACTTCTTCATAACAATCCGTTCTTAATTACCATCTACTTAATTTCACTCCCTATACATTGATTGTGATGAAATTTCGAGGTTTACTGTCCTTAAAAGAAGGCTAATAGAAGAAAATTTCTTGAGAGCCAGATATCATAAAGGTAATGTTACTTGTTTCGAGGACAAAATAATATATCTGCCGTCATATTTGGAGATTTGAGTGAAGATTGGGTCAATTAACGTTCAGACCTTTCGAACCTTCCAAAGGAGAAATTTTACTAATGTGAACGTATTTAGAATGCCTTTTTGAACGCAACATTTGATATCAGAATGCAATTATTTTGAATATTTAGTTTTTTATTTTCAGTAGCTGTTACAAAAGTATTTGTTTACATTGGAGTTAAATAATCTTTGCTATTGCTAACCCCTGAAGTTGTCACTGCCAAAGCGACTGCTAAGTGCGGCGGGTTGCGTCTTGCTCACGCAGGCGCTATAGTTGCGAACCTGTCTGCTCGTCGCCCGTGGGCCAACTTTTAACTACTCGTGCTATATCAGAAGTAGATAAAAAATTTACCCGTGGATATCTTATGCGTCGCTGTAGGCTTTGAATTAACTGTGATAAAGATATGTTAAAACAGAAATAATATACAGCAGCGGTTCCCAACCTTTGTTGGTACAAGACCCACTTTTAAGTAAAAAAAAAATCGCGACTCAGCTAATATGAGAGTTTATCTAATATCAGAATGGGAACTGTTGTATTACCTCAGTATGCTATCGACTGCCCTATCCAACGAACAGGCAAATTTTCGTACAAAGGATATACTATCAACAAAAACAAGAATTGATAATATATAAAACACTCATATTATAGACCGGGAGGTGGCTGCTCAGACCATCACTTCATCAAGTTGACTCCTGATATTCCATGATTAGAAGTAACTCGATCAGCATATTAAAAGGCAAGTGGACTGCCAAGTCGCTGTTTGGTAGTAACCACTTGCAGACCCGATTTTAGTGATTGATTGATAAGTTTATCATTGTGTTTTACTGCACCTAAATGTATGAAAATATGGTAGACTGAAAGTTGGAAAACACAATGGTAAACTTACCAGACAACCACTAAAATGGGATTTGTGAGTGTTTTCCACCAAGATATGACTTGGCACACCATTGGCGTTTTAATTTTCAAATCGAGTTTTAACTAATCCTGGAATACTCTTTTACGGCATGATCCAGTTCTCAACCAACTTTCAACAAAACAAAAAGCAAACAATAAGTTGTAAGGGAACCAAATAAATCCCCGTAATGTTGTGTTAAAGCGGAGTGAATATTCGTTCTCTGCTAGAGGCGCAGAGCGCTACGGCGTAACGTAATACAACGCCTTCGCTGATAAGCGTCAGCAACTTGTAGCAAGTGCACATGCACTGAGGCAGTCCGCCTCGGGAGTTTGTACGTAACACATCTATGTAGGAGTGTGTCGCGATTTTACTACCAACATTGTCGCTTTATACCCCATTTCGGCAACGGGAGTCTAAATTGAAGCTAGCGGGGGTATTGCTAACATATTGCGTGGTGCAGAAATTACGTTCCTGTATTTGTGTCACTGTCCGTGTGTAAATTAACGGCGAATAAATTGGAACTAATTTGTAATCTCTGTTTCCGTCAGTAATAAACCTTACCAAACCGTATCAGGCTAACAACACTCAAGCCAAAGAACTCTACGCAGCCTTCAATAAAAACAGTAACATCTTTTATTATACATTAGTTGTTTCGGCAGCTATTGTCCGCGCAGTTGTCGATTCTGCGTCATCAACGATCGACTGGTGTCAGAGAAGGCCGTCGTCCTGACAAGAAGAAAAGAAGAACATCAAGAAGACGTTGCTATCGGTCAGGTTAGTGATCACACCTCCGATAGTCAACCAGTCGTCAATCAATATCCACTCAGCCATCCAAAACGGTACTCTGGCGTCATCTGCGGGACTCAAACCCTGCACCACACGCTCATAAACAGAGACCCACATAAAGTGGTGTCAGAAGTGGGATTTATTCGATACGGAAGGTGTTAGAAAGTGAATGTTGGTAGTCGCGAACGTAAAAAATTGTGGAACAGTGCCCGGAAGAAGGAGAACGTCGGTTCGAGCCCAGGAACCAGTGGAGCCAAAAGCAGCCTGTGGAGCCAAGCAGCAGCCCAACGGTGGTGAGGAACAACGCGGTAGCAGCCTCCAGACAACGGCAGTAGCGTCGGTCGGTGAATTCCAGCGTCGGAAGTTAGTAGTAGGTGAACGGGGATTCGAGCACACCAACCTGTAACTCCGAAGTTTGGCTAATAGGTGAGTGGAAATCACCATGTCTGTCCTTCTAGAGAATAGAGAAGTCCCTTTGCAAGACGCAATTAACATTTTGAGTCAAAAATTGGCGGAATTAAACCCGCGTAGAGTTGTTGATCCTGAATTCAAAGTCTAAAATTAATAATGCAGTTATGAATAGTAATTTAACATTTGGTGGTACAGCTAATGAGTCAATTCAAGACCTTTTTTTTGAAATTTGAAGATTTTTGTCATTAGTGATTTGTCAAGTAGTGAGAAAATGAGGATTCTGAGGACCAAATTGGTCGGTGAAGCATTTAAGTTTGTTGTTTATGATCATGATTGCAAACAAACTGAGACGTATGAAGGGTTGAAAGATGAGCTTTTAAAGCGCTTTTCAAAGAAGCAGACATTGAGATTCTATAGGGAACAGTTACGTAAGTTGAGAAGACAGCATGGGGAGGACATTCAACATTTTGCTGATAGAATTAAGATAGTAAATGATAACACATTCACATTAAAGGGCGCTGATGAAAGAGACCATAAGGAGTATAACATTGTTGTAAGGCATCGAGGCAGATCAAAGAGCACTTGACGCATTTTTAGGCGGATTAGGAGGTGAAATTGGAGAATATGTGAGCCTACAGAAACCCAAGACATTTAACGAGGCGATTGAGCATGCTGTGACGTATGAGCAAGTGAAGAGTAGGCCAGTAGGTTATCACAGAGAGAAGCCACCGAGGCGAGTATTTCATGCTAAGAGGGGGCCAAAATGTTATGCATGTGGGAGATTTGGGCATATAGCTGTGAATTGTTCAAGTGAGTCAAGATTTCAGGGCAATTATCGTGGAAGCGGTAATAGGATGTGGCGTGGAAAAAGGGTTGAACAAAGAATTTAAACGAGGAAGGGGTGAGCAGAGCCGCGATGTCTGCACCCCCAGTAAAGAGGGTACCTGTTGTATTCCCAGGGCAAATCCTCAAGTGGCAAATTAATTGTAAGTGTCAGCATAAGTGGAAGACAGTGCGATTTATTAGTTGATACAGGTGCTGAGGTGACCTTGTTGTCCTAAGAGTATTTGTGGAACTCAGGGGTTATGTCCACCCGATTGTAAGATTACTGGTCTGGATGGGAGTAGAGATATTCACAATATTGGGAATGAAGAACGTTACCATCTTAGTAGATAATTATGCTTCATGATGCATTAGTTTATGTAGTACCTACATTCTTCATATCAGGGTCTTTTAGGCATTGATTTTCTGTCCAAGCACAATGCGGTGATCGATGTGGCGGAACGATCGATTGTTTTGCGGAAACACACAAGTGTAGACCCACCTATCGTCGTTACCAGATAACAAACAGTGTTCGTGTCCAAAGGAGGGAAAAGGCCATCCCAAATTTGGCAGTTATCCGAACCTACAAATCTGTCGCCTGTCTAACCAAAGCAGAGAAAATTCCCAAAGCATCAGGTAAAGTTATTAATGTCCCAGTCCGAGATAGTTTAGGGTGTGATGAAAATTCTGTAGTAGTTGGTCGACACACCAGATGAATCTGGATGGTTGGACTCGAACCAATGCTATGTTAAGAGAAGTGTTTGTAAAGTGCGCACAGTTAACGGTAGTAGATGTGTTCCCGTTATAATTGAGAATTTTGGTGAAGAAGATATTGAGATACCACGTGGTCATGAGATAGCACATGTCGAAGTTTTACGTGATAAGGAGCTAGCTAGCAGTATATTTGATGTTGATGATGATGATGTTAATGAGGCTGACCATAGAGTAAGAGGTGGAAAGGCGCGTATTGCCCAAGTGAAGCGCGAAGTATGTTTTAAGGATAAGTTGAGCCACTTGCCCCAGAGAGATTTAGAGAAGATTGAAGGATTATTGTGGGAATTTAGAGAGTTGTTTGAACCAGGTAGAACCCTACCAGCCACAGATATAGTTGAACATAGAATTTTGACAGGAGATGCATTACCCATATATAAGAAGGCGTATCGAGTTCCTTTCCATCAAAGACAACTGATCGATCAATTTATTGATCAACAATTAAAGGATGGTATTATTAGGCCTTCAGATAGCCCGTGGGCAGCCCCGGTCATTATCGTCCAAAGAAGAGTCCAAATGGAGAAACTAAGTTCAGATTTTGTGTGGATTACAGGTGTTTAAATGCTGTTACAATTTCAGATGTCTATCCTTTACCTTCTATTTCAGAGACAGTGGATTACCTTGGCCAGTGTAAGTATTTTACCAACCTTGATTTGCGTTGTGGTTATCATCAGATAAGAGTTGCTGACAAGGACATTCCAAAAACTGTGTTCAATGTCACAAACGGTCATTATGAATATACTAGAATGCCTTTCGGGTTAAAAAATGCTCCAGCTACTTTTCAGAGACTGATGGACGGTGTTTTGAGGGGATTAAAGCCTTTTTCTACATTGGTTTATATGGATGATGTAATCGTATTTTCCAAAGATATTGATGAGCATGTCAGGAGATTGAGAAGTGTTTTCGAACGTCTGCAGAAGGCGAATTTAACGTTGTCGATTGAAAAATGCAATTTTTCAGTTTCAGAGTTAGAATATTTGGGTCATCATATTTCTAGAGAAGGAGTTAAACCGCATCCACGTTTAGTTCAGGCAGTAAAAGAGTTTCCAACACCAACTTGTGTCAAAGAGTTACAATCATTTCTTGGTCTTGCTAACTATTACTGAAAATTTGTTCAAAATAATGCCCTTAAAGCTAAACCATTAACCAACTTATTGAGAAAAGGTGTAAAATTCGAATGGACAGTTGATTGTGATCAAGCTATGGATACTTTGAAAGAAGCACTCATAACCTATCCAATTTTGGGTTTTCCAGATTTTTCCAAACCTTTTGTCCTTTCCACAGATGCAAGTAATGTAGCAATAGGATCAGTTTTATCTCAAGTCATAGATGGAAAAGAAAGACCAATTGCCTATGCTTCCCGCCAATTAAATAAAGCAGAAACAAATTACAGCGTTACAGAGTGTGAACTTTTGTCAGTTATTTGGAGTATTAACTTTTTCAGATGTTACCTTTATGGCAGAAAATTAACTATAATCACAGATCACGCAGTGTTGAAATGGATGTTAGGATTAAAAGACCTGTCGAGCAGATTATTGCGGTGGACATTAAGGCTAACTGAGTTCGAATTTGATATTGTCCACAAGCCCGGAAAATTGCATGGTAATGCGGATGGTTTGAGTAGAAAAGTTCGGATTGTAGAGGCACAAGACCCTTCATTAGTAGAATTGCCAATTGCGCAAGCAGAAGATGAGGAATGCAGTAAGTGGAGAAAAAATAAATGGTTTGTATTTCATGATAATGTGTTACATCGCATAACTAAGCGCGGTGACAGAGTAGTAGTTCCCAAAGTCTTACGTGAGCCAGTAATGAAGTTGTATCATGATTCCATTTTGTCATGTCATTGTGGATGGAAATTGACTAATCAGAGGATAACTAAACAATATTGGCGGCCAGGTCGTAAAGGAGATGTCAGAGAGTATGTAAAAAGTTGTATTCAGTGTAATGAGAGACTACGTCCCGGAAGAGCCAGAGAAAAGTTACAGCAATTACCAGAAACAGCAGAGCCATTTCAGAGAGTTGGTTTAGATGTAATGGGTCCTTTTAAGCGTACTAAAGCAGGTTACAGTTATGTACTTACCATCACAGATGCTTTTTCAAGATATTTAGTAATGGTGCCTTTGGAAGATCAAACAGCAGAGAGAGTAGCAAGAGCTTTTGTATTAGGATGGATAATTAAATTTGGCGTACCGAATTCTATTATTACGGATCAGGGTAAAATTTCATGTCAGCATTGTTCACACAAGTCTGTAAGCTATTGGGTATTGAGAAGTTGCGAACTACAAGTTTTCACCCACAAGGAAATGGTAGAACTGAAAGAATTTACAGAACTATTGGAAAAATGTTGAGCAACTATGTAAACAAGTCACATAATGATCGGGATTTATTGTTACCATATGTGGTGTCAGCTTACAACACTAGAGTCCATGTTAGCACAAGGAGAACCCCATTTGAAATTATCGATGGTCGAGAAATGATGTCACCTTTCGAACTATTCAGAACTTCCAAAGATATTGATACTCCAGAAGTACGTAGTCTAGCATTCAAATTGAAGAAAATATGGTCAGAAGTTGGTAGAAAAATCAAAAAGCATTTCAGGCACAAGCTAAACAGTATGATAAAACAGCTAAACCGCAAGAGATTAGTGTCGGAGATTTTGTAATGTTGAGCACACCATTTTTGAGAAAGGGTCAAACACGTAAATTCACAACAAATTCTTTCACCAGTTAAAATTAAGCTACCAGATAGGGATATCGTTGTTCATAAGAATCATCTTCGGGTGTACAGTTGGAATAGGAAA
>JARYHS010007058.1:0-34920 GCA_031002005.1 Vandiemenella viatica
CTCACCGTAGTGGCCACCATACATCTGGCTGTCGCACAATTAAAACCTCACGTAATAATCACTGTTTTAATCAAACACAATTCACAAATTTCACACTGCCAGTCAAGTACGGTGCGAGGAAGTTTACTTTCACTCGCCTGCTCTCTGGAACGAGGAAGTTGTCGCTACGAACGCTCAAGCTAGACTCACACACGAGATGTTAGAATAAAGGTTTTCAACTCTAAGAGGCAGTGAAGGAAACATGGTACTTTCAACTGGGTAGAGTTAAGGTATTGCAAATGACGACAGTTCATTTTTTTGTGGAAATTATCTCAAAACACAATCATTAAGTGATACAAGAACTGAGTTGCAAGTCATTGGAAGAGAAGAATCAAGACTATTGGCAGTGTGTAAGGCACATATTGGTGGTGAGGCTTCAAACAGGCATTGGTAGAAGAATCAGGAATATGGGAATAAGGGTAATTTGATTTCAAGCATAAGAAAGAAGAGGGGATGGAATTATGTAAGGAAGGCAGGGATTGGCATAAATTATGAAATAAGGTGAACAATTTTCCAGAAAGTAAACTATGTGTAGGGAAAAACTTAGTGGTTGGTGATATTCCACTCAAAGATTTTTAAAATTAAAATGAAATGAGAAACCAGGAGTACAGTAAAATTGTCACCTGGGCAAATGATACATCTTAAAACAAATTAAAGTCAATCTAAGTTAACGTGGTCCTATTTTACCCAAGCAAACAGACCTACAACACAAAAATACTGGAAGAAGTAATACACCAAAAGAGCTAAGTCCAAAATATATGCTCAAAATTACAAAACGGGAAGTTGAAGTAAATAAAAAACATTGTAAAGAATTGCAAATTAGTATTTCCCTATCCTAATTTTTATTTCGTTTTTACTGCTTAGCACCTATTACTCCATAGTTAACATACCATTAAAAATACTTACATCTGATTTAATTTAATTGAAACTGAACATATCATTCAGTGGCAATTTTTCTATACACCTACTTCCCAAATTCAGATTCTTTTATTCTTAAATTCTCTGAGTTCATTTACATAATCCACAAACAGTAATTTACGAATTTTCATTTTTTCAGTGTTTCTGGTAATACATTTATCAATTGGTATCTTTATATATATAAAAATCTCGTGTCACGATGTTCGTCCGGGATGAACTCCGAAACTACATAACCGATTTAGATGAAATTAGGCTTACTGTGTGTAATTTAGTTCAACTTAAAAGATAGGATAGTTTTTATCTGGATTATAGACCTCAATATTTATTATTTGCAAAATAAATGTTCATTATATGTTTGTCATGGGACAATGTTTTGTAATTATTTGTAAGCAAACAATGCCAGGCGGTCTGCTGGCTAAGTGGTTAGCGCGTTTGACTGGAGATGGAAAGGTCCTGGGTTCGAGTCCCTGTCTCGGCTAGAATTTTTATAGACACTTAACCCGGCAATAACCCCCGGCGCAGCATGCTGTGTGAGGTGAAATACGCTAGGACGGTACTGTGGTTCGGATTCGACGTTAAAATGTAGGTCCCCTGTACCAGGCAGGATGGGCGGGCTAGGTAAAGGCGGCTACGACAGGGACAGAATGCCCAGCCAGTAGAAACCTAACAGATGGCGGTGTGTTAATTTATCGAACCTTCCAGTAGATGGCGTTGTTTTTCGATTTATTTATGCTACAGTCTATTCAACGCCATATGTGTGAGTTTCTTCAATTTTAATTGTTCAGTGTATTGTGTTATAATTATACTGTATTGTTGTTCATCGTTTGTGTGTCTATATACCTAACGAAAAAGTAATTACACACATGAATAGAACATTGAAGAAAACGTTACGATAAATTCTAATCGTGTAAGTATTTCTCGCTAGCTTATCATTTTTCTTCTTCTTTTTGTTATGGTCAGCTAGAGACCACGTGTCAATTTCAATTCCTCTCCTGTTGTTTTTTCTTTTCCTCCCCAGTACTCCTTCATTATTGCACTCCTCTCTACCTTTGAATCCTGCCATATTCAAAGTCTGCTATCGAAAAAATTTTCTTTCCGTACGGTTCACTGGTATAATTTCATTTCAAATCTTTCTAAACCTCTTGAAAGTCTGGTATCATCCATGCTATAAATGAATTTAAAAAAATGTCATTCTTCTTTTTCTGTTATTTTTCAATGTTATTTTATATTTCCTCATTAGTCCTTAACTTCCATTTTACTTTATTTTTCAATGGACACAAAAATTCCGGTTTCACCACTGTATTATAGTGTCTTATTTTAAGGCTTTCAGAAAGGCACTTATTGTTGTAATTCAAATATTTTTCAGTGAAATGTCGCCAAAGAATCTAACCTCGACAATGCGTGTAGCAGAGAGGCAAGACGCATGACGAGAGAGCTCATCAATAAGCAACACAAATCGCGGCAAGTAACGAAGTTCAAAGAATCAGGACAGCTGAGCGTCGTATGCTAGAATCTCAAGAACAGCGTGATGAACGTCTGTGACAGAATATATCGAGAAGAAGAGCGGCACGAGAACAGCACATAACTACATTTAGAGAAAGCGAACGAGAGAGACAATAAATAAGCCGTGCTTTAACACGTGTATCATTTGTTCGTCTTGCGTTCCAATATGCACCAGCATTGATTACTCTGCACATTCTAAAACTGCAATCGGTGCAATGAACAAAATATGCCAATATTATCAGGCGTTGAAATTCCGCAATGAAGCAGCCGGCATGTGTTGTGCATCAGGAAAAGTTGTATTATTACCACAACCCAATCCGCCAGAACATTTACAATCCTTCTTGCTGGCGAATCAAACGATTCGAAATTGTTTATGCGCAAGACACGCAAATTCAATTCTTGCATCCAGATGACGTCTTTTGGGGCAGCAAAAAATTGCGATCTTACATCTGATGGAAGTCATTTTGAAACTAAATTCAAAATACAAGGCCAGGTGTACCATAAGATTGGGTCGTTGATACCGATGCCAAACGATGACCCAAAGTTTCTCCAAATCTATTGGAAATTGTGAGGAACACTTGAAAACTAGGTGCCAGTATTATTTCATCGAACAAGCAGAAGAGAGAGCAATTGTGGTACTGTCGGAAAATTGTTTGGAAAATAATAATCAACTTATTCAATTGTGTCGCCACAATTAAAAACTGACAACTATCAAATTGTCATCAAAGCTGACAAATTATCATCAGGAGAACACGCTGGCAGATTCAACGCGCCAACCGTAGATAAATTTGCAGTTTTTATGGTTGGTGCTCAGTTGATCAAAGTCACACGTCAAGATAGAACTGTTAGCATAATTTTGGATCTACACCGTTCGTATGACGCACTCCAGTATCCACTGATATTCTGGCAAGGGCAGGATGAATATCACATCAACATCAAACAGCGTGATCCAGTAGCTGGTAAATTTAATATTCAACTAATTAATTCGTTATTTTATTAGTACAGTAGACCCGCGGTATTCCGACCAGGGGCCGGATTATAGCGGGCCCACTATATTGATTTCATATTCTTTTTTTTACTATTTAATTTATTATTTTTTCAGGTAATAAAACAAATAAAAAAGTTACTTCAATTAAGTACTACGCCCCCCGATTGATGATTAGACGTAATTAGGATAACTATACCCTTCGATATCGTCAACTGTGCCATCAATACGTCGTGGATATGTACGCCAAGGTTGAAAACAAGCATTTGCGATTTATTCGATACAACCAGGCTAAATTACGATCGGAAGAATACATCCTCTTACAAGATACTGTTATCGGCAATATTTATGAAAATTTAAACGCCAATGATATTGGTAATGCATTTATTTTATCTTCAAGCTACATCGGCAGTCCACGGAACATGCAGGAATATATACAAGATGGGATGACTTACGTACGTCATTATGGTCGTCCAGATTTGTTTATTACATTTACATGTAATCCGAATTGGGAGCAAATACAAACTTTTCTTTTACCAGGCCATCAATCAATGCATCGTCATGATGTCACGGCACGTGTGTTCAAACAAAAATTAAAATCATTGATTGATTTAATCGTAAAACATTCGGTTTTCGGTAACACACGTTGCTATCTGTATTTGATTGAGTAGCAAAAGTGAGGTCTGCCTCATTCTCACATTTTGATTTGGCTTGAAGTTAAAATCCGTCCAGAAGAAATTGATCAACTAATTGCTTTCCATACTCACCATTGCTTTCAAAAAAGTATAAGGCTCATATTAATGTCGAGTTTTACAGTTCTGTAAAATCCATTAAGTACGTTTGCAATTATGTTAATAAAGGCAATGATTTGGCCGTATTTGAAGTTCAAAATGTAAATAAAAATGACGAAATAACACGATACCAAATAGGTAGATACATCAGCAGCAACGATGCTATCTGGCATATTTTTAGTTTTCGCATCCATGAAAGAGACCCTTCCATCCAGCATCTCGCAATACATCTTGAAAACGGTCATTGTGTCTATTTCACCGAAAAAAATATTTTCCAAAGAATACTTGAGCCACCAAAAACGACAAACCACAAACTGAATTTTCACATTGTTTCAAAAATCTGATGTGTTCCGCCAATTCGCAAAAACATTATTATATACCGATGTTCCAAGCTATTTTTCATGGAACAAATTAGGTAAAAAATGGTAGCCACGTAAACAAGGAGAACCACATCCTTCGATCGCAGGCATATTCAAAGCCAAGACATTAGGACGACTTTACACAGTGCATCCAAAACAACGTTAATGTTTCTTTCAGCGTTTGATGTTGGTGAATGTTCCCAGACCAGCTTCTTTCGAATTTTTGCGAACAGTTAATGGTCGAGTGTTCAATATATGTCGAGTGTTCAATACGTATCAAGATGCATGTCGAGAGTTACAGCTGCTGGTAGACGACAATCATTGCTACCTGACACTTGCTGATGCAGCTTTGACAGCCACGCCGAATAGTATTCGTCAAACTGTTTGCAATTATTTTGACAACATGTTATCCAACACAATCTTCGAGTGGGAAAAATATACAAACAGTATGACTGAAGATATACTACACCAAGTTAAAAAAAAAAAAAAAAACCAATGTCCAAATTGAGATTTGACACCAAAGATGTATTATGATTAATGAAGCATTAATGTTAATCGAAGATTTATGTATCTTAATTTCAGATTTGCCACTTAATCATTATGGTATGCCATCATCTGATCGACCGACAATTATTGCGATTAATGAGCCATTACTGACAGCAGAACAAAAAAATATTTATAATCGGATTATGCTGACTTTTGATGCTGAACAGGGCGGGTTTTTTTTTTTTTTTTTTTAGTTTTTTTTTGGACGCGTCAGGTGGAACCGGTAAGACATTTGTAATATCGCTGATCCTTTCGAAGGTGCGGTAGCAACAGAAAATTGCATTGGCAATTGCATCGTCAGGCAATGCTGCCACTTTGTTAGTGGTGGGCGAACCGCACTTTCAGCATTTAAGCTACCACTAGACATTCATAACAAACCATACGCAATGTGTAAACATCAAAAAGAAAAGTGGAATGGCTGCAGTGTTGCAAAAGAATTCAATTATAATTTTGGATTAGTGTACTATGGCTCATAAACATTCACTCGATGCATTTCATAGAACTGTGCAAGATTTGAAAGGTAACGATAAACTTTTCGGTGGTACTGTCCTACTACTGTCTGGTGGCTTCCGACAGACATTTCCAGTGATTCCTCGCTCTACTTTTGCCGATGAGATTAATGCATGTTTAAAACAATCGTTTTTATGGCGGAATGTCGAAACACTTTGATTGACCATGAACATGCGAGTACAGTTGCAAAATGATCCATCGCCACAAGTATTTTGTAAGCAATTGCTGGATATTGGAAAAGGTGAAATAGAACTGCATCGAAATACACAATACATCAAATTGCCAGACAAATTCTGCACTGTTGTTCACTCAAAAATGAACTAACTCAGCGTGTGTTCCTGGATACATCAAATAATTACTTAGATCATAATTGGATCAGTAATCGTGCTATTTTGGCAGCAAAAAATGTTGATCTCAACGAAATTAACTTCCAGATACAACAGTTGTTGACAGGTGATCTGATGTCTTTTAAATCAATAGATACTATTGTAGATGAAAATGAAGCAGTAAATTTTCCAAATGAGTTTTTAAACTCTTTGGATATAACAGGAATGCTGCCACAAAATCTCCGGTTAAAGATTGGTTCACCGATTATTCTTCTTCGTAACTTGAATCCACCTAGAGTATGCAACGGTACACGTTTGGTGATCAAAAGGATCACCGGAAATGTTCTTAAAGCAACTATTTTGACTGGAATGTTTAAAGGAGAAATCGTCCTGTTGCCACGTATTCCAATGATACAGTCATAATATCCAATACCATTTAAAAGGCTTCAATTTCCGATTCGTTTGGCTTTCGCTATGACAATAAATAAGTCTCAACGCCAAACAATGTCCGTTTGCGGCTCGGATTTGGAAAATACGTGTTTCTCCCATGAGCAACTATATGTCGCCTGCTCACGTGTAGGGAAACCATTAAATCTATTTGTATTAGCAAAAGACAGACTAACTAAAAATATGGTGCACCAATTAGCGCTTAGATAAATTAAAATTATAAATTTTAATAATTTAAAATAATGAAAGTAATTGTAAAAAATGTGTAAAAATCAACTTCATAGGCCTCATTTATAAAACTGAAATTTCAGTTTATATAAATAAATAAAAAATAATTTATTTATTTTATAAATATCAAATTTTATATAATTTCAATTAAGTAATTTGTAATGAAATGTAAATTAAATTTTTTTATGATCGTTTGTCCTTAATTTCAACTCTACGTAACTCTTTACCAATTACATTTGAATTTCCAAATCTACTACAATGTTTTTGTCTTTATTAGTGAATATTAATTTGACTACTTGAGGAAGTTTAGAATAACATTAATCCAACGTACTATAATTAGTAAGTCACAGCAAGTTTTATTATAGTTTCTGATTCCCTTATTTTTAAAAAAAAAAATGGCGCCTAATATCAAATACTAGCTTGTTCTTATGATGATTCTTCCCTTCCGCATAAGACTCCTTCTGCCACGTTTCCAAGAGAAATGATGAATAATTTATCAGAAACGTTGAAAGAATTTAAAGCTGAAATTTGTAGAGGGCAAATGTAGCTGGGTGCAGGAAATGGGGGAGATGGGTGTGTAGGGAAATTGCCACTGGAGTGTGTCCTCCTTTGCAATTAAATTTAATTTAACATCCATCCAAGCCTTATTCCCACTATCCACCTTCTATACTCCCAGCACTTTCTTTGCCTGCCTCCTTTCTTCTGTCCACTACTAACCTAGCTCCTTTATTGTATCCGTTACTGATTTTGTCCTGCAGTAATTTCCACACAAAAATCTAGATGCCTTAAATTGCAGCCACTCAACACACTGTATTTGATACCCAAATGTCGTTCCCATACATCACTTTTCTCAAGGAATGATCTGATAAAGCTTTTGTAAACCAATTCCCTCACTTTCAAGGTACATTCCCTCATTATTCCTTATACTTCTGACATCTTCCTATCTATTAAGTTGATATTTGGGTATAAATATATAATTTTGTGTGATCAGAATGATGTAGTAACAGAGTTTATTACCAGCTGCATAATCTGCATCTGTGATACCCATCTAATCTATCCAAGTTATCCTATTGCATAAAGGAGAATTATTGTTAAAAATATAATCTGAAGCTCACATCATCCTGAACAAATCAAGTGATAGAAGGATATGAAATTTCTAGCTAAAGCTGGGATTCAAACCAGGAGCTTATTTATATCTAGCCACACACCTTAACCAACTGAGCCACCAGATCTCTTGTACTAAGGTAGGTATAATGAATTCCTCTGTCTGGTTTAAATACTTATTCTAATCAGTTTTTATTGTTAATTTTTGTGTTAATTTATATCATAAATACTGGGTTCTTTGTGTACATATTTATTTCTAATTTTATGTCAACTTCTGCAGCTTTAATTTTCAATTATATTTGCTGTTTGTAGTTTCCTTTCATCTTTCTCGCTGATAATCAAGGAATCACTACCATAAATTGGAACTAATATCACGATCCTTGTACAGCTTGTCGCATTTAAGTTTCCAAAATGAATGTATTCCATTCAATGTCCCCCAGAGATGCTTTATGCTTCTTTTGTGTGGTATCAAGCAGTCTTAAGAAGCTCTTATTATTATTCATATTTGGTGAGATTCTTTGTATGATATACTCTATTATTATTGATAACAATGTAGGTCATGTCCCATTAGAAATTTCCCTACACACCTACTTACAATTCATACATGTTTTTGCCTTAAAATCCTTCACAGCCTGAAGCATATTGTTCATTACATACGTAGGGAGGTTTTTCCCGTTTCTCACTCTCAAACCTAAAAATGAAAACTTACCTGTTTCCTTATGCATGAAATCAGTTGGTAATTTAATCTCATAGTCTTCACTTCCCTTCCACATGCTGATTCTAAATCTTCCACCAATATTTATTCTGGCCTCATTGCAATTAAAAGCCTTTTATGCCCACAATTCTCTTTATCTGCCTTCTATCGTGTAATGACTCCCAACCCAAATCTTTTATCATTTCAGGTGCAGAGAGCATCCTTTGATAATGTCCAAAGACAAACCTAGCTGCCCTCCTTTGTACCCATAGTTTGTGTCCCATATCATCAGTGGCGGATCTAGGATTTTTTCGAACCGGGGCAAAAAATTCACGCGGCGCCCCCCCCCCCCCCCATGAAAACACCACACACAGTTGGGTACTATTAAACTAACGTGATAAAAAAGACATTTTATTGCTTGTATTATATATAATACACATAATCATAATATGTAACGCACGAGCCAGTCCTTAGCAGGCCCTAGCAAAATTTGCACTAAATGATCCTACAACTTCACTCGTCAAGCTTTCATTTCCGCGAAATGGTATATAACTTCAACATAATTCGTCTCATAAGCTGTTCTATTTTCGATTGATAAGATTGTGAGGTTAGAAAGACGTTCCTGGCTCTTTGTTGATCTCAAGTAAGTTTTTATGATTTTTAGTTTACTAAAACTTCGCTGGCAGCTTGCGGACGCCGTTGGTAACGTGCAGTATATTCTCAGAGCTATACAAATATTAGGAAAGGCTTCCTGCAAGTCATTTTACACACGTGTTGCAACAATTGGAATGGACTAGTTGTTTCATCGATTCCAATTAAAAATGGAGCTTGTTGTTTAAACACGACAAGTTCTTGACAAAAATCAATTGCGTTTAAGTCCTTGGAGTATCTGCTTGCTAGAACGGCTCCATTTTTTTGGAGATCTTCTGTGGACATATTTACTAACGTGTGGCCACCAAGGAAGGCAAAGTTTTCATTTAGTTTTATTGTACTTTCTACCCTTATTCCTATTTCTGTAAAAATTTTGTCAAATACAACTTTTATATCTTTGGAAAACAGCTGTGTGGGGTCTAATGCTCTTGATTCGTCCTCGCAGATTTCGTCGTGTTGCCTCTTTCGTTTGGAAATTCGTTTACTTTTGAGTGTCGGAACGGTTCCCAATTTTTGTGCTACAGGTGTAGCTTCTTTGATCCAATATTCTGTCGGCTTTAGTCGCATTTCTTACAATTTCTTAGTAAACCCTTTCATTAGTGACACAGATCGCGAAAGGATTATGTCCTCCTTTTGTATTTCCACATTTACTCTATTAATTTCTCGAAGAAGGTTAGCCCAAATTATTAATTTGAGGATAAATTTAAAATCCAATACATCACGTAAGAGATGAGCGGATTCATACTTACATTCTGCAGCCAGAGAAGATTCTTCAATTTCCTCTACTGTTTTGACAACTTCAGGTAAATTATTCAATAGGGCAAGGTGTTTGGTCGACCATCTTGTCTGGCTACTACCTTTTAAGTTGGTTTCTGTACATTTTTTCATTATTTCCCACCGTGTAGTGGATCCAACGAAGAAGCAATAAAACTAATAGACTAACCAAACAAAAAATTAGACATCGTCTCGTCCACCAGAAGATTGTACGCGAGAATAAGCTAGTAATCCAAACTTTCTAAAAACAATTAATATTTCAAGAACCATAAAAAAACTGGTATTTTCAGGATATGACTGCTTAACAGCCTATTCCCTAAACATGTTTTCGGAGAGCGACGTTTTATGAATGCTTTATTGTAGGTTTAAATGTTGAGACACAGCGGTATGTGCTAATAACAATTGATAGGTTTGGTTCATTATATATGCACAGAGGTAAGATATAAGTTAATGATCCGATCCGTTCTCTCTCTCTCTCTCTCTTTTTTTTTTTTTTTTTTTTTTTTTTTTACTTGTCCTCGGATTGACAAAGGATGAGAAACGCTGAGATATTTGATAACGATAGATTCTTCCTTACCTGTTAATGTTTCATTTCCAGTAATAAATATTTAAACTCGTTCAGCACAAAAGTATGTATTAAAAGAAAACTGGGCTAATCACTCGAACGCAGCTGCAAGAATGTGAACATCAATTGGCAAAATTTATAAATCCAAGAATATCACGAGTTCCGGCTAACAATGACTGAATGAATTTGTTTTAAGGCCACTCTGTCACAGAACAATGAATTTTCCGTCCTTTCAAGTTGCCGCCGCGGTCAGTGTACCACGGCGCTTTACCTAAAAAAAAAAAAAAAAAAAAAAAGGGTCGGCAGCACATGAATATTTTGCCCTGGCGCTTATAAAAAGATGCCACCAACACCTGATTTTGGCGCCCCCCTGGAGTTGGCGCCCGGGGCAAGAGCCCCGGTTTGACCCCCCCTAGATCCGGCACTGCATATCATCCCACAATACTCTTACAAGAGCCTGATCACAGTTTTGTAATCAATTTCTCTAACTTCGGTAGTGCATATCCTCTCCAACAGATGTAGTACTCTGAACCATTCGTCTTCAACTTCCGCTTCATATCGAGTCTAATTTACTTTTTTTTTTTTTTGCAGTTGTTAGTCTTTTGACTGGTTTGATGTCATCCTCCACCCCTTCCTATCCTGTGCTAACTTCTTCATTTCTACATACCCATTACATCCCATGTCCTCAATTATCTGCTTCATATATTCTAATCTCTGTCTTCCTCTACAGTTCTTACCTTCGACTGTTCCCTCCAATCCAGCATGTCTCAAAATATGACCTACCAGCATGTCTCTTCTTTCTGTAAGCCTCTTCAATAAACTTCTTCTCTCGCCCATCATTTCCAAAACTCGTTCATTTCTTAATTTATCTGTCCACATAAATTTCAACATTCTTCTGTTGCACCACATTTCAAATGCTTCAATTTTCTTTCTTTCCGGTATTCTTAAAGTCCATGTTTCGCTACCGTAAAGTGCTGTACTCCACACAAAGAGTTTTAAAAAGTTATTTCTTATTCCTAGATCAATATTTGAAACTAAAAGGTTTCTCTTTTTCATGAAGACGCTTTTTGCTAGTGCTATTCTGATTTTAACATCATTTCTGCTTCGGCCGTCGGTTGTAATTTTGCTTCCCAAGTAACAGAGCTCACTTACTTCTCCTATTGCACCTGATCCTTTTTTTTTTTTTTAATCTAGTAGTATTGTTATCATTTCTGCTATGTTTCATCACTTTTGTCTTGCTTTGATTTATATTCAGTCCAAAATCTTCCTTCAGTATTTTCTTCATGCCATTCAGTAAATTCTCAATATCCTCAGCTCTCTCTTGTAACAAGACAATGTCATCAGCAAATGGTAGCATACTGAATTTTCCACTCTGAAAACTTATGCCAGATGGAAATTTTTCTTTGACTTTCTTTATTACTTCTCCTTGAATATTAACGGGAATAGACTACAACCTTGCCTCACACCCTTTTTAACTGATGCTTGTCTCTCGTGGTTCTCTACTTTTATTATAGCCACTTGATTCTTATATAGTTTATAGAGTATTCTTCTATCTCTATACTTTAGACCTGTCTTCTTTAAAATTTTGAACATCTTGTCCCACCTAACGTTATCAAAAGCTTTTTTTAAATCAACAAATGCCATAAAAGTTGCTTTATTTTTCCTGATCCGCCCTTCAAGTATTAATCTTAAAGACAGAATTGCTTCCCTTGTACCACGATTTTTCCTAAACCCAAACTGATCTTCACCTACTCTCTCTTCTACTACCCTTTCCATCCTTCTGTATATTATTATGGTCAGTAATTTTGAAGCATGTGTTGTTAGACTAATGG
Organism: Vandiemenella viatica; assembly: GCA_031002005.1. NCBI lineage: Eukaryota > Metazoa > Arthropoda > Insecta > Orthoptera > Morabidae > Vandiemenella > Vandiemenella viatica. The sequence continues at coordinate 12,273 of JARYHS010007058.1, forward strand.
TGCTATAATTCTCACATTTGTCGGCTTGTGCTTTCTTTGGAAGTGTGAAGATGATATTTTTATTAAAATCATTTGGGATTTCTCCTGTTTCATATCTTTTTGATATCAGCTGGTATAATCATTCCATTCCTTCTTCTCCTAGGGATTTAAGAAGTTCTGCAGGGATATCGTCAATTCCAACTGCCTTATTTGCTTTCAAGTCATTCAGAGCTTTATTAAATTCTGTCTTCAAAACAGGATCTCCTAAGTCATCAAAGTTGACATCGTCTTCCTTTTCAATTACACTATTGTTGAAGTCATCACCAACATACAGTTTCTCGATGTATTCCTTCCATCGGTTAGCTCTATCTTCTGAGCTTAAAAGAGGTTTCCCATCAGCAGCTTTAATGTTCATATCTTTTTTCTTCATTTCTCCAAAATTCTGTTTGATCTTTCTAAATGCCACATCTACTTTTCCTACAACCATTTATTTTGCTATTTCTTCACACTTTCTTTGCAGCCATTTTTCTTTTGCTATTTTGCATTTCCTGTCTATTTGATTTCTAAATTGCCTGTACTGCTCCCTTAATCCTGAGCATTTTTGTACCTTCTCCTCTGATCTATCAGCTCCAAAATTTCTTCTGTGATCCAAGGTTTTCGGGTAGCTTGTTCCCTAAAGCCTAATGTTTCTTTACCAGCTTTCATTATTTCGGTCTTTAATGCATTCCATTCGTCCTCGGTTGAGCTCCTTTCAGAGTTACTTCTTAGACTTAAGCCTACCATTTCTGCAAATTTTTCTCTTGTGCTAGATTGTTTCAGTTTATTCACTTCCAGTCTGTTCTGCTTATGCTGCTTCCTTATTCACTTAAATTTCAGCCTGCACTTCATTATTATCAAATTATGGTCAGAGTCTATGTCTGCTCCTGGGTACGCTTTACTGTCTAGAACTTGATTCCTGAATCTCTGTTTGACCATGATATAATCTAGCTGATATCGGCCTGTATCCCCAGGACATTTCCAGGTGTATATTCATCTTGCATGGTTCTTAAACAGTGTGTTTTCCACTACAGGCTTATATCTTTCACAAAATTCTAGCAACCTGCTTCCACGCTCATTTCTTTCTCCTAGAACAAAACTTCCTACAGTATTCCCCTCTTTTCCATCTCCCACTATTGCATTCCAATCACCCATGATTATTAGATTTTCCTCCCCATTCACATATTGGATTAATTCTTCAATTTCAGCATATATTTTTTTCTATTTCTTCATCATCTTCCTGTGATATTTGCATATACACTTGTACTAATGTGGTTGGGATGGGCTTAGTTTCTAACCTCATCAAAATAATCCTGTCACTAAACTGTTCATAATAACTCACCTGTTTCCCTACTTTCTTGTTCATTACAAATCCTACACCAGTGACTCCATTGACAGCTTATGTGCTAATTATCCTGTGTTCCCCAGACCAGAAATCCTGTGCATCCTTCCATTTAATTTCACTAATCACAACCACATCTAACTTAAGTTGTTCCATCTCCCTTTTTAAGTTTTCTAACCGACTTGCCCTACTCAGACTTCTAACATTCCACGCTCCGATTCTTAGAATGTTTCTATCCATTCTGATGGCTCCTTCCTGAGCAGTCCCCACCTGGAGATCCGATTGGGAGACTATTTTACCCAGGAAGAAGCCATCATGATATTTGTAATTTGAGAGGATTATATCTCCTCGGGATACCCTTTGGGTCTTTAATGCAGTGATTTCCCGTTGCCTTCTGCATCCCCGTGCCGTTGATCATTTCTGAGTCATGCGCCTTTAGGGGCCGTTTCCAACCGCAAGGGCAAGAGGGTGCCCTCAACCGCTCCCCGCTCTTCAAACTTCCTTTTTGAGGCCGTTGGCAAGCAGTGAGTGATTCCTTATACCGGTAATCTTTCAGTTGCCAGAGCCTTGTCCGTGCAAACAGGGTGCACCTCGTGAAGTAGAGGTTGACATTTGGTTGGAAAAGGCTAGCATAGTCTCTCCCTAACCTTACTATAAATTGATATTCCCAGGTATTTACATTTTATTCCTTCAACAAGCAATTCCCTTCCATGGAGTGATCATAGAAAGCCTTTATTTTCCTATCTGTATATCAAATACGGTGACTCTTCTTGCCATTTATCTTCATACCATGCTTATCCACCCAACTAGATTCGTTTGTATTTACTCACAATCTTCTCTTGGTTCAATATTATTATACAACATTATGTCATCTGCAATCAGTCCAAGTTCTGATTGAAGATCAACGTCAGAATCATTCATTAAAATAGTGAATAGTAATGGTCCCAGTGCACAAATCCATCACACACCTGTTCTCACTTTTATGTCCCCTGATATTGCATTTCCCACTTTGAACCTTTTCTTACTGTCTCCCAAGAATTTTTGCACCAAGTAAGTTACTTCTTGGTTTTTTTACAGTTAACTCAGTCTAATGCCTTGGAAACACTAGCTACCTTTCCTTGTCTATTTCATCAGAAATATCTTGTAAATAACCTACCAATTGAGATTCACATGAATAATCTCTTCTAAATCCGTGCTGCCGATGTACATGCAAACAACTTCTTTTCCTCATAGATTTTCCTAATGTAGCGGGTTACACAAACCACTAAAATTAAATTAATAGGGCTATACTTTTCAAATTGATTTGTTTCCCCTCCCTTAATAAGTGGCACTATGAAGACACATTTCCAGTTCTGTGGAATACAGCCAGTCTTTAGACTGAAACTAAATAACATTTCCATGAAGGTACAATAACTTATCCACCTAACATTAATACATCAGTGGTAATATTATGCAATTTATATTTTTTTTAAATGCAGCTCTTTCATAATGTCCTGTTTCTATATTTCTAATTTTTGCAGTGTGCTCATTTTATTTTAGATGGGAATGATTCTCCTCAGTTGCCATCTGTTTGCAAACGTGGGAAGACTGTTGCAATTCCCCATCTGTCTCTCGGTGATAATCCAAAATAGTCTTAAAAAAAAAAAAAAAAAAAAAAAAAAAAAAAAAAAAAAAAAAAACAGTTTAACTGAGCTTTTTTAATAATTCCTCAAACTTCTTCTCCATCTTTCTACATAATTGTTAGAATAGCTTGTTTCCCCCCTATTTTTCTAAAACTGATACAGAAATTTCTACTTACACCAATTCAGCATTCTCCACCCAGCCATGATATTTTTCATTAATTTTCTTTAGCTTTCCTCTTTGCTGCTATTTATTCCCTGCTTAGTTCTTCCATACATTCTCTTTTACCCTGCTGCTTCTTTAGTCTATCTTCCCTACTTGCCAACCTCTTCAACCTCCTCACATTCCTATTGTAGTATAAAGGTTCTGCACTTCTTGCTATTTTTTGTTTTGGGACCAAGATTTCATCCCCTATTCTTAAAATTTCTTTGAACTGTTCCAACTTATTTTCTGCTGTACTAGTGTCTTCCTACCAAACATTGAGCCTCTCTCTAAAGTACCTCATCGGTTCTGAAGCTGTTGCCTTGTTATATTTATACCCATAAAGCAGATGTTCCTTGGCTTCTAATTTGCTGAATCCCCTTATGTCCATCATGAGTGCCTCATTATCCCTTATCCCCTCTGTCACATGAGACTACAAATAATTTTCATTAGGCTTTATTAATAAAACATTCAGACTATCATTGATCCTTGTGTTTTGTTCTGTCACTAGTGTTATCACTCCTTTCCTCAGTACAGCATTTGCAAATCTCTGCACCCATTATGTTACTAATTACCTGGTATATTCATATCTCCACCTATTATGACTACTTTATTCCCACCTCTGAACTCTGAACACATAATCAATATACTGCCCCCCGCCCCCTCCTCCATCGTTTCATTTTGTTCATTCATCTTCCTCGAAATACTATTATTGATATTATTATTGTTACCTGCACTTGCTTCTGCATTACACAAAAATTTTATTTAAAATTCTTTCCCTATTTCAAATAAATCATTGAGTATTTATTTTCTCCTGTAGTAATTTTTCACCCCATATGCATCTAGGCCTTATCTCCAATATATCTTATACACACTTACCACTATCTTAACCTGCTTCCTATCTTCAAATGAATCCCAAACCAGCTCCTTTATCATATTAGTTATCAACTGTGTTATACAGTAAGATAAACGCTCAGCTAGCAGCAAGAAATAAAAAAATTTCTAGCCAGTCTGACCTCTAGATATAGGTCAATTCCCATGCTTTATTGTTTTCATGAGAAACATTAATGTCACATATTTTATCTTTGACTTTCTATTATAGTCAGTCTATAAAATTTCTTCAAATGATGCAACCATTTTCAGTGCTAAAGTAATTTATATTGTATGACTCAGATAAAAAATATATATATAACTAAACAAATGATTAAAGACAAACCCATAGTAACCAAATGGAAACTTTATAATGGTAAACTTAGGAATAAACATTCATCAACTATGTGATAGGTCTATTCAGTAGGGTCATTAATTTAAAATTTGAGGAATTCAAGGATTAAACTTGATGACTGCTAGAATTAAACTCTTCAGTAAAAATTCTTTATTTATTTATTTCATTTTGTTTATATAGCAGAGGTGTTTTTGTGAAGTCATATTACCATTTTTTTCCAGCTCACAAGAAGTTTATTCTTACTCCCCTCCCCCCCCCCCCCATCCCACTTAAAAACGTACTCCAGTTTCTTGGTTTATTCATGTAGTTTGTTGTATTCATGAAATTGTCATTAACCTACGGCAACCTATACAATGGTGTAACAAAAATAAAGCTTTTTTATCGTATCACCAGGGTACACTCTGAGGTTTCAATAAATTACAAATGGTCTGGTTTGTGGAGCTGCATAACGGTATAGTGTTGGTAGTCTTCCACATTTAAGTAAACTATCCTCACATTTTTAATGAGCCGCTCAAATTCTATTGAGGTTTTCCCAGACTTCATTTCAAAATTCACGAACATAAGGCTTTGATGTTGACTTGAGTAAAGCTTGAACTTCAGTTGAGTCTTATTTTGACCTTTATTCATACCATCTGGTAATTAGTTTTTGAGCAAACTGTAAATTTGGATTTCTAGATTTTAAACAATTTCTTGCTAAGAAATAGTGGCAGCTGAAGTAATTCGCTCAGGTAGGCACTGAACTTTTTGATGGTTTATTGAACTTCATTGTTGAAATGAAAGGCACCCAGAAGAACAGCTCAGAGTTGGCTAAGAATCAACTTAAAAAGCTGCAATGAGTGAAAGTGTCATTACCTGCGTGTCCTGCCAGATTAAACAAATGATTTTGAAATCAATCAATGATGAATGCCTTAAGATTGACCAGAAAATAAACAAACAATGACTGATTAGTGAAAAACTGATGAGATGATCTACAGGCAATACTGGATTACCCAATAGGCACGACTAAGCAGTAGCCTCCAGCACCCGTTTTTTAAAGGCCCCCTATGAGTTAACTATTTTCATTAAATAAAAATATTAAAAAATAAATATTAACATCCAAAATAAAGAATCAAAGCAATATGAAAAGCATGAAAATTAAATTTTTTTTGTTTGATTTTAGTGTATGATATTAATAAAAATAATGTTCAAAATATCATAAACTGTAAAATTCGTTTGTTTAGTTGGATGAAAAATATAATCAATTCAGTTAGTTATCTCTGAAACCCTTTCTTTGTACTTATAAAATTCAAATAACTTTTTAAAAAACAGTGGGACCCAAGAAATTTGAGTGCCTAGGGCCCCACAGTTCATACTTTCTTAATTTGGCACAGCCTTCGATAACCATGATGACAGTGGCATACCGTTTCTGACAGTGGAACACATTTCGATTCATAGTAGTTTTCTGCTACATACTGTAAGGGATGCATTTTATTATATTAAAACCTTCTATTTTATTTGTCGTCTCTGAGCAAGTTGTACGTGCTGCAAACGCTGAGCGGAAATGCTCACATTGCTCAGCAGGAAATCTTACGTGCGTGCAGAATAGCACGCGTGGCGAAGGTCACCTTGCAGAGACGACTTGTAACTTTTCTCCATTCATGTCTGAACTGTAAGAGCGATAGGATCGGCCTTGGGTCGATATCGATCGGACCGATTTCCCACCAAGATTCTCGTCGTCCACATGTCGTAGGATATTTACTACAACATACCTAGTTTGCTGGCATTACGTTCGCGTGAAGTCGCAGATGTATTTTCCTTGTAACCAAGTATCCAGTGTTGCAATAAACATCAGGTTAACGACTTCAGTATTTCATTCAACGAATGCAAGCCGTATGTTCTCTGTTCCCATGCAGCCCACAGCTAATATTTTTAGGTGTCAGACAAGCACAGAAGACTAACAGCGTGGCGGAAGAAGAATACGTCGCAAGTCTAAGCTATTGTGACTGAGTACAGACTATACACACAGCCATCCGACAAATCAGTCACTACAATACATTAATAAACTTGAGTAATTCTCCTTCAAAGTAACTAAGACATAGAAACAATATTGCCTCTTCGCATTAATAAAGCTTCTAGGCTAGTGTTTCTCAATTTTTCAATCTGAGTACCAGTAAATTGTCAAAAATAATGCGGCAGGCCGCTAACTTATGCCATCATAATTTTTTGTCTATGTGTATATCATGAATACAGAAATTTTTTATAGTACCAATATAACATAATAAATCTAAAATCATGTTTTGAATTCCTATGAAAACATAGTTATGGAACTGGAAGGAAACTATTAATAGGTAATTAGTTGCTGACCAGATTCTTAATACTTGGCAAACCATATAAATAATAATGTTACTACAGACTGAATGCTACATTATACCACCCACCTACATGAACAAAAATAAATAAATAAAATAAAGTAAAAGATGCTAGACCATACACCTTTTATTTTTGTTTATTTCACCACTCATATGTTTCGAACCCTACAACGTACCACAGTCCCTCAAACCTATTACAAGATACTCAGAAAATTGTCATTTACTTAATCCCTAGATGAACAGCACTCTTTTCGATGCCATCTGGAAATGAATAGTTGAAACAATGCTGTTCTATCCTCATCCTGGAAATGCCAGAGTTTTGCCTGGCCACTGAAATATTCAAAGGTTTTTTTTTAAAAAAAAAAAAAAAGGGCGACGGGCTATACCTTATAAAGTAGGAATACGGTATCAAAATTTATAATATTCTGCCTACGGATCACCTGAATCATTTTCACTGACCACAGGTTGAGAAACACAGTTTTAGGGGATGTAACTGAATTTGACAAAAAATGGCAGCTGCTGCTGTGCTCTACTGACAGTGTTACTAACTTTTTCGAGCTCCATAATGTTCCAGCAACCGCTTGTCTGCCCACTGCCTGAGGGCAGCATGAGACAGAACAAACTTGTCACCAACCGCTACTAGCAAAGCAGCCCCCCACCCTTGAAAATTACAGTGAAAACACCAGAGCACATGCACGATTTGTAACAACTCAAAGCTGTCTCCACGGCAGCAAAATAGTTCACTGGTTTGGCCAACAGATGGTTTTCATAGTTTCCCTAGCTTTCATAAGTAGTATATTAGAGAATATCACATTTATATATATTTATTTTCCTTTCACTACATTTATTTTTAAATTTATTTATTCTTGATTCGTAAGTGGTGACATGTCTCATCTAGAGCTGCCACTGTCAAGAAAGGAAGATTGTGGTGAACATATGGCTCACAGCTCTTCATAAGCTTAAAATCATCATGGGAGTCTTCTGCATGCACATAACTGATAGCGCTATTACCCACATACAGAGAGAGCTTCTTAAAGCTCTTGAATTATGCTGTCCACAAACTAGAATTTGCCTGAAAGACAAACATTTTGAATTCTTTGCCATTATCTCAAAAGCTGATTCCATGAATCTTTTATTTCTTTCCTGGCATACTTGATTTGATATATGAAATCTGCTTTAACAGTGACACACAGAATAATAAAATAAATAAGAACCTTTCAATAATATGTAACATATAGTAACAAAAGAAATTTATGATAGAAACTGTTGCAAAAATAACTTGCCAAAGCTCATTTAAATGCCTACTACTTTTTGATCAGAGTAATTAGAATAACAGAATTTTTTGTCAGAAAGACCGATATTAACATATCAAATGATAAGGTAATGGTTTTATCAAAATGAAGATTGGAGTCTTATGTTCCAGAAACAATGTAGTATTATGTTTTAACAACTAACCCATAAAAGCTGAAAAGGTCTGCATTACTGGTTCAGATAACATGAGTTTGCTTTAATCATCATTTTAAAAAATTATGAAGGTATACATGTAATAATTTAATTTAATTTAATTGCAATGGAGCACATGCTCCGGTGGCAATTTCTCTACACACACATCTTCCCCCTATCCTGCACCTACCTACATTTGCCCTCTACAAATTTTATCTTTAAATTCCTTCAAAGTTTTCGGTAAATTATTAATCATTTCTCTTGGTAACTCATTCCAATCCCTGACACCCTTCTCTAAAAAAGAGAATCTTCCCACACCCTTGTGCCTGAAATCGACTGCCAGCTTGTGGTCATGGTCATCTTTTCCCTTCCATGCACTACTTTTCATACCTATTGCAATATCTTTCCAAGCCTCATCGCCAGTATATGCCCTGTACACTCCCATGACCCTCCTCATCCTCCTCCTGTCTTGCAATGATTTCCATTCCAGCTCCTTTATCATATCCGTCACTGATTGCATTCTGCGATAATTTCCAGAAACAAATCTAGCAGCCCTTCTTTGCACCCTCTCCAACTCCTGTATTTGATACGTAAAATGAGGGTCCCATATTGAAACAAGGAGGGAAAGAAACACCTAAATCCTTTTGAAAATGCTGTTGCTATGAAGATTTTTGCTGGGCAGTATATGCATTTCTAACTAACAACTGAATGTTGTGAGCCATTTCCTCAATTGAAAGCTAACCAGTTCATATAATGAGACTGAAGTCTTGCTGCTTATCAGAGAAATGCAAAACAATGATAATAATAACAGTTCATAAGGGAGGAATGGCAAATACGGTTGAAAATTACAGGCTGACCAGTTTGACTTAAGTAATGGGCAAAATTATTGATAGAATAATAAGCAACTACATCACAAATGCCTGTGAGGAAAGCAACTGGTTTGAAAATTGGCAAATGGCTTTAGGCAAGGTTATTCATGTGAATCTCAGATGGTGGAACCATGTGCAAGATATTAAGGATGAATTCAACAATGGAAGCCAAGTTGATAGTGTTTAACTAAATCTTTCTAAGGCATTTGACAAAATGAGCCACAAATGATTGTAGATAGGTTGAAAACCATTGCAGTGAATGGAAAAGTGACTTGCTGGGCAGAGGAATTCTTAAAAGGTAGAAAGCAGACTATTAGAATAGAAAATGCAGTTACAAAAGAGTTGGAAGTGAATATGGAAGTGCCACAGAGTAGTGTATTTGGTCAATTGCTAGTCATCATCCTAATGAATGATTGTGTCGATGGTTTAGAGTCAGAATTTAGACTGTCTGCAGATGGCAAAATGATATATAATAGGAGAGTGTGAATATTTGCAGAGTGACCTGGATAGCATATCTAACTGGATGGGTCAGCATGGAATGAAGATAAATGCCGAGAAGAATCAGCTTTTTAGGTACACAGATAAAAAAACTAAAAAAAATTATGATTATATGGTTGGGACAGAATTGCTCATTGGAGGCTTGTTGTAAATATCTTGGCATAATATTTGACAGTAAACTCAACTGGGCACACATTGGACAGGTGGTAGAAAAAGTTAGTTTATAAAATCCTTCATTTACTGACAGGGTAATGAGAAGATGTATCAGAGGAGTCAGGGAATTTGTTAAGAAAAATTGGATCAGAGCATTGCTTGAGTATAGTAGTGTAGTTTAGGGTGTGCAAAGAAAAGCAGCTAGATTTATTATTATTATTACTGCAGGACTAGTGTTGCAAACTGAAAAAAAAAACAAAATGTTTTTTTTTTTCAGATTTGTGAAAAAAAAACATGAAAAAAACTTAGCACCCTCGTTTTTTTTTTCTATATTTGTTGTTTTTTTTCAGAAAACTATATATTTGATAAATTATAGTTTTATTTATGGAACTTACATTTTACTTGTGTGTTTTAAACCTTACTAAATCATATAATATCTTACATAATGATTCATAAATGTATCTATATAGGTAACATAATTTTTTATTCATCTTCTATGTCGGAACCACATTCACTAGTATCAGTACTACCAACACTAGTTCGGTCGGAGTTGGAATTTTCTGTTTCTTCTTCTGTCCCCTCTAGATCCATAACTTCAGAAATAGTTACATTTTCTTTTACCGGTTGTATTGCATGCAAAAGCTTTTGAGATTGCAATTTTAAATTGTGAGCAAAGTACACACTGTGAATGAAGACTGTGCCGATAGTTCTGTATTACGGTCTTTTAAGTTTGAATTTAAATATATTATCATACAAAATAGGAGCTTTATTTGTTTTCATCGTTGGTTTACGCCAACGGTTGCAAGGAAATTATTCATAATTACTGACTCAGTATTATCACTATACGCTGCGAGTTTAACAAGTACACGAATATAAGGAAAGCACAACAAGTAATAAAAAGAGGCAAAAAACCTTAGTTAAATTTCCTAATTTTTTGAAAAGATTCGTAGGTCTACAGATAAATTTGTAGGACCTGGCAGCACTAGTTCAAATAGCGAGTATCAATCCAAACAATGTGCAACCTAGCCTTTTCGGGAAGTCCCCTTTCATAAAAGAAAACTTCAGTCGATGTTACCAATATTTTTGTAATTTTTTTTTTCTACTGAACCAGAAAGTTATAGTAGATTTAAAAGTAAGATAAGTACTTAGTATAAACTCTAAAACAGTCATATTAAATGATAAATGCCTTAAAAATTTGAAATTTAGTAGTTATGAAAAAAAACATCTCCCAGAAAAAAAACATGTTTTTTTTCACGTCAGAAAAAAAAACTGGTTTTTTTTTACAACACTATGCAGGACCCAACTAGTAACTGACATCATAAAGGTGATGGTTTGGAAGTGTACAAGCCATATACTGTTGATGGAGCTTGGAGTTGTATTGATCAAAGAATTAGGAATGGTTCATGAAAAGGAAAAGATGACCACGGCCACAAGCTGTTACTTAATTTTATGCATAAAGGAGTGGGTAAATTTTGTTTTGTGGGTAAGGGTGTCAGAGATTGGAATAAATTACCAAGAGAAGTGACAAATAAATTACCAAACATACTGGATGAATTTAAAACTAAAATTTATAAATAGTAAAAGTAGATTGGTGAAGAATTTTAACACTTACAGTACATAAGATGATAATAATAATAAAAAATAAGAAAAGGGGTGAGTAGATGTCTAGAGAAATTGTCAGCAGAGCATGTGCCCCATTAAGATTAAAATTCAGTTAAAAATTTCAAATAATTAATGAAGGAACATAATTGTGATGGGTGATCTGTGAATTAGGGATTAAATTGGTAGTTTTGGTAATTTATGTGGTGAATACTGTCAGCTGCTTAGAGCAAGCAGATTGGCTACGTGAGGCTTTCTGCTGATTCTGTGATTGAATATTCTTCCAGCTGCAATGTTAGAGGTAAGACTTATGTCTTGTCTGTGTGCCTTTTCACAATGGGCAAGCATAGCTTGCCTATAGTCTTGTCTCATGTTAGCTATTGTTTGGTTAGATAAAATGTTAGAGAGATTATTCAGTCTGGGTAACTTAAATGCGTTGTTTGCCATTGGTTGTAATAATGTTGTAATGCCTCATGGTAATCTTATTTGGTAATGTTGAATTATATTTGGGATCGTTAATTATTCAGTCATTTGTGTATTAATTCAGCAAAGACGTGTTTCAGTTATATTCGTATGAAGAAGCTAGTAATTCATTTAGTAAGTTGGTAACATTGCAGCCATGCCTGTGTGTCAAGTCCTTACAGCATAACGTTAGACATATTTGCAGATAAATGTATGGTTAGGCTTTTATGATTAAACTATGTTTAAATTATCAGTTGTGCAGCCTCAGTCATTTACAGTCATTAGGTTAGAACCCAAGTTATTTCAGATAATTATGTAGACGAGTTTGTGATATACCGGCAAGGTAAGAACTATAATAAATATCACAATTAAAGCAGTCACGGGACTCCTGTTTTATCAATAGAGTCGCCCTGCTGTCAAATATACTTATCCTGACAAATAATATCTTGGAGCTGCGAGGTCCCTGTTATCGCTATTTTGACTGCGACAAGCAAGGTTTGATAGCCCGCTTTATTTGGCACTTGGCCCTAACATGCCTTTTAACGGTCGTCGCTACCACCTCGCCGATTGTATTAGTATAATGTACTTTTATTACAAAAGTTTCAATAATCTCTCAATTTGCGCAACGGATGTTGTAATATTATGTAAATGAATTTCACTGCACTTTTGCTACAATTCACAATTTATTTTACTCAAAATTTCACATAAAAACCAATGCTGTTACTGACACAATATTCTCTACAATTTTGCATTGCTCTAGCCGCAATCAGTCTCTTCACATGTACCCGCTATGCTCGCTCAAAACAGTCTCTCCCGCCATATACCGTCTTCCCTAGCTAACCACCATCTCTCTCGCCATCTTGGCTTCCTTCTCCCCGCCACACATAACATTACAGTCCTGCCAACTTTCTCAACATCAAATCACTAAAATAACTTAAAAACTACCCCATACTGTACAAACTACTATGCTGGAAGACCTTTTTTACTAATGAAATTATAAATTTATTTACAATCAATTAATAAAATGACAATAGCACTTAGTAATGACTGGTGAGTGGGGACCTCACACATGCCCCCACTTTGCCACTAATTAGCACTTTTTTGTAATCACAAAAGTTGGTTATTTGGGGCAAAGTTCAACCCTTTCACCAGGCATTACTCCTTTGTAACAAAATTACACATTTTCCATTACACCATGGTTCTTTACAATTTCTCATTCAATGTCTTTTGCTATAGTCCAATAACAGAAGTTTATTAACATTTATAATATATTACATTGTAATCATTTCTCCTCTCTCACCTTATACAACTTTAAATCAGTCACATTCCGCAACCCAAACTTCCTTCCTGACTTCGGGTACACAAGAAAATAGGCATTCTTATGGCGCTTTCCCTCCACTCGAAATGGTCCATCGAACACATTAAAGAATTTTTTAATTTCCGCATTTATCTCACAAGACTTCTCGTGCGTTTTTACCAATACCAAGTCGTTCAAATTAAATTCAGTAGGTTTACGTCTCTGGTCATGCTTTCTCTTCCTTTCCTCAGATTTCCTCTTCATTCTCTCCTTACTTGCTTACAAACGTCTTCCTTAGATACACATTGACTTGCAGGAAAATTAATTACTTCTTTAATCAATTCGGTTCTTCTTTATGATACATCAAAAAATATGGGGTGTAACCAGTACTCTCACTAGGTACACTGTTTATGACATCTTCGAAATCTGTGACATAGTCTACCCATGTAGTAATGTTTGTTACTACAATAGGTTCGGATCAACCGACCAATTTCCCTCATGACTCGTTCGGCTGGATTACTGGCGGGATGGTACGCTGATATTCTTATATGCTTTCACTTTGTTCTCCTCCATACACTGAGCCCAACGTCTTGACGTAAATTGGCTACCGTTATCTGATAATATCTTCTTGGATAGCCCACATTTTTAAAATAATTCTTTTCCATCCGGTCCACCAATATCTTTCCTGTAGCCTTTCTTATTGCATAGAATCGCACGAACTTCGAGAACACATCCAACATGACGTAGACATAAGTAAATCCACCCCTTGACTTTGGCAGAGGCCCATACAAATCAACGGCTACAAGATCCAAAACATTCTCTGGCAATATACTCTGCATTAAACATTTAGTTGCTACAGTCGAAACTTTAGTCCGTTGACATCGGTCGCAAGTCGCTATCCTCTTGGCCACCCTCCTTTTCATATTATCAAATAGCAAGACTTCCCTTAATTTTTTGGTGCATTTAGCGGCTCCATAATGCCCATAACTCAAATGTACATAATCTATTATGATATCCACATATTTTTCCGGCCAACATATTTTCCAGTCACTCGATACTTCATCCGTCCTGCGAAATAATATTCCGTCATGAATTTTATAGTACTTGGGCAACTTCTTATTTCTAGGATCTCCTAAACTCAGCTTTATTAGCTTCAAGCACTCATCCTCATTTTGTTTACGCCTCATATCCTTGCAAATATCCTTAACTGCCTTTTCATGTAACACTCCCTTCATATAGAACATTCTAACCACTTTTTCAACGCCAACAGCGTCATCCACATAGTTGGTTCCCATCGGAAGTCTTGATAGCGCGTCGGGAACTTGGTTTTCACTACCCTTTATATACCTTATTTCAAAATCAAACTGTTGCATGTATAACACCCATCGGGTCAATCGACTGTTCATGAGTTTGCATTCGCATAAAAAGGTCAACGCCTTGTGGTCCGTAAACACAATAGTCTTGTGCCCCCACAAGTAATACTTAAATTTCCCAAACCCCCACACGATGGCCAATGCTTCCTTCTCTGATATCCCATAAGGATTGTTCATGTTTGTTCAATACACGGCTTGCAAATGCGATTGACCGTACTTCCTCTTTTCCGTCCACATTCATCAATTGAAATAGATGAACTCCTAGGCCATAGTTAGAGCTATCACTCCCTAAACAAAAAGGCAAACTTAAATCGGGATGATACAATAATCCACTATTCATCAATTCATTCTTCAACTTGTCGAAAGCCTGCTGGCATTGTTCCGTCCACAACCACGATGAATGTTTCTTCCTTAATTCCCCTAAGTGAGGATCATTGAATGACTGATCTGATACGAACTTTCGGTAGAAACCGCATAAACCAAAGAACGACTTTAACTGTTTCTTGGTTTTTGGCACGGGAAATTCTATAATTGCCTTTATCTTCTCGGGATCCGGGCGTATACCCTGTGAATCAATCTGGTGTCCTAAAAACCTTTATTTCCTTCTTCGCAAACTCACATTTTGACATTTTTAAAGTCATGCCTCCTCTTTGTAAGGCAACCAACACTTCCTCCAAAACTTCACAATGTTCTCCCACGTTTGAGTACTTATCAATATATCGTCGACATAGATGGATAATTTGCTAAGTAAATCTTCCCCTAGTACTTGATCCAATGCTCGTATAAAAACTGAGACCGAGACATTCAGTCCAAATGGAACCACCTTGTACTGGTAGCACTTCCCACCAAATAAAAACGCCGTATACTTTCTCGATTCCGGAGCTAATGGTACTTGCCAATATCCGGCTGTTAAGTCTAAACTTGTCATGTATTTCACACCATGGAATCTCATGCAACATTCTTCAAGATTCTCAGGACGATCAGTTTCTCTGTCTACTATTCTGTTTAACGTCCTGGCATCTAAAACCAATCTCACTGTCCCATCTTTCTTGCCGACCACTATCAGCGGGTTGTTGTACTGGCTACTACACCTCTCAACAATACCCCATCGTACCATTTTGTCGATCTCTTGCTCCACAGCTTTCTTCTTAGCTAGCGGTATCGGATAAGGCTTCACGAAAAACGGTGTATGAGGCTTTATCTTCAATTGGCATTCATATCCTTTTACTATTCCGGGACAGTCTGAAATACACTCTTATACTTCCTCAATATTCCTTTTAAATCTTCCCTCTGTTCTTCGGTAACACCCCTTAACTCATCAATATCCATTACACAATTCGCTTCCATCCACTTTCTGTTTCTTCACCCTCCATTTCCTCATTCTCTACAACTTCATCTTCTGTTGCCACTTCATATACAGCTCGCATGTTTACATCTCCTTCCAACTCCTTAACTTTTATCGAACGATTTCCAAAGTTAACTTCAATATTTTCTTCGTTCTTCCATACTTGCATCTCTCCTTTGTAACAGTCAATTATAGCTCTAAATTTGCAAAGCCAGTCCATACCTAGAATACAGTTAATGCTGAGCTCGGGTACCACCAAGCAAGCATGCTCCAACGCAACTCCATTTATTTCTAACTCCAATAATATTTGAATTTTCACCCTCTTACTCAGTTTTCCGGTCGCCCCAATTACTTGAACCTTACTCACTGGCATTTCAGCAATCTTGTTGTTCTTCACTATTTGGACATACAACTTGTGTGATATCGCTGTTAATTCACTCCCAGTATCCGCTAGCACTTCGCTCTTCAAACCAAAAACTTTCACCGTAAATATTGGATGCCTCACTTCCTCTTCTTCTTCCTTCATAATTTCCTCTTGTAACAAATCCTTTTCAAACTCTTCTGGAGACCACTTTAACACTTCTAGCTTACTCCATCTCTCAGGTGTATCTGCTGTAAGTCCACATCTTCTCTATTGAATTGACTTCCATCATCTGTTTTGCATTCATTATTTCCCGCAAATGAGCTTATGTCACGTCTAACTTCTTCCGAAACTTCAACATTTGCCTCCTCTGGCATTTCACCTCCATCATCATTGCTATTGGCATATTTCCTCACAAGGAAAAATCTCACTCCTTCATATTCTTCATTGTCTAACATTCCACCTGATTCTTCTTCTTTCAGATTATCATCTTCGTCCTCGCTATCATTTTCGTCGCTATACTCTTCCTCATCTTCGTCACTTGTTCCGATACTATCTTCTGTTTTAGTTTCATACATATCTTCCTCAAATTCTTTCGATACAAGCTCATCTGTCATCATATTTTCTGCTAAAGTGTATTCTCTTACACTGCTACTACATTTCTCTTCGTTACCATGGATTCCCAGATCGATTTCAGCCAATTCTCGCACCTCTTCTTTTTGCCAATCATATTCGCACATTCTTGCAATGTCCTGTGTCTCCCTTTCGTCTAAAAACTTGAAACATTCCCACCACCTCAGTGGTTCCTTCTCGTCACAAACCCCGACATCCAGTTCTTTCGATTTCTCTTGATTTTGCCCCCTGCTGTTGTAGTTTATAATCTGCATATCACATTCGTTGTCATTTCTCTGTAGGTCCTCAGCTCTCTGGTAGGTGTTGCTGTCATTCCTGTTGTTCTGATTCTTTGGTCCTATTTCGACTTCCTCCGCTACTGAGCGGACCGCCCCAGTTGCGGCGCAGAGTTTCCCTCCACTCGATGGGGAACAAGCTGCCTTCCTCCATCTCTTCCCCCTGGCCGACTACTGTTATTATATGACCCCTGATATTCATGTCGCCCATCTTCATTTTCCCTTCTTCCATCTCCAGAATTTCTGTTATACTGTTCCTCTCGGTGATATCCATTTCCTCGACCTCTGTCTCTGGTACAATCGTCCCGTGGATTCATCTGGTTCGACCCATTATAACTTCGATAGTCATTCCTCTTATCCCCTCTCAGGCTTTGCTCATTCGCACTATTCCAGCGGTCCAACCTTTCAACTATTTCCAAAAAATCTTCTATACTATTCCATTGAACTACTACTAGCTTTTCTTGGACACCCCTAGGCAATTTTTGCAACAGAACTTCTATTTTTCATCATCACCGACTTCTTGATCCAGGTAGCACAATTCTTTCATCACTGCTTCACAAAAATTCTTCATGCTCCCCTCACGTCTACTATAATAGCGACAGTTCCAAAAATCTCTCCTCACATTCCTTTGTTTTCTCTGTGACCAATATTTGTTTAAAAATAATTTCAAAAATTCCTCGAAATCATTACATTCTTCAACACTGCCACAACTCCATACGAAAGCATCCCCTTGTAGCATATTCTTTACATATCTTATCTTATCCAAGTCTGACCACTCACAAGGTAACCCATTCTTGTAAACTCGAGCAAATTCTACCGGATGCACTGTTTTTTCAGGTTCAAATTTTACTTCAGGTAATTTAATCTGGTTTGTGATGATACCACCAATCCCATAGCAGCCAAATTTCGCCGTTCTTCTTCCCCAAATTTCTTAATTAGTTGTTTCACTTCTTCTTTGACTGATTTCATCTGGTCATCCACTTGGTTAAATGCTCCTTTCACTTCCTTATCCATAGTCACAAATCCCTCTTTCAACCGGTAAATTTGTTCGGAGCGGGTTTCATCTTTTTCTTTTAACTCTTCTATTTTTTCTTTGCATTCCTTTTGATTTTCATAAATTATCTTATTTTCTTTCTGCATGGCTATATGCTCTTCTTGTATTTCCTTCCTCTTTTCCTTCACTGCTTCCTCCACCTTTTGTTGCACCAAACACACTACATTCTGCTTGTTAGCCTCTTCATGCTTTTCAACATAATCATACAACTTTGACATTTCTTTCTCTATTTCTGTTTTGATACCTTCCTTTAATACTTGTTTTACACTATCTATCTTCCTGTCACATTTTTCTTCCGACTGTTGAATACTACTATCCATTTTCAACAACATATCCTGCCTTAAAATCTGCACTTCTTCTTTAATTCTTTCAGTTAAATCATTACAAGTCTCGGTAATTTTTCTTTCCATTTTTTCTGCGTGTTGTTTTGATTCTTCTCTCATCTGTTTTGACTCTTCTATCATTTTCTCAGTTGTTTGCTTTGATTCTTCTATCATTTTCTCAGTTGTTTGTTTTGATTCTTCTATCATTTTCTCAGTTGTTTGTTTTGATTCTTCTATCATTTTCTCCAATAAAACAATTAGCATCGATAGCTCACCGCATTTCTGTTTCTGAGCATCGATTTGTTTATTACCCGTCTCTTTTTCTTGAATATCAATTTGATTAACCGGTATTGGTGTTGACATCGCACTAATCATGAAACTCTTTGACTCGACTTCACAAACATCACTATCTTTAACATCTACCTCAATACTATCTTTGGTTGAATACATAACTCCGCTTCCCCCCATGCCGTCACAGAAACTAACGCAGCTAGCTTCGGTTGAATTAAACTCGCTGGTCAAGTCAACTCCACTTCCCTCCCTGTTATCTGACTGCTCGACAAACCCGGAATCTTCATTGTTACAAACAATACTATCATCATCCCCAGCTTTAGAAATTAACCTATCACTGCAACCCGAAGATTTGTCCTTAATTACTTCCATTTTACTTATTCACTGCCAAATAAAATAATATTACTACTGAAATACCCCGTTAATTCACACGCAAAACACAAACATAAAATCACTTCCAAAATTTTCACAACGCCGTTTTTCAACGCAGAAATACTCTTTAATGGGTACAGAAACCCATTTTGAACACAGGAAACCTTTTATGAATTATTTACTTTACACAGAAATTGCCACAGCACTGCAAACATAAATTTTACAACACAAAAAACATGCATCAACGTAACATTACAAATCACAATGGCTTTTACACATGCATTTATCTTTCAGTTACCAATTTAAATAAAACCCTTCCCACTATTGCTTAAAAAAATCCTTTATTTGCTTAACTAAGGTCTTCTCAGCATTTAAATCTAATTTGGACAAATTTTTTAATTTCCAAAACCATTCTTATGACAAATTTACAGATTTAATTCTTCCGAAATTAACAAAAGTTTACTTCTGATTTTCATTCGTTTTCAAACTGTTTCATTTAACTGTTCGTTCTTTAAAGAAACTTAAATCACTTTTTTCAAATTTATTACTGGTGTTTTATTTCACGGAAGTCATTGAATCAAATTCTGCTTGCTGCCACTCTTTCGGAAAATTATATTGAATTTCTGTACTTGCCAATGCTGCGATGATCTTCACGTCTGCTAACCTCTGCTCCAGAAACTGCTAGCTGGCTCCAGTCGAAGAATACCCAAGGTCGTTATTGAATAAATGCAATATTTTGCACTTATCCTGGCAGATTCGTCGCCACTTTGCGTGGTCCCTGTTATCGCTATTTTGACTGCGACAAGCAAGGTTTGATAGCCCGCTTTATTTGGCACTTGGCCCTAACATGCCTTTTAACGGTCGTCGCTACCACCTCGCCGATTGTATTAGTATAATGTACTTTTATTACAAAAGTTTCAATAATCTCTCAATTTGCGCAACGGATGTTGTAATATTATGTAAATGAATTTCACTGCACTTTTGCTACAATTCACAATTTATTTTACTCAAAATTTCACATAAAAACCAATGCTGTTACTGACACAATATTCTCTACAATTTTGCATTGCTCTAGCCGCAATCAGTCTCTTCACATGTACCCGCTATGCTCGCTCAAAACAGTCTCTCCCGCCATATACCGTCTTCCCTAGCTAACCACCATCTCTCTCGCCATCTTGGCTTCCTTCTCCCCGCCACACATAACATTACAGTCCTGCCAACTTTCTCAACATCAAATCACTAAAATAACTTAAAACTACCCCATACTGTACAAACTACTATGCTGGAAGACCTTTTTTACTAATGAAATTATAAATTTATTTACAATCAATTAATAAAATGACAATAGCACTTAGTAATGACTGGTGAGTGGGGACCTCACAGAGCACACAAGTAGATAATCTGTTATAATCTGGAACATAGCCTAAAATCCTAAGATGCTTCTAAGAACACCTATCCAAATCAATCTAGATGCCCACTAGTGGACTGCATGGCTATAATAACACCCATATCACTTAATATCAATCACATAATAAAAGCCCGGACCAGGGTCCTTAAGTCGGGTCTCTATTTTGTCCTTAAGTCGCACCTCCACTTTATTTTGCTTGGATGGTGCTGCATTCTGGCAGCATATATTTGAACACGTAGATATCAACAGAAAAAAGAAAGATGTGTTTTGAAGTTTGCAGGGCTGGGCAGAGACAAGCTATCCTGGTGTCAATGCTTTCAGAATGAAAATTTTGCAGTGGTGCATTAAACAGTGTTTTTGTAGTATTCCAGAGGGACCGAGTAACAATATGATCACCAGAGTGCCTTTAACAAGTACTCCTCCCCATCACTGTGTCATTGTTTTACTTTAAAAATGCCCAACACCTGAAATTTCCAATTCAAAGACATCCTTAGTAAACCTACTATGTCTTCTCTAAGTTGGACCTCCCATAATTAAATTAATATTTCATCTGTTTGTTAAAATGATTTGAAATGATATTTCAGATGGCAAAAAAGAAATAGAAATCTTGATAAGAAAAAGTGGGAAAAGTGGAACAAGCTCTCAGAGCGATTAGAAATAAGATGATGGAGTCGCAGTAGACATTAAAGATATGTGGTGTACCTAAAACTATATTGATGAGTCTCTCAAACTAGTCTTTCAAACTATGGGTATAGTGACCCAAAAGATGCACTTTGCACAAAAATGGGAAGGCTTACAATTCTTGGACCTTGCCAGGAAAGGAGGCTCATTGAATATTAATTCTACTTTATTTGGGCTAAAGAAGGCTTAAGAAGGATGGCACTAAGTTTAGCAATTAAAAAATCTCTCAAGCAACCATTTCAATATCACAGAAGAGAAAGAAGAAATGATAATTTCAACCAAGAAGAAAGATGAATTTCAACTGAGCAAAACTACAAGTTCAGGTAGTAAGTAAATCTCCTTTATTGTTAGCGAAGAATCTAAGCCTTCCACAAGGAGTACTGGAAATTGAGTATGATGCTAACTGTGGGGAAAAGTTCTCAATGAACTACAGAGATGAAAATATGGATCCAGTATATTCTGTGTGGGTTGGGGGCTAACGAAGAGTGCATGGAAACTGATAGAAAAATATACATCTGTGATTTTTGTCATTAGTGGCAGAAATTATTAGCAAAAGAAAACTTATCACTTTTTTCTTAGATGGTAAATTATTAAGTATTATGAATATCAAATAAACTAAATTGTTTATAACACATGGTCAATTTAAAAAAAAATGCTTTCGTATTATTTTTAATTTTAATGCACTTTTATGGTAATTTTGTGTACATTCTCGACAGGGGTCTTACTTTGGCTACCTTTTTCCTCAGAAATTGTTTTTTCAGCTTTTTGCTAAAAATATGAAGATTTTGATCAAAGATTCACTGACTTATGTCATGCAAGCTATCTGAATACATACACAAGGGTGTATTCAATTAAAATTAAAGCAAAATTAACTCAACTCAAAGACAAGACAGGTAAAAAAACAAAATGGTGGTCTGACTTTGGTCCCTTTCCTCGAGTAGACCAATGCAATTGAATTTCTCTCTTCACCATAGTTTTCGAAGCTACATTTAATTATATTTCAAATTGTTTTCATAATTAAATTTAACTGACAAAATCTCACATAGATAACCACTGAAATGCTCCAGAAAATGAGATGAAATACATATGATAGAAAATAAAAAGAAACAGAAAATCAATTGCATTTGCATAGTATTAATTATTTACAGAAACTAATATTTGAATTTCATTTATAACATCAGCTATGACTGCAACTGTTCATTTAAAGCTCATAGTTTACAAGTATGGACCATATCCACTTAGATCAGAATTCTCTGAATTATTAAAAAAACTAGTACACAAAGGAACTTATGAATACCGGTACCTACATATTAGTTTATTATTCACTTAGGCTTAGTTTAATATCATGGAAAGAGTATGGTCGATTCCTCCACTTTTGCTTTGACTTACTTAATAACTTAATAAAGAATAAAATCTCTGAAACTCTTTTGTGGTTTGATACAGATGATCAAATGTTATGA
>JARYHS010007059.1:0-11000 GCA_031002005.1 Vandiemenella viatica
ATATAGCCTAGTGCCTCAGGAAACTATATTGCATAGAATCAAACAACGCAGACATAACAAAACCTAGTCTGTAAAAAGATTCTATAAAACTGATGCCCCCATGACTACCTACCATAGTCATTTTAAAATGTTCAGAGGCTTTGAATTCCTAATTCTATAATCCCTCAGTTGTGACAGCTAAGTGAGTCCCTGTACAAAGAGGTGGTCTAGAAAATGGATGGTCATTAAAATTCAAAACTATTTTTCCAACGCTACAACAAACTTCTGCTAAAAGACTTAGAAAGCATACACTTGGTTTTTGACAGATAATTTAAAACCACTGCTTAAACTCAATTTACAAGCATAATGTGTGTCAGTTGCAACTGCCTCTTCAATGCTTGGTGATTAAACTAAGAGCAAAAAATATATAAGTTACCTGCGAAGAAGGTACATTGGATGGGATTCCCCATTAAAGAATAGATGGTGATAATAGCAATTGTAAAACATTCCCCTGAAAAACACCATTTTCCTAGATAAAATAGCATGGAAGATCACAACCATCTGTGTACTGGGAACGATGTGGTGATAAAAGGGATTGCATGAAAAAAGGGAATATTTTTCCTGAAACTCCAGTTTTAATAAAAAAAATTCATGATGCTAGGTAGTATTTTAAGCCTTATTGTAACAAAGACCCCCCCCCCCCCCCCCCCCACAATTTGTCACTATCTCCAAAATGATCATGTTCTTCAAGGTAGATTGGAACTTCTCAAGCCTACATTAAAAGAAACTCGGGAGACCTTAGGATTTGAGACACTAGACGAGGTGGCAGCTTACCATCCTCTCTAGTGTCTATCCGTAACAGCTAATTAAGGCAGTTCTTTGGTAGCTACTAGCTAACATCCTGTTGTTGCGTCCTGTTGTGCAACAGAGAGCTGAGCTGAAAAGACTCCAAATACTGAAACAAGTGGGTATCGATTTTTACAATTTGGGAACTCGGGATAGGAAATATTCTGGAGAAATGAAATGAAAACACAAGAAGTTATGAGAAACAAACTTGTGACTCACGAAGCCGACAAACTCCCACTGAGGAAATACTCAGAAATTACGAGAGGTACCTATTCCCAGGAGTACTGAACCAACTAGCAGAAGTTCTCTCTGCCAAAGGTCCATAAAACTTGATGAGCCTAACAGTAACAACGGCGACTACAGTAGCTAAATACACGTTGTCATCTCCGCTGCGCTGTCTGCTGCTGGCTCACTCGCCGACTCTCGAAGACCTCTGGAGAAGTAGTCCCCCTCCCGCTGTGGCGGGCTCTTTTTTATAGCTGTCCGTGACGCGCTCCGCTGCCCCGCGCGTCCTTCTAGAAGCTTACACCCGTATCTCGTTACCCACGCGCCACGCAGTTCCCCTGTCTGATGCAATCCTGGCCTCACACGCGTTCACTGTTGGCTTCCCTTTACTACCTATTGCACCATCTTAACACTTGGGCATTAGGCGTTACTTTTAACACTTCGTAACACCTTCCCCCCATATTTGAGAATTTTGCAATCTCCCTGAGAATGCAAAATTCTCACACTACCTGTCGGCTGTGTGAGTCTCCTTTTTATTACTTTCTTTTCACAAATTACAATAGTTCACATTTTATTTCATTACTTATCTTTTAACTTGTCTTTTATTATTTACCAATATTTCCTTTACTTATAATATCCTGAAAGAGAGAATTTCAATTACATTACACCATTTTCTTTATAACAAGTATTTTCTTCTACAACACATTATTTTTTTCTTAGTCTTAAGAATCTTCTTTTACATTACCTTATTTTCTTAATTTGAGAATTTTTCTCTCAGTTTACTACTTCTTATTTCTTACAATATCTTTTCCTTCTAATACTTTTCTTTAGTACTACACTCTCTTATAAAGTGAAGTCTATTTTTATAATACATCATTTTTATGATTTTACAAATTCTTTTCATGTAACAGAATACAATCTTTCTTACATTACAATCTTATATTTTTTTACAAACATAATCACTGTGACCATATCAGTTCACCTTAGCGCTTATCCGCTTTATAGTAAAACATTACTGGTGCACTTGGTTCATACTTAACACTCTTCTCCGGTGTTAGTATTCGCTCACTAAGCACCGCACCTTCTCCTTCAGTCACATACCTATTTCTTACAGGACCAAAAGTAATTTGTTCACTTTCATCACTGTTCATTCCAGCAGGATGATACCTAACTATACCAGTGTCAGGGTATCGGTTTACAATTTTATTCTTTACACATATTCTGGGGCAGCAGTCATCACCCATTGTTTTATGGAAGAATTTAAAACAATCCTTACAACACTTACAATATCTGCATATACAACATACTATTATTATCATAACTATTCCTGCTCCAAAATAACTCCATATGGGTATCGAATCTAATGAAAACATATTGAACACAGTCCTTTGCTGGTACGCTATTGCGTCCTCTAGCTCATCTAACTTATGCCCCGCGGCTTTAAGGTCATCTAACTGACGAACCACTGGTTCGATTGGCAAATAAAGAGGAATTTCAGTTATATTTTTCTTTTTCTTGTCTATTAGACAGCAATCTACCTCCATATTTAAGTTTGGGACTATATCATTAATCAGTGCCATCGATCTAATGATATGTTCGGATTGAATTAGTACTTGTGCACCGTAACCCTTGCATTTACTCAGAAACTTAAGTTTTCCTGTACCATTAATTACTACATCTGTGGGCTTACTGTCATTACATAATACTGTGAGCCCTTCTCCCTTTGGTGCTACAAATAACCATTCATTTCCTCTAATCTGTGTCCATACGCTTTCATTCAATACAATAAATTTTTGAATACAATCATCGGGAATTTTGACTATAGGTTGAAGCATTCTAGCTTCGCAAACTTCATGGTCATAAGTTGAAAGCAGCACAAATGTTTGTTTACATACACTATGAATAACCTCCAGCTTTTTACACTCCAATTGATCACCATTTATTTTAACATATCGCCTTTTGGCGTCATCCATTAACAAAAATTCTTTTTCCGGAGCTATGTATGTAAACAATCGCTTTTGGTGGCTTACCTCAACTGGTAGAGGCCATAATTTATAAATATTATAAGTTTCACTGTCCACTAGTGGATTATTCAGCACATAACTTAGGATGTTTCCCGAAATAAAGACATCTAGGTCGACCACCTTCAGTAACTGATACCCTCCGGCTTCAGTCAGTTTTATTGGCAATCTTTTGTCTTTAATTTCATCTTTTATTAACTCTAAATATTTGACCACTTGTTCTGGACTAACTAAATGAGGTTGAAGAATGCCTTTTTGTGCATTTACTATGGCAGTAATAATTACATCATACTCCTTCTCTAATTCACTGAAGATTGTTGTCAACTGTATTAACTGTTCATTCAACGTTACCCATATACCGAGTCTATTTATTCTCTTATCCGTACTAGTTTCATATTGATGTATGTGTTCATTTAGTTTAAGTATTCCGGATGTAATTACCCGTTCATTTCTCTCTATTGAATCGACAGTATGATTGAAACTAGTCAACGTTGCCCTTACAATAGTGACTTGTTCTTTTGACAACTTCAATAATTCCTTCTGTTCCTGCTCTAATAGATTTATTTTTGATTTGAAATATGATGCATCATCTTCATCTAACGTCCCAAACAAGACTTTACTTATCTCTCCAACAAAATTTAGGATTCCTCTCTTTCGTCTACTCTGCTCATGTTTAGCTAGCTGCCCAATTAGGCGTTGAGAGGTTTCTATCCTACTTATATAATAATCTACCGCCCGCTTCATAGTTTTACATTCTGCAACACTTGTGTTTATTTCTTTAAGTCTTTGCTGACAATAGTCTACTGCTTTCAACGCTGCATCATGCGTAGCTTCAAACTTATGTTTTAAGTCATCTAAATTAAAATAACTCACTACTTTCCAAGTGACCGTATACAAACTCACTGTTCCCTTATGATCGTAGTACAGACCTGGTGATGACCGAAACTTTGTTATTTCTAAATCCTGCTGTTCCATTGCCGATGTACCACCTATCATCAAGACGATCACTGCTATCATCCACGCTGTTGCCATCTTTCCTGCAATTCAGAAGAATTCTTTTAGCCTATTTGCATGTACTTTTGTAAATTTATTTCTCTTTAATTCTATCACAACGTTTGGTCCCTTAGTTTCCACTACCGTATAAGGGCCTCTCCATTGACTGTCCAACTTCTTTGAACGACCCCTTCGTACACTCTCATCATGCAATAATACTTTATCCCCTGGCTTAAAGACTACCGGTTTTTGCGTTCTGTCATAGTTTTCTTTACTTTTCTCTTTTGCTTGTGCTGTCGCTTCTCGCGCACACTGATGCATAGCCCGTAACCTTTCCTTTAGTTCAATTACATAGTCATCATAGTTATATACTACTTCCTCCGGTTTCTTTTGTAATATTCCCGGTAAATTACATATTCGACCAAAGAATAATTCATGCGGCGTATATCCTGTGGCACTATGCGGTGTTGTATTGAAAACAAATACTGCATACGGGATCCAGGTATCCCAATTGGTTTGCTCCCTATTTCACGTAATGACGAAGCATTTCCGTTAGTGTACGGTGCGTTCGCTTCCAAAGCCCCATTACTTTGTGGGTGATAACTAGTGGTGTGGATTTTCTCTATTCGTAATAATCTACACACTCGCTTCATTACATCACTCATGAAGTTACTTCCAAGGTCACTTAACAAAACGGTGGGAATTCCAAATCTTAGGATTATTCGCTCGACCAATACTCTTGCTACCGTATTGGCATCCTGTTGCTCTATAGGCTCCACTACTAAGAACTTCGTTAAGGCGTCTTGGAATGTGAGCAAATATTTATTCCCGTTTTCGGTTTGCGGCATTGGACCTACAATATCAATATCACAACGCTCAAACACGTGTTCCGGAGTTTTCGTTATCTCCATTGGCATCTTCGTTTTATTTTGGGTAATTTTATTCTTTTGACAGCTTTCGCAATGACGAATGTACTGCTCAATGTCGGCTTTCATTCCTTCCCAAGTACAATATTTCTTAATTCTCGCGTAGGTCCTACCTATGCCCTGATGACAACCTATCGGCGATTCGTGATACTGCTTTAGGATCTTCATCTTCTCTTCCTGTGTAAGTCCTACCTCTTCTTCCTTATTAGCTGATATGCTCTCGGCTGTCTCCACATTATCATTTTCCTCCGCCTCCTCTACGGTTCTTATTCGCGAAAGAGCATCTGCTACTTGATTTCTCTTTCCGCTCTTGTACACGATTTCGTAATCGTACTCTTCCAGCTTTAAGCGGAACTTCATTAGTCTAGACGACGGATCCGATATGCTGTTTACCCACATTAACGGTTTATGGTCGGTACATACCGTAAATTTCCTACCAAATAGATATGGCCTAAATTGCTTTACTGCCCAACAAATGGCCAACATTTCCCTCTCTATCGTACTGTAATTTTCTCCTGCCTTATTCAAGGTTCTAGACACGTACGCTACAGGCAAATCCTTGCCAATTTCGCCTTGACTTAACACGGCGCCAATTGCGTCTTGACTTGCGTCTGAGGTTACAATAAATCGTTTTGTGAAGTCAGGATACTGTAGTACGGGAGGATTCAACAATTTTTCCTTCAATTGTTGAAACGCCTCTTCCTGCTTTGTTCCCCATGTATATGCGACTCCTTTCTTTAACAGCTCATACAATGGCTTAGCAATTTTACTGTAATTGCTTATGAATCGCCTATAGTACCCACTTAAGCCCAAGAATGCCTTCAACTGGGTAGTATTAGTTGGTTGGGGGTAACGTTCTACGGCTTCTACCTTTTTCTGATCGGGTTTCAACCCCTCCTCCGTAAGTACATGTCCCAAAAATGTAACCTCCTTGCGCAAAAACTCACACTTATCTACTTGTAGCTTGAGGTTATATTTTCGCAGTCTTTCAAAGACATCCTCTAGTCTTGCATTATGCTCCTCAAGCGTTGGCCCAAAAATTATGACGTCATCTAGATAAATGAATACTTTCTCACCCTGTAGTCCTGCCAATACAGAATTCATCAATTTTTGGAAGGTATTCGGTGCCGTCTTTAATCCCATTGGCATTCTTTTGAATTCGTAATGTCCATAGGGAGTGCTAAAAGCCGTCTTTTCCTGATCTTTTTCATCTATCAGCACCTGATAATACCCCTTAGCTAGGTCGAGGGTTGTGAAATACTTCGCTTTACCTAGTCCGTCTAGTATTTCATCGATCCTTGGTAACGGAAATACATTATTTACCGTCAGATCATTTAATCGTCCTATAAGTCGATTACTACGCGCCACTTTTGCTTGCCACTTGCATCCATTTTCTTTGGGATAATTAATACAGGCGAATTCCACGCACTATCACTTGGTATTACAATATCATCTTCTAATAATTTTTCTATTTCGGCTTGCAAAATTTCCTTCTGCGCCTCGGGTATCCGGTAGGGCCTCAACCGAACTATTTTTCCTTCCGCCTCGGGAAGAAGTTTGATTTCATGCTTGACAGCCTCAGTATAACCCAAGTGATCTCCTGGTAAATGAAATACATCGTTATACGCTGCGCATATACCTAATAAAGCCTCTTTTTCCTCTTTGTTTAAATGTTCTACGCGGAGATTTTCTTTCAATTTACTTAAACGCGACTTTACCTCTGGTCGCTCTTTTCTAATACGTCTTACGTATGCTTTTTCAAATTCAGGCACTTCTTCAGCTGTTATAAGGGGATTCTTTATTTTAACTTTCTTTTCTGTAGTATTAAGCATACTTGTAATACACATTCCATTCCTTAACTGATCACCAGCGCTTCTGGTACATATAATCCTGGCTGTAACTCTTGCTTCGGAATGATCGCTTCTGATGCATTCCTTAAGGTAATCCTTACCTTTACAATCTTTTCTTCGCGCGGGCCTACTGTTACCTCATAGTGTTGAGCACCCCTGGCTCCTCCACTATGGTTACCACCACGTTGCACCACTTCTGCGTAAGTGGGCTTCCCACGGCCTCTCGCAACCATTTTTGGTTTGCTTGCCGTTAATTGCGCAACTCCCGTTGCCAACGAATCGATGCATCTCGCTTTCGATTCAACATACCGCCTTTCTACGGGGCTTACCGTCTTCGAGTCACCCAGTGCCCTCGGAATCCTTTCGTCACGTCTCACAATTCCTTTAGTGGACGGACAAACACCATTTCGCGTCGTAATCCCTACGACATTTCTCGAGGCAGCGCCTACTGTCCTCGGGAAATTCCCGTTCCATCCCGCAGGTCCGTTAGCGGGCGGACACATACCACGCATCGCATTCTCTGCAATACGCTTCTTTCCATCCCGTCTCGCAGGTCCGTTAGCAAGCTGGCATACTTCACCTGATGTCGCAATTCCTACGACACCCTTCTTACCGCTTCGCTTCACAAGTCCGTTAGTGAACGAGCGACTTTCATCCGATGTCGCAATCCCTGCAACACCTTGCCTAACGCCACGCCTCACAGTTTCGTTAGTGAGCGTGCGTCTTTCATCCGATGTCGCAATCCCTGCAACACCTTGCCTAACGCCACGCCTCACAGTTTCGTTAGTGAGCGTGCGTCTTTCATCCGATGTCGCAATCCCTGCAACACCTTGCCTAACGCCACGCCTCACAGTTTCGTTAGTGAGCGTGCGTCTTTCATCCGATGTCGCAATCCCTGCAACACCTACTTTCTTAACACAACGCGTCCCACGTTGCGTCATACACGGCCCTTCTTGCGCGGTATGCAATCTAATTCGCCTCCCGCGAATATTCATAGCTCTTTCTCCGTAATCTATCACGGCCCTGTTCTTTGCTAGAAAATCCCTTCCTAGCAGCCCATCAAACGGCAAATCCACATTTGTGCCTATAACGTGGAATTTTTGTCTTAACCTTAGATTTCCCACGGCTTGCAGCATCATTACTACGGAAGCTTCGGTTTTCACTATATTGTTGCCAATTCCTTTTATCCTGATTCTCTCTGCCGTATTACCCTTTAAGGATTCGCGTAAGCTATCACCTTTCAATAAACTAATTTGCGCTCCGCTGTCAATCAAGAATTTCACTGGGTTGCACCTTGCTTCATCACATTTCATGGTCACATATTCGTTCCTATCCGTGCAGTCTACTTGATACACATTGTGTGGTATGGCGCAATGTGACCGCTCCATTACGCCACCTAGCAGTTTACCGATTTTCTATCTCTTTCCTTTCCCGACCATGCATTTTCTCGGCAATCCCGCGCATAATGCCCTTTTCGGTTGCACTTATAGCACGTAATTTCACTTGCATACGGTACCTTTTTCTTAAAGGGTGCTGTTTGAGCAGCTTGCCTAGCGCTACTTCTCGTTTCCCGCCGCGTTTCCATCATTCTGACGGCGTTTTCTTTCTCCATCTTATCTAACTTAGCAAGCACTGCATTTATCGCCTTTTTGTCCAGCTCATCCTCTTTATTAATTATTCTTACATGCCTTTGCGCCCGACAATCCTTGGCTGTATGCCCAGACTTTTTGCAATTGAAACAGAATGGGGGGTTTTTTTCCTTCTACCTTTGGATTCCTGAAGGAATACCTCGAAACCGGTTTTTCTTTCGCTGAAGCTATCGCACTTTCCTCTGTGGCTGCGATTTCCACAGCTTCAGAAAGGGTTATGGTTTCTCCCCTAGCTCGCACAATAGTTTTTATCCGGTCATCATACAACCCTTGAATAAATACGGCCCTTCCTAGCTTTAAAACTAGAGCTATGCTTCCCATCAGCTCCTCTTCCGTCATTACATTTTTTATTGCTTCTCTGAACTGATGTTGGAGCGCATCTATACGCGAACCCCATTGCGCAATACTCTCCCACGACTCTTGCCTACTAGGCAAACATTTTACATGCATAAAAATCAAGAGTCCTCTTACTGCCATAATTTTCTAACAAGATTGCACGAACTGCCGGCCAGGTGGTAGTCAGATCTCTGACAAGAAGTTTACTCCTAGGTGCCCCTACGATTTTAGCCTTCACAAACTTTAATAAAATTTCTTTTTGTTCCGGCACAATTAATTCGAATGCTGAATCTACATTATCCAACCACTCATTTAATCTCGTCTTTTCTCCGTCAAAAGAATCTGGGATCAATTTTATCACTTCATTCAAACTAATGTACTGCCTGTGGGTTGACGACTGCGCGCCCTGACTGCCTGACACTGCTTCGTTAGGCATGCTTATAATTTTGCTTTCTCACCTGCTGAAATCAACGTGCTGTGTAGCGATGAGATGTGGCGTTGCTCCCGGCGTGACGTCGTTGGCGTGTTGACGCGCGCTGTCCGCTCGACTGCGAAGTTCTGCTGTGCTGGTATCAATCGGCTGCCGGCTGCTGGCGACAGCTGCTACCTGTTGCTCCCGACCGGTGTTGATCTGCTGCTGGCGACGTCGCCAGCTGTGTTTCGGCAGCGTTGCTATCAATCAGCGTCCCGCGTGATGCCGCGTACCGCTCCCCGTAGACGACCAATGGATCCTCTTCTTTTCTTCCAATGTCGCCTCGTTGCGCAATCTTACTAGTCGGCTTCGTGCTCAAAGCCGTCAGTCTTTTCCCGACTTCGGGCTGAGATTTCTAGAAAACCCTACTCCTATTCCTCAAATTGCGGCCTGTAATCGCTGTAACGTACTGACCTTCGGGCCAAGATTGGCTAAAACTCTGTCAGTCGTCTTACTGGTTTTATGGCTTTTCCGGCCAAACACTCGTAGCTTTCCTAGGCCAACCCCACACCTGACACCAAGAAAATAATGTCTCTGTTGCGTCCTGTTGTGCAACAGAGAGCTGAAAGACTTAAACACTGAAACTAGTGGGTATCGATTTTGACAATTCGGGAACTCGGATAGGAAAAGTTCAGGAGAAATAAATTCAAGAACACAAGAGGTTATGATGAACACACTTGTGACTCACGAAGCCGACAAACTCTTCACTGAGAATACTCAGAAATTACGAGAGGTACCTATTCCCAGGAGTACTGAACCAACTAGCAGAAGTTCTCTCTGCCAAAGGTCCATAAAACTTGATGAGCCTAACAGTAACAACGGCGACTACAGTAGCTAAATACACGTTGTCATCTCCGCTGCGCTGTCTGCTTGCTGGCTCACTCGCCGACTCTCGAAGACCTCTGGAGAAGTAGCCCCTCCCGCTGCGGCGGGCTCTCTTTTTTATAGCTGCCCGTGACGCGCTCCGCTGCCCTACGCGACCTTCTGGAAGCTTACTCGTATTTCGTTACCCACGCGCCACGCAGTTCCCCTGTCTGATGCAACCCTAGCCTCACACGCGTTCACTGTTGGCTCTCTCTTTACTACCTATTGCACCATCTTAACACTTGGGCATTAGGCGTTACTTTTAACACTTCGTAACACCTTATCTGAATGTGAATGCATTCTGCCACCACCATATTATTCAAACGACATTCTTCTGCGTTTAGATGTTCCACGCTCATTAACATTGCACTTCAGCAAGTTGCAAAACAAGAACAATACTGGCGAGCACGTAGCTACGGTAGCGAAAATCAAAGCCACTCCCTGTTAGGGGGCTTCCATTAATTACGTAAGCATAAATATGGTGATGTCCAACGAAATCTCACCAAAAGAGTGGGGGGAGGGTCCACAGAATGCTCACGTCAACATTTCAAGGTCTCTAGAATTACGAGGTCCGATTCGAGGGGGAGGGGTTGCCCACCATATCTCTCGCCAAGCGAGGGTATTCCCATCAGATCTCACCAATGCTCGCAAAGGTGGAGGTCCAGATTTAAGGACTCTCGCTTATGTAGAGTCCGCTTGATCGCGTGACGATCATACCTTGAGATTCCAGATCACGCCCTATGGTGCGATCGGCAATGTACGTATCGAATCACTGGACAACAGTAAGAGGCATAAGCATACCTTCAATAATAATTAGAGATCTAAAATTAATATACTGA
>JARYHS010007064.1:0-61198 GCA_031002005.1 Vandiemenella viatica
AGTGTATTTGCCCTAATCCTTGCCACGTGAAAATAAATCTCACTCATTTGGAATAAATGTTGTATCCATTTTATAACACCCCAAAACACTGTTAAAATGCCAAGCAACTGGAACTGGACTTATACAAATATATACTACAGATTTAATATTTTTTGATAACAAGCAACAGGTATCATGTCATCATAATATCTACATTTACAACTGCAGAATGTGTTCTCCTGGTCTTATCAACTGGACACTAAGAAGCAAAAGTAAATAAAAGATTATATTTATGATTCATAAATCTCTTAAAGTTGCTTCTGACTGCTCCAATTTATTTCAAAGTATATGTATCACTTCGTGTATAAAATTTCAAGGTATTCTGAATACAACCAAACACGCTATTCTTTATACTCAGTAAATTCTGAATATTTTTGATATGATTTAACGTCACATCAGTTTACAGTTGTCCTCACTACCACAATAAAATTGCAGAACACTGAAGCTCATTCAAGCATACGCTTTTCAAAGTTTACAAAATCCAGATGTATCTCTAGTCTTTCACTTAATTTTCAAAACCACAGGAAATATTAAAATCATTCACTGAGATCCACATTTCACAAACTCTACTAATCAGATTTACTGTTAATAGTTTCATTATACAATGATAAGTGGACTCTGTGAAGGGAAAAAGTAGGTGGACTGAACGAATTTAAGGTTAAATGTATGTAATAAACTGCAAAATTCGAAAGTAGGTGTGTAGAGAAACTGACAGCAAGGCATGTGTTCCATTGCAATTAAATTAAGACACTTCAACATACTGAACTAAATGGTTTCCTGTTTTAAAATTTCTTAACTTTTCCTTTATAATGAATGTCCAATAGATTTAGATAAAATAAAATTTTGTTGTGTGATGTTTCATGCTAACTTGATAAACAGACTTGATGACCTTACTAGAATCTATATCTGCAGTTATAATATAACAGTAACTGAGTGACCATAAACACTTTGACTGTAAGAAGCAAATAATGTTTCAATCACAGCAATTTTATCTGTCTGTCTGTTTATTACTTACATGGACATGATTCACAGAAAATCTACCACTTGTATTTTGATGGGGCTTCAAATAACGACCAGCCCACAGTCAGGGAGTTAAAATAGATTAGATTTCATGTTGATGCGAAGTCTGAAAGCTGAGAAATTTAAGTTAACACATAAGTGCCCATTTTTTTGTTGATTGCAATTTGTACAAAAACTACGGATTATGATAGGCTATCAGATAATGTACAGTCCCAGGTATAAAATTAGGATATATTTCATTTTTACATGAAGTCAGAAATATAAAGTGAAAGTGTCCATGAGTCAATCTCCATTTGCAAGGAATGTGATTCATGCAAATTCTATTGGTCAGATTTAGTTACTTCTGGCAGTCAAAATGTTTATGGTGATTTCAGTGTACATGTGTTAACTGTGACAAAATCAGTCAAGGGAGAGGTCTAATAATAATAAAGGAAAGGCAAATTAACCCAACACGTGCCATATTTGATGGCTGCAATGAGAGAAAACACGTAAGGTGGACACTCAAATACAATATTTCAGTATAAACTTTCTTCATGTAATAGAGAATGAGCCGTTTGGTTCTGGACATATGTGCACCCAGAATGTCACCCCATGACACTGGGTAATGCGAGAAATGATGGGGGAACTGCTAAGGAGTGAACTATCGATATATCGGCAATGTCTGAGATAATATATTGCAGGCGACGGTAAAATGTTAAATATATAACAAAGGATACCTAGCATTGATGCGAAAAATTATTAATAGATGAAATATGTAAGTAGGAAAAGTGATGGGTTAAGAGGTAGGATTTTATCGGTGGTTAGGGCCAAGGGAGTGTCTGATATCCAGGATATTCTGGTACACTAGTTCCCATCTCCAAAGTGCCAATGCAATGGTGCTATTGGGGAAAACTATGATTGCTCTCACAGCAAAGTGATCATTGAGGTTGTTGGAATCATGGCTATTGGCATGTTCTGGTATTGGAAGGTACAAGCTGTGGGTGAGGACTGTTTGTGTTCATTCTTTCTGACTGAAGAGTTTCTGTATGGTGAGGCCTATGTAGGAACTAGTACAGTGGTGGCAAGTTACGGTATAGGAGTAGTTGAACACATGGCATGTCCAATGATGAGGAAAGTTTCCCCTGTAGTAGGACTGTAATATGTAGTGGGGGGTGGAAGCATGCTATCGGTTTTATAGTGAGGTCCATTGCATGGAAAATATCCGTATGGTGTTTTTGGAGTCTGACAGAGGGTATTTGTGGACCAAGATATTCTTAAGATTGTGTTATCTGCTAAAACATGTACGGGGGACGGAGGGTAGAATTTTGGGTAGAAGAGTGCGCATTTCTGAAAAGGAGCAAAGAAGTTATACCCCTGTCACAAGATATGGTTGATGGACTTAAGGCCAGGAGAAAACTGGGTGACAAAGGCATGGCTACGGTTGGTTTGTGTGGGTTACAAGCGAGAGTGGTTACATGGAGCATGAGTGATCACACCAGAGATCTGTTCATGTACGAGATCTGTGGGGTAACAATGGGAAATAAGAGCTTGGGATAGGTTCTGGCAGTACTGGAGGAGGGAATGAACATCAGAACAGTTGAATCTTCCATGGATGGAAAGGCTGTATGGAATGGAACATTTGGTATGGAATATATGGCAGCTATTAAAGTGTAGCTATTGCTGTAAATTAGTGGGTTTGATGTGGTCGGAGTTATGAAGGTCAGCCCATGCGTGATGTCCACATCGAGGAATGTGATATGTGAGTGGGAGTAGGTTAAGGTGAAATGTTGCTATTGTTAAGGGAATGAAGAAATTCAAAGAGTTGGTTTTCACTGTGGCTCCATAACATAAATATATCATCTATGTATCTGAACCACACAGTG
Organism: Vandiemenella viatica; assembly: GCA_031002005.1. Classification (NCBI taxonomy): domain Eukaryota; kingdom Metazoa; phylum Arthropoda; class Insecta; order Orthoptera; family Morabidae; genus Vandiemenella; species Vandiemenella viatica. The sequence goes on from JARYHS010007064.1 coordinate 2,922, forward strand.
GGACCTACCAAAACATGCCAACAGCCATGATTCCAACAACCTCAATGATCGTTAGAGCTTTCCCCGGCAGCACCACTGCATCAGAACTCCGGAGATGGTAACTAGCCTACCAGAATATCCTGGATACCAGACACCCCACTGGCCTTAACCACTGATAAAATCCTACCACTTAACCCATCACTTTTAATTATTTTTTTATACTTATATATTATATCTAGTAATAATTTTTGGTGTCATTACTAGGTATCCTTTGCTATATATATTCATTTTACCTTTGCCTGCAATATATTATCTCAAACCTGGCCGATATATTGATAGTCCATTCCTTAGTAGTTCTCCCAAAATTTCTCCCACTACTTAGCCAGTCATGGTGTGAAACTCTGTGTGCACACAAGTCCAGAACCAAATAGCCCATCTCTATTGTATGAAGAAGGTTAATACCAAAATATTGTATTTGTGCGCCCACCACCTTACGTGTTCTCTTGTCGCAGCCATCAACTTTGGTATGTGATGGGTTAATTTCCCTTTCCTTTATTATTTATAATGCCTAGAAGCCACATCCTTTTTCCTTAGTTTCATTGTTAAGGGAGAAATCTTTACTTTAACATTACATGTCAATGAAGATGTGGGGAACAGTAAGTTCTAAAATAAAGTTGAAACAGTTACCTCACATAGAACAATAATCAAAAAGGAAATTATACCTGGTAGTGATTCAATGAAATTCTGGTCTAGAATGTTTCCAAACAAATTATCCAAATAATGCTTAATAATCATTGAACCTTTGTCAGTCTTTAAATATTTTCAATATGGTGCAGAAATATGATGGAAACATTATTGATAAAATTTTGAAGCGGAAACCAAAATAGAGAACCGTAGAAACAATTAAAATTGAAAACAGTCTATCAGATCATAATAAATAAGAGATTATTCTGTTTGTAGAAAATCAGGCCTACAAATAACAATTTAATAAGAATGCTTAATAATAAAGTTGAGCAGTAAACATGCATAATTTTTGTTTCAGAAAAAAGAACATGCAGAGAATCCAGTTATTTTTAGCAAACATTTTTAAATATTCGAAAAAATGCCTCCATACAAGATTACTTTCAGATAGTCAAAGAAACATATATGAAGAACTGGCTAAAAGTAACTAGTTAAGTTTCTTACAAGTATACAATGTGAGATACTCATAGCACACTTCAAGACCTAAAGTACAAAAATAAAAAAATTATAATAGAAAATATTATCAAATTATATTAATTTGCAGCTCAATAAGATAAATTTTTATTAGAAGGGAAATAGGTATCTTCTATTCAGAATATGAGACCATAACTTCAACTGCAGGCAATAAACTATTAAGTGAAAAAGTATATTCAACATACTTATAATAAACTGTTGATTGATAATAATCAAGAGACATTTACTATGGGAGCGTGTGTAAACCACGTAGCTCCAATTTGGCCTCCTGTAAACCCTCCTTCCTCCCCTTCCCCATGTAGCCCTACGTGGTTTTTGCCTCTACCCCCCCCCCTTTCCCACGTAGCTTTTTTTTATTCCAGAAGACATTTTGTACTGTTTTCTCCTGTCAGACTACATACGGAGATAATTAACTGTAGGGAATAAATGTTCACATGCTGTTGTGTGTTCTGTTACTCATTTTAACTGTGAAAAATGTTATGAAAGGAAAGCTATGCGGCCTAGCTCGGAACCCCCCCCCTCCCCCACGAAGCGCAGCATAACCTTCCAGCCAACCCCTCCCCCCCTGGACCAAGCCACGTAGTTTATGGACGATCCCTACTGACACACACTCTTTAACATTATTTACATCATGGACAGTAAATGATGAAGGTATGTTATGTACCCTGTCTGTCATGTGGATTGGTTGACTGTGGGCACACATGTGAATCTAGCCAAGTGCTTCAGTTTCAGTAATCATAAGTGAGGGAAAAGACCCCTTAAATTATTCTTTTTAAGTAGCATTTTCTGTCGCCATTGCCCTCCTTCCTTCAGATTTAGTGAGCAATGCATCTACTTTATCTCTCTTATCTGTATTGATATCACATTGTGTAACTTCTTCCAGCTTTATTGTTTCTTAGATTGCTTCCTACCAGTTGCAAAGTAGGGAAGGAACATTAAATCACTCAAAACAATTTAGTTTTTTATGATTAGATTTACCCCAAAGATAATATAACCTTATGTGTCATCAGATTTATCACTAAAATTTGCCACTCCTCTTTAAAAGAAGGAATGTTTCCAGACTCGCTCAAAATATCAATAATCAAACAACTTTATAAAAAGAATAATAACTAATGAGATGAAAAATACATAAGCTAACAATCACTGGCAGATCCAGGAGGGTGGGGGTAGGGGGCTCAAGCCCCCCCAAAAAAGTATATAGGTCCACCCCCGACGACATAATTTTGGAAATTTTGTGACTTCTTTTTTAGCACTACTGTTCTTTTCAGGGCGGCATGACTATAAAGCCTGCCCTTACCCCACTCAAGCACCCCCCCCCCCAAACAAAAATCCACTCAAGCCCCTCCCAAACCAAAATCCCAGATCCACCGCTGCTAACAATCCTACCACTTCTTCAAAAATTATTTTGAAAGCTAATGCACAAGAATTTACACACAACTACACAATAAGTGTTACCTAAGTAAAGTTCAGTTTTACACTAACGTCCAATCTGAAGTGTTTCTGTTGCTGGTATGCAAGAAAAGTTTGAAAAACTTAACTAGACTGCTTTGGATCATCCACCCTATAGTTCACATCTGTCACTAACTATCATTTGTGTGGACCCCTCAAGAAAAGGTGGAAAGAAATTTCCCAACAATAAAGAGGAGTCAGTGTTCTGCCCTAAGGCAGGTTTTCGCATGGCTGCCCTCCATTCTATCTCGACTTCAATCCTTCTCTTCACATCCATGTAGTTTCCATCTCCTTTGATGTTATCTGTGAGCTTGTACACCTTCTTCCTCTCACTCTCCTCCCATCAACTAGTGCTTCCAAGATGTCTTTTAACAAACTTCCCTCCTCTCAGCAAGTGTCCCATTTTCTTTCTTTGTTTTATGATTTGGAATAGTTTCTTCCTCTCACCAACCCTTTCCAACACTAGGACATTATTCACTTTTTCCATCCAGCTTATCCTCTCCATTCTCCTCCACATCCACATCTCAAATACTTCTATCTGTTTTTCATCTTCTAACACCAGTGTCCACGTCTATGCCCCATAAAGAGCCACACACCATACAAAACATTTTCTAAGTCTTTTCCTCAATACTTTGTCTGCTTTCCCAGTTAATAATCACCTCTTCCTATTAAACAGTTCCTTCGCTACAGCAATATGAGGTTTTCTCTCTTGGTGGCATCTCAAGTCCAGTGATTGTACTTCTCAGATACCTGAATACTCTTACTTGGCTGATATCAGCTTGCCTTTTCTTAATGTCTATTAGTTTTTTTCCTTTACCAATCACCATACTCCTGGTTTGCTGTATTGATTTTCATTACAAACACTTCACAAGTTTCATTTAGATCTTTCAGCATTTTGTTAAGAGTTTGTTCACTTTCTGCTAACAAGACCATAACATCAGCAAATCTTATACACACTATTCTCTTGCCACCAATATGCACTCCTCTTTTTCCATCTGAGCATTTTACAATAATCTCTTCTAGTTACAATAATAATGGGGAAAGGCAACAACCATGCCTGACACCTCTCCCAATGCTACTTTCTCCTGTTATCTTCTTTCCAATCTTTACTCTTACTTTCTGCTGTATATATAGGGCCTGTATTAACCTTCTCTGCCAATCTGCTCCTTTCCTCTACAAGATGTCCATCAGCTTTTTCCATTGCAATCTGTCAAAAGCTTTTTTGAAGTCAATAATTTCTCTTCCTTTCTCCGTATATCTTTCCCCTATGATTCTTAACAGGTCAATAATGATATTAAGGGAAAATTAAACAGGCCTTAGGCAATATGAATAACAAAGGATAGGGAAAATTATTCATCACTCACCAAAGTTGAAGGCTGCAACGAGTGTCATGTAGTAAACTTTGACATGTGCACACCTTCCAAACCATATGACTCAGTTCTTAGCAAATGAATAAGATGTAAAACCGAAATATCATATATGTTTTTGTTTATCTCATGTGTGTTTCACTCGTCACAGCTTTCATCGTTGGTGAGTGATGAGTCATTTTCCCTGTCCTTTGTTATTTATATTAACAGGTCAATAGCATCTCGTTCCTTTCACTTTTCTAAATCCAACTTTTCCTCTCCAACCCATCTATCTAATTTTCCATATAGCCTTCCATTCAGCACTCTCAACAATACTTTCACTTCATGCAAAATTAGACTGATAGTCCTTTGCTCTTCACATTTACTTATATTCCTTTTATTCTGAATTGATGCAACTAAGGAAAATGGAAGCGGCTTCTAGGCGATATAAATAAGAAAAGAAAGGGAAATTAACCCACCACATACCAAAGTGGACGGATGCGATGAGAGAACACTAATGCTGACAAACAAACAACACAATATTTCGGCATATGCCTTGCTCACAAATAGAAAAAACGGGCCATTAGGGTCGGAACGTGTGTGCACACCGAACGTTACCTAATGACATTAGGTAACGTTCGGTGTGCACACACGTTCCGACCCTAATGGCCCGTTTTTTCTATTTGTGAGCAAGGCATATGCCGAAATATTGTGTTGTTTGTTTGTCAGCATTAGTGTTCTCTCATCGCATCCATCCACTTTGGTATGTGGTGGGTTAATTTCCCTTTCTTTTCTTATTTTTATTCTGAATTGGTATCATTAATGCCAGAAACTCATCCGGCCATTTCAGTTTGTCACATATCTCATTACAAAGGTAGACTAGCTCCCTCCTTCCTCTATTTCCTAAACTTTTCAACACTTCTGCTGGCAAATCATCAATTCTCCAACTCTTCCAATTCTTCATCTCCTTTTCTACTTCTGCTTCCTAGATGTTATACACTCTTCCATCCTTTGTTATCTGTGCTGTCTCTTCAATTTCACTTGGTTTTTGATCCCCCTTATACAAGAATTCTTGCCATCTATTCAGCACCTCAAGTGGTTCTTTGGCTAATGTGCCATCAATTATTTTCTATTTCCATGTTGTTTCGTGTCTCTTACTTTCAAAGGCTATCTCAGAAGCCATTCTGTACATCACTTTATATTTTTGCTGTTTCTCCAGTTTCTCTATTTCCTTGCATTTTTGTTTCATCAATCTTTCTCCTTTCAGTTTCTCTTCATAGTTCATTGTTCAGTTTCCTACACCTTCTCCCTTTCCCACATTTTCCCATTTTCTCCAATCTTCATCACCTTTTTCAACACATTTTCTGTTATCTATGGTTTCCTGATACTTTTGGGCTCTCTAATTCCTAGAACTTCTTTGGCAGCTGTTATGAGTACTCCACTCATTTTTAACCATTACCTTCTTCAACTTTTCTTCCTTCATAGTTTTCCTCAAACCATCTTCCAGCTACAAAGTCTTACCCTTCATTCTTTAGTGTTTCCAAGTTCACTCACTCTCTCTCTCTCTCTCTCTTACTCTGCCTCTTTCCAGTTCCTTTAACTTTAATTATATTTTTCCTGCCATGAGATATGAATTTAAGTCCGCACTTAGGTAAGCTTTAACATTCTCCAGACAATTACAAGAGGTGTTTTTTATCAGAATGCAGTCCAGCTGGTACATTTCTCCATTCAAATTAGAAAACCATATATAACAGCTCCTTTTGTGATTTTCAACTGAATTGTCTTTACAATAGTTAATCTTTCACACCTCTCATTTCTTATTCCTAATCCAAATTTTCCTAATACATCATCTAGTTTTCCTTCACCTACCACTGTATTCCAGTCTCCTATAATGATTATAGAAGCATTTCTGTTCTCTTTTTCAGTAACTTCTTCCATAGAACTCTTCTACCTCATCTCTATACTGGCTAGTTGGCATGTATACCTGTATTATCACCACAGCTTTCATACTACCCTGCAGTCATACTATGTATGTGCCAAATAAATTTTTATGAAGAACAAATTTTTAAGAAAACTGCCAGTACTATGAAAAAAATGTTTGGGCAATAGTGTTAACAACCTAGAAAATAGTTTTGTATTTGTTTTGATCCATTTTAATCAAATGAGGGACTTCAAAAACATATCACTCATATTTTATTGATCTTCATACATAAGCAATATTCCACTGAAACTACATCTTTATGTGTGACATGGGTTTAGTGTGAACAAATTACTACTTAATGTAGAACAGACAAAATTAATTCAATTTATTACAAAACAAAAATAAATAAAGATTATCTATAATATGTTTGGGAGAAAGAATGATTAATGAAAGCATTTGAAGTTGCTGGGATAAGACTTTGATGAAAATTAGAATCCACATATTTCTTCAAAACTTTATAAAAACCATTAAATATTGTATATTTTTATTCCCTACACAACAGAATCTTATTTTGAGAGTATTCTTCACATTTTAAAGTTACAAAACCATGCTTATTTGTAATATTAACTTACAGTCATCATGAAGAAGTCCTTTTGAAGATCAAAGAATATTTACAATGCCGGAAAATCTAACACTAGTGACAGTGAAAATGCTGTTACACAAATAACTTCTCCTGGCTTTACGCCTCCTCAAGGTCATTAGAGGTGGGATGAGACCAGCAGCAAGGAGCAGGAAAGAATTTGGCCGTGGCCTTTTGAAGCAACCATCCCAGCATTTGCCTGGAGTGATTTGGGGTAACTGTGGTAAACCCAAAACTGGATTGCCAGACGGAGATTCAAGCCAATGTTCTCCCAGATACCAGGCCAGCGCATTACCACTCACCCAATACTCTCGGTAAACCTTAGTCATGAATGCAGGAGGACATATAGCAAGTAGACTGGATGTGTATACAACAAGATTCACCACGTTACTAAGCCAAATATGGACCATTTGGGAAGGGTGGGGATGGCAGTAGTTGTAGCCAGGAGAAGGGAGGGGGCGAATAAGCCCAGCTAGACTGATTAAAAAAATCTTTAGCTACTTTCTGGACAAAAATGGGGACCTGGTTCACTGGGGGGGGGGGGGGGACGGTAATTTGCAAGAAGTAGGGATCACACCTGATTGTGATTCACTTAAGACAAAAAACAAAACAAAAAAAAAGTGTTCCAAGTAAAGCCAGAGCTATGAACAGACAAGACATGGGACTAAAACAAGTAGGAATAATAAAAACAAATGGGAGAATACTGGGAAAATATAAAAGCCCGTGAAAGAAAATGGTGGAAATATTGTAACCCATACCTGCCTGAAATGGGGAAAAGGGGGGGGGGAGAAGGGAATCCATTGCTTATCACAGCAGCACAGTGATGAAATAAAACAAACTTTAAAATTGTAGAAATTCTTTGGATTAAGGCCAACAGCAGCAGTAAAATTACTAACAAATCACTACTCAATAGTGGCTAACTATGTGAAAGTCTGGTAGGTGATATTCAAATTAGGAACAGCAAAATGAGAGAAATGAAAGATATGAGGTAAAAGATAAAAAGGACTGAATCCAAATCAAATGCAAAGAAAAAAATGATTATTTCCAAAATAAAAGACTGAAATAATGAAAATCAAAACATAAATAATAATTATAGTAAGCAGTGGTTTCTGCAGGTGGCATGAGGAAGGAAGCAATGAGAAAAGCAAAGAGGAGTAGGGAAGAAAAAAGTGGGGCAATGTTTCAGACTGAAGCTTGGTCTGTGCCAAGTATAAGCAAGTTTGTAAATGACATGTCGTTTAACAACTTACTTGAAACAAATACCCTGCTTCAAATATAGGTCAATCAATGATTCATCTATCAGAATGATTGATCGAAGGCAAATGATATTCACTTTAAATCCTAACTATCCTCCTCTGACCTACATAACAGCATCAAATTTGTTGTTCAATGCTAGCAGCAGTTCCTCTGAAGCTGGCATAGAAGTGCTGGGCACCCACAACCATGAAGTGCAGCCAACTTCAGGAAGAGGGGACTCCAAAAAGGGTATACAGATAATTGTACAAAAACAGAAACAGATGGTCATTCAATATGGGAATTGGTTGATGATGGGATTTGAGAAAGGGGCGTACCCTCTATTTGATAACAGAGTAAGCCTACTGCCTAATTTGTACTGCAGTGATAACTTACATCACCCGAGTTCAGAGGAACTGCAGCTAGGATGGATCCTGGTAGCACAAAACTGAAGCCAGAATAGATGTTATTGACATTATGTAGGGAGGCTTGAGCAGCTCTGGAAAGGTAATTTCCAGTTGTCTTTTATCTCTCATCTTGATTGATAAAGGATTCGTAGTCAGAAACAGGGAAGCTTTTGAGACATAATTTGTTAATTTCAGATCAGAATTCTTTTCTCTATGGGTGATAAGGATGGTGAAAACAGGACTTACAGGATGAACTGTTGTAAGGAAAATAGCCCAACACTGTATTTATAGTTGAGAGAATAGATATTTGAAACTCATGAAGAGTGTTCTACAAGAAAGAAGCGTTTAGTGGAGAAATTTAATTTTAGACCACAACTGAAGAAAACCATAGCCCTGTCACAGGGTACAAATTGTGGACTTGAAACTTGAGAACAAATGTGAAACATGAAGTGAGCTGTGGTTGCTATTCAACTGGTGTGGGATGGTTTTGGTCCATAAAGACCTGGATGTAGCATATTAAAATTGTTACTTGGATGTGAAACAGCAGCATACTATGGGTCAGCAGATTTTAGTGCAGTTTTGTATGAGAGATGTAGGGTCAGAAGGAATGCCTGTCAAAGCAGAGGCTGGATGCTCTGACCTAGACAAAGGTACTGAGACGACCACTGGGGAGAGACATCTCAATGTCAAATAGTACCATATAAGTAAAGTAGGAACTGGTGGATTCCAGAGCAAGGTACAGCACCTAGAACCAGTCAACTCCTGATAAACTAACTTCCATCTCTTCAGCTGGTAAGAATTCCTCAAAACAGATCACATTATAAGACTTGAAATGTGCACTCTGCTTCCATCATATACACCAACTAAGGACTGCAATCCCGCAGTGTTTTCAATCCCGCGGGATCCGTGCGGGAGGCGCAAACAGTTTTTTAACGCATATATTTAAAACATAGTTACTTAAAACGTTAATAAATTAAATAATCATTAAATTACTAAATACATTTTAATGTTAAAAAATAAAAATTAACAGATAACAATATTTTAATTGGCAAAATGACATGAAAACTTTTTAGAATGTCGAGGTTTTAAATTTTTGTTTTATAATCTAAACCAATTTTTAAATAAATAATAAAAATGGAAAATATTCAGTGTTAGGTCATACATGGTATATACCAAAAGTAAAAGGACTGATTTTTTTTTTTAAAAATTATTGAAGATATATTTACAATTCCTTAATCCTCTTCGAAATAGCACCCTTAGGCAGCTACACACCAAAAATTACGCTGCTGCCATTGGCCGTACCCCTTCTGGAAGTCAGTTTCGGGGACGCTGTTGAGAGCCCTCGTCGATGCTGCTTGAACGTCCTGGATTGAGTCAAACCGCTGTTCGTTCAGCTGCTTTTTCACCCGTGTGAGGAAGAAAAGTCAGATGGAGCCAAATCAGGACTGTAGGCGGGGTACAGCAATGCGGAAATGTCGATTTGGGCCAACAATTGCCTCATGACGGCGCGCCTAGGCACGGCGCATTGTCGTGATGCAGAGTCCAGTTTGCGCAGATGACTTGTCGGACGCGATTCACTCGGTCTCGCAGGCGTGCTAGCACTTGCAGGTAAAAGTTCGAATTGACAGTTTCCACAGGGGAAACGAACTCTTTATGAATCACCCCACGATGGTCAGAAAACACGATCAGCATTGTCTTGATCTTTGATTTGCTCATGCGGGCCTTCGTTGGACGGGAGGACGTGGAAGGAAACTGTTGGCCCGATTCGGCGTTGCAACGTTGCTGCACCCCACCTACAGTCCCAATCTGGCTCCAACTGACTTTTTTTTATATTCCCACGGATGAAAAGGCAGCTGAAGGGACAGCGGTTTGACTCGATTCAGGACGTTCAAGCAGCATCGACGAGGGTTCTCAACAGCGTCCCCGAATCTGACTTCTAGAAGGCGTACGGCCAATGGCAGCAGCGTAATTTTTGGTGTGTAGCTGCCTAAGAGTGCTATTTTGAAGGGGATTAAGGAATTGTAAATATATCTTCAATAATTCTTTTTTTTTTTAAATCAGTCCTACTACTTTTGGTATAGACCTGTATTATGTGCCATACAATACATCACATAAGTTTAAAAACATGGTTTGTTTAATGGCCTAGTTACCAGAGTTTTATTTAATTCTAAATAAACGTTCCATAACACCGAGAGAAATCATTCCATTTCACAAAGTGAATATACTCTGTAAAGTGTAGACTTGGCTCAGAACAAAATCTCATAATTTTTTGTCACTGCACAAGCACGAGACTTGGCCTTTTTTTCACAAGAACTGTTTTTGTGGGATTCATTATTATATCTCCTGATTCCTTAATTGATCTTACAGTTGATTCAGTGTTATTTAAAGAAACTACTCATCAACACGTAAACTGTCAAGTATTTCAGTTTTACATATGTGGCGTAGCGACGATTTTAGAATGGAAATTATTACTTTTAAGTATGAAAGGAGACTATCTCGGCGAATGATTGCAGTGAAGTCCTCATAGGTTGTATCTCCGGATTTCATTGTAAAAACACGAAATTTCACACATGAGGAAGACGGCGGAGGCAGCCATCGAAGTATGATGTTCCTACAACACAATTCGTCAATACACCCGTGAAAACTTCATTATAACTTTTTTTGCCTTTAGTCAAAATAATAATAAGGAGAAGAGGGATTAATGGAATGTCTGAGTGTCACATGTAAACAGGTGGCTTTCGTCAAAGAAACGCATTGAGGCAGCGGCCGAAACAGCAATAAGTCAAAGGAAATACAATTGACATTTGATAGCTGCTAAATAAATAGGTATGCGATCGTTAAAATTACGATAACATTAGTTTCGTATCAACGAATAATCAAATTTTCAGCCGCAAATAAGGAAATTGTCACAATTACTTTATCTGCAAATACAGAAAATGGGTATAATGAAACCGTGACAAAAAAGCTGTAACTGTGTAGTTCAGATAACGTGTGTGACACATAAAAAATAGTTATATAGTTACAAAATCGTACTAAATGCGCAATATAACTCAAATTACAGAAATGTGTACTCCAAATAAACGTAAGTTTTGATGAATACGTAAAAGTGTATCTATTTTCTTACGAATGGCGAAGGTTAACAAAAACAAAACGTTTTTTCACTCGAGTCAAATGCCAACTTCATGGGTACAGGCAAACAGCGCAAAACATCCGATAGAGATCGAGTGGGGTAGCGAGTCACGCAGACACGCGTTTTCGCCGCATTTTGCGGATTGCGGATCTGTTTAATTTTGTGCGGGATCTGCCTGACTGTCTATTGATGTGGGATCCCGCCGGATTGCGGGATCTCGCTTTGGTGAATTGCAATCCCTAACACCAACACTTCACAAATGGATCTATGCACACTTTTTTTTTCTGTCGTCAGTCTTTCGACTGGTTTGATGCAATCCTCCATCCCTCCCTATCCTGTGCTAGCCTCTTCATTTCTACATACTCCTTACAGCCCACATCCCAATTATCTGCTTCATATATTCTAATCTCTGTCTTCCTCTACAGTTCTTACCTTCGACCGTTCCCTCCACTAACAAATTAACCAATCCAGCATGTCTCAAAATATGACCTACCAGCCTGTCTCTTCTTTCTGTAAGGTTCTTACACAAACTTCTTTTCTCACCCATCATTTCCAAAACTCGTTCATTTCTTACTCTGTCTGTTCTTAATTTTCAGCATTCTTCTGTAGCACCACATTTCAAATGCTTCAATTTTCTTTCTTTCTGGTATTCCTAAAGTCCATGTTTCGCTACCATAAAGTGCTGTGCTCCACACAAAGAGTTTTAAAAAGTTCTTTGATTCCTAGATCAATATTTGAAACTAAAAGGCTTCTTTTTTTCATGAAGGCTCGTTTTGCTAGTGCTATTCTGCTTTTAACATCATTCCTGCTTCGGTCATCGTTTGTAATTTTAATTCCCAAGTAACCGAATTCACTTACTTCTCCTGTTGCTTCCGATCCTATTCTTATATTTAATCTACTAGTATTGGTGCAATGTTGTTGCAGGCCATGTTTCCACAGTGGCTTAATTAATTTCTAGTTGAAAATATAACGCCAATGCAACTGTTTCATTTACGATGCAAAATAAATAAATGAAACAGTTGCATTGGTGTTATATTTTCAACGAGAAATTACTAGTATTGGTATAATTTCTGCTATATTTCATCACTTTTGTCTTGCTTTGATTTATATTCAGTCCAAAATCTTCCTTCAGTATTTCGTTCCTGCCATTCAGTAACTTCTCAATATCCTCAGCCCTCTCTGCTAACAAGGCAATGTCGTCAGCAAATCGTAGCATACTGATTTTTTCTCCCTGAAACTTATGCCACATGGAAATTTTTCTTTCACTTTCTTCATTGCTTCTGCTACATACAAGTTGAATATTAACAGGGATAGACTACAACCCTGTCTAACACCCTTTTTAACTGATGCATGTCTAATTGTGATTCTCTACTTTTATTACAACCACTTGATTCTTATATAGTTTATAAAGTATTCTTCTATCTCGATACTTCTTTAAAATTTTGAACATCTTGTCCCACCTAACATTATCAAAAGCTTTTTCTAAATCAACAAACGCCATAAAAGTATCTTTGTTTTTCTTGATCCGCCCTTTAAGTATTAATCTTAAAGACAGAATTGCTTCCCTTGTACCGCGATTTTTCCTAAACCCAAACTGATCTTCACCTACTATCTCTTCTACTACCCTTTCCATCCTTCTGTATATTATTCTGGTCAGTAATTTTGAAGCATGTGATGTTTGACTAATAGTGCGATAATTCTCACATTTGTCGGCTTGTGTTTTCTTTGGAAGTGTGAAGACGATATTTTTATTAAAATCAGTTGGAATTTCTCCTGTTTCATAACTTTTTGATATCAACTTGAATAATCATTTGATTCCTTCCTCTCCTAGGCATGTAAGAAGTTCTGCAGGGATCTCATCTATTCCAACTGCCTTATTTACTTTCACATCATTCAGAGCTTTGTTAAATTCTGTCCTCAAAACAGGATCTCCTAAGTCATCAATGTCGACATCGTCTTCCTTTTCCATTACACTATTGTTCAAGTCGTCCCCAACATACAGTTTCTCAATGTATTCTTTCCATTGGTTAGCTCTATCTTCTGAGCTTAAAAGAGGTTTCCCATCGGCAACTTTAATGTTCATACATATTTTCTTCATTTTTCCAAAATTCTGTTTGATCTTTCTATATGCAACATCTACTTTACCTGCAACCATTTCCTTTTCTACTTCTTCTCACTTTTCTTGTACCCATTTTTCTTTTGCTATTTTGCATTTCCTATTTATTTGATTTCTAAATTGCCTGTATTGCTCTCTTCCTGTTTCATCCTGAGCATTTTTGTACCTTTTCCTCTGATCCAAAATTTCTTCTGTGATCCAAGGTTTTCGGGCAACTTGTTCCCTAAAGCCTAATGTTTCTTTACCGGCATTCATTACTTCAGTCTTTAATGCATTCCATTCGTCCTCAGTTGAGCTCTTTTCAGAGTTATTTCTTAGACTTAAGTCTACCATTTCTGCAAATTTTTCTCTCGTGCCAGATTGTTTGAGTTTATTCACTTCCAGTCTGTTCTGCTTATACTGCTTCCTTATTCGCTTAAATTTCAGCCTGCACTTCATTACTATCAAATTATGGTCAGAGTCTATGTCTGCTCCTGGGTACGCTTTACAGCCTAGAACTTGGTTCCTGAATCTCTGTTTAACCATGATATAATCTAGCCGATATCTGCCTGTATCCCCTGGACGTTTCCAGGTGTATATTCATCTTGCATGGTTCTTAAACAGTGTGTTTGCCACTAGTAGCTTATATCTTTCACAAAATTTTAGCAACCTGCTTCCTCGCTAATTTCTTTCTCCTAGACCAAAACTTCCTACAGTGTTCCCCTCTTTTCCTTCTCCCACTATTGCATTCTAATCACCCATGATTATTAGATTTTCCTCCCCCTTCACATATTGAATTAATTCTTCAATTTCGGCGTATATTTTTTCTATTTCTTCGTCATCTTCCTGTGACGTTGGCATTTTAAATTGTACTAATGTGGTTGGGACAGGCTTAGTTTCTAACCTCATCAAAATAATCCTGTCACTAAACTGTTCATAATAACTCACCTGTTTCCCTACTTTCTTGTTCATTACAAATCCTACACCAGTGACTCCATTGACTGCTTGTGTGCTAATTATCCTGTGTTCCCCAGACCAGAAATCCTGTGCGTCCTTCCATTTAATCTCACTAATCCCAACAACATCTAACTTAAGTTGTTCCATCTCCCTTTTTAAGTTTTCTAACTTACCTGCCCTATTCAGACCTCTAACATTCCACGCTCCGACTTGTAGAATGTTTCTATCCATTCTGATGACTCCTCCCTGAGCAGTCCTTACCCGGAGATCCGATTGGGGGACTATTTTACCTCCGGAATATTTTACCCAGGAAGAAGCCATCTTGATATATATAATTTGAGAGGATTACATGTCCTGGGGATACTCTTTGGATCTTTAATGCAGTGGTTTTCCGTTGTCTTCTGCATCCCCATGCCGTTGATCATTTCTAATTCATCCGCCTTTAGGGGCCGTTTCCAATCCCAAGGGCCCTGAACCGCTCCCCGCTCTTCTGCTCTCCTTTCGGAGGCCGTTGGCAAGCAGTGGGTGACTCCATATACCGGGAATCTTTCAGTCGCCAGAGCCTCGTCCGTGCAAACAGGGTGCACCACGTTAAGAAGAGGTTGACATTTGGTTGGAAAAGGCCTCTCCCAAACCCTTATACCCCCTATGCACACATACACGAGTTTTTCCCATCATAGGGCAACCTACCAGTGTAAAATTTTTGTTATCATAATTGATTAATGGCAAATGATACTCACTTTAAATCTTAACCTGTTATAAAAAGTGGTAATTGAACGTCTAATTACAGTACACATTAGCAAAATAAAGTTTGAAAATCATGTTAAGAAAAGGATGAAAATTGATACATTCAATTGAAAGGCATCTCAAATTGCACCTTCAGTAGTCAAGTTGTAAATGCCCAAAGGATGAATTTTCAATTATTGCTTTGATAAATATTGTTATCTAATCACACAAAGAAATTATTCCATAATTATCAATCTCTGACATCTTTTCCAACATTATCAAATTACTTTTTGGTCTATGAACAGCTGTTTTATTCAATACTCAGTCCAAGGAAGTCCTACAAGATTGTGCATACCTGTGACAATTTGTCCTCAATAGAAAACTTGTTATCAGGATCTATGTAAGCCACAAATCTCTGCATTGGTATTTCTGCCTGGAAAGTGAGTGGTTGATGGAAACCCTCTGTTTCCAGTTTTTCAAACTTCTGAAGAGAAGAATTAGCATGAGCAGTAAGCCAAGCACGAAGTGGTGATATCAGCCTATTTTCTCTTGATGAAAATTCTTCACACTTTAAACGGTAGAGTAGATTCATTGCCTACAGCAAAAAAAAAAAAAAAAAAATCATTAAAGACATTAAAGGTGGAGGAGAAGAGAACACTGCATATTATAACTGCAGTCAACTGTATTCTTTTGGTTCTAGGTTGAGTTGTATCAATTTATTAAAACCTGACATCTCAAGGTTGTACACCAGAGTCCTGTTAACCCGAAACCCGGTAATCCAAATGATCGTTTAATCTGAACATGGCAAAAAATTAGTCTAAGTATAAAAAATGGTAAAAGAATTAAAACACAGTTCATGACAATAGTTCATACTGTGTTCAACTGCACGGTTAACTGCTGTGCATACACAATTTTAATTTACACAGTACAGTACACACGTATTAGAAAAATTAGCAAAAAAACATTAAGTTTAAACAGTGCATCATTAACTTGATTAGGTAAACAGCATTTTCCTGAACCATTGGTCCACTAAAAGGAGTTCCCCTTTCTCTTTCCCGTGTAAACCAAAAGAAAAGAGCTTCATCCACTTTACCGTACTGGGACTGTTTCAAAGTCTGCCGAAGCTTCACTTGGTTCTTCTTCCAACCACAAATGGTTGTCTTACCAACACCAAGTTCCGTCACCAGTCTAGATACATTCTCAGCATTATCTAACTACTTCAAAGCATCAGTTTGTTTTTTGATAATTAATGTTGTATGTTTCTGTTTACTCATGACGACAATACACCTGAATGCATACAAGCATACAATACAACTGCCATGCGTGCCAGCGATCGATAGCTAACATTAACAACATAAATGAATGAAATTTTTCTCGGCATTGTTTATTTATATGTTTCTCAGGAAACAAACCGAGTAATATTATTATTGATGCACAATATTTCGGCAACATAAATCTCCGTCGCCATCTTCAGGTGCAGTTGTAAGCATTGAGTGCGTTGTTTGAAAACTGGCATGACAACGACAAACGTTTTTATGTTGCCTAGCAGCATCTCAGACGCTATTAGATGCCCGCAGAACACAAAAAGCAAAACGTTGGTGATGAGCAGCCTCAATAACAGGAATCCATGCATCACTTATCTGAAACCCACAATCCCCGTTGACCAAATCAGATGCGAGTCAAATTTCAAATGCTTCTTCAATGACGCTCTCCCAGAAGCCAGGCCTAATAACCACGATATCTTAGCCTTCTTGCCATACTCTGGCTCCACAACATCGAGGGTCGGCAGGGACTTGGCAAGAAATTGCATTAAGACCATTTTCCTATCACAACCAAAATTATGAAACATTTTGCGCTCTCCAAAATATGACCTTGCGCTTTGTACACCAGGAGTTTATTCCATCCAGTGTGAATGTAGAAAGAAGAACATCGGTCAGACGATACAGTGTGTTACACAACGTTGTTTGGAACACGCCCGACATGTTCACCTGCAGCAAAAAGACAAATCCACGGTGGCATAACATAGTTAGGCAGAACGACATGGATTCGAAACAACTAAGGTGCTGCCACATGCGAGAGGCTTCTGGGTCAGCGTCATTAAAGAAGCATTTGAAATTCGCCTCGTGTCTGATTTGGTTAACAGGGATTGTTGGTTCCAGATAAGTGATGCATGGATTCCTGTTATTGAGGCTGCTCGTCACCAACGCTCTGCTTTTTGTGTTTTGCGAGCGTGTAATGACGTCTGAGATCCTGCTAGGCAACATAACGTCTGTCGTTGCCATGAAAGTTTTCAAACAACACGCTCCAGGCAGACTTCAAGGCTTACAACTGCACCTGAAGATGGCGACGGAGATTTATGCCATCGAAATATTGTGGACCACTAATAATATTACTCAGTTTATTTCCCGAGAAACGGTTATAAATTAACTGAGCAGTTTGTGAGCCAGCTGACAGTGCACTGACTTCGAACAGTTCAAACGTCTCAACAAGAAAGGGAGGGAGGGAGTGAGAGTGAGCCATTGTCCCCCCACTTGTTCCCAATTGTTACCATGGTGTACCTACTTATATGCTTGGTATATTTCATTCTAGAAACTGGTCACTGTAATTCCGGCTAATCCGAACAAATCGGTAATCCGAACAAGGCCCGGTCCCAATTAGTTCGGATTAACGGGACTCTAGTGTATTTAGCATGTATTTTCCATACCAAAGGCTGTTACTGCAAAAAGTTAAGGTGCATACTTTTCATAGCTATATATGTCTGACAGTAGTCTTATACAGAGCAGATCTTTGATAAAAGCCACAGGAAGATGGTTGAAATTCAAGGTTTCAATCATCTGACACAGTTCCACCTGCAGAACCAGAACATAAAAAATTCTTGATTAAATGGACGAAACAAATTATAATGCCACTATGTGTCATTGCATCACTAGTTGCAAATTTATTGTTTTGGTTCATTTGTCTCAAGCTAACAAGAGAATTTATTTATGGTACATCACTATATTTTATTTTTTCAGTTCATTAAATGTAGGTTTCCAACTGCCTCTAGTTCTGTATTTCCTCAACATTATACTCGCCATGGACTTGTAACATTAAAAGGAACAAAAACGAATGGTTACATGGTTTATATACAGTTTTGGTTAATTCATAAAAGTTCGAGTACTGACCAGGTCACCACCAACGAAATGTTGGAAATATTCTGAAATGTTTAGGTTTCAATATAATAAGTCATAAGCATTTGCAATACAAGAAACACTTTTAATCGTCACCAGATGCTTTCTGTGACCAACACTTTTACAAACTGACCGTGAACTTTAATTGTAACTTCCTGAAGATGCAGGTTCCTGCGTATTTTGATCCTTCCACTATCTCGATAATGCTTCGATTACCGACAGTTATTAATTATGCTAATTCACCAACACTGTCCTTCACAATAGTGGCTCTATTTCATCACCTTCTTTCACTGTACAGACTATTTATTCTCACGCACTTAAAAAAACTTACTTTGCGTTACTTTCGGAGCCGAACACAACACACGCGCTTGCCTCCCGGCAAAAAAATGTGCCTGCTCACCTTTGAGTCCTCTTCTAGACTACCAACATTGTCATGTGACCCTTGAACCACCAATATACCTTGTATCTTGACAAACTCCATCTGAATTTCAGAGGTTAAATGAAGCTTTCACTTCTTATTGCTGATGAGATCAAGGGATGCCAGCTAAGTGAAAGAGGTATTCCTGTTATAAGTGGTGTTAAGTCGTGGTCTTTTTTAGGGTAAATAAAATAAATGTATTAAGAAGTCTAAAAGAAATTAATGTATCTCCTGATCGAAACTTATTGAAATTAGAAATTCCAACTGACATACCAATATTAGTAATAAAGTAAACAATTTAGATTCATTGAATCAAAGTGTTCAGACCACTATTCTCCATAAAAATATAAGGGGAATATTTAGTAAAACTGATGACATTACCATGTGCCTAGAAGAGATTCCAAATTCCAGAAATTTCAATTTAGATGTTTTAGGCATATCTGAACATCATTTGTCTGACACAGGAATATCTCAGCTGTCCATCCCAAATTATAAACTAAGTTCTCATTTCTGTAGATGTAAAATGGAGAAAGGGGAACTTGCAATTTTTGTTAAAAATAATATTCAATGCAACAGTGTAGATGTAAGTAAGTATCATATAGAAGAATTTGAATGCTGTGTTACTAAACTAGAATATGGTAAGGAGATCTCATAGTAATAGCAATTTACAGGGCTCCCTCAGGAATTTTTAGACTTTTTAGTCTTTGCTACTATGTTTCACAAATAACAAATAGTTTTATGTGGTGATTTTAGTGTTGACTTTCTCAAGCACAGCAATGAGAGGCTAGATATGGAAGCCTTGATGTTGTCTTTTAACTTCACTTTGTAAATTTCCCTACTATAATACAAAATAATAGCAGGACTGCAATTGATAAGTTTTTATAGACATTTCTCAATGCAGTAATTATAACATACTTCCAGTAATAAATGGTATCTCAGATCATGATGCCCAGCTGTTATGTATCAAGTCCACAAACACTATTAAGCAGATAAAGAAAAGCTGGGTATATAGAAGAAATATTAATGAAAACAATATAAAACATTTAATAGATTCCTTAAATTATGAACAATGGTCAGAAGTGTACAATGCATAGGGCGTTAATGAAAAATTTGATTCCTTTATCTATATATTTCTAGCACTTTTCGAAGGAAGTTTCAAAACAAGGAAAGTTGTCAATACTCCAAACAATGAACTGGGTAATGGATGAATAACAAAGGGTATCAGAGTATCTTGTAAAACAAAAGGGGACCTTTACTTAAAAGTAAGAGAATCAAATAACTATACACTGAAAGCTCATTATAAACTTTATTCTAAAATACTAAGAAATGTAATAAGAAAGGCCAAAAACAGGTACATATCAGAGAATTCAGGCAATAAGATGAAAACTATATGGAATATAATAAAAACTGAAACAGGAAAATCTGTAAATACTCTAAAGACATAAAAATAGAACAAAATGGATCTGTTCATAGTGAAGTAGGGGAAGTTAGTGAAATATTTAACAAACATTTTACTTCAGTTGTAGAGAAATTAGGCACAGAAAAGCAATCCCCACATAGTGCCCTAAGGCTTCTTCAGACTGCTTTCCCAAATAGAATTGTGGAGATGCAATTGCAACCAATAACAGTCTCAGAAATAAATAAACTCATGAAACAATTAAAACCTAAAAATTCTTCCAGCTATGACAATATTTCAAGTAAATTACTAAAAAGATGTTCAGATTGTATCAATCGAGTACTTGCCCACATTTGTAATGAATCCTTAATACAAGGTGTGTTTCCAAATAGACTAAAACATGCAGTTGTAAAACCGTTGTTTAAAAAAGGAGAAGCAACATGTGTAGATAACTATTGTCCCATTTCATTACTTTCAGGATTCTCAAAGATATTTGAAAAAGTCATGTATTGTAGAGTAATAAAACATGTTACACAAAATAATATCCTCACTAAATAACATTTTGGGCTCCAAAAAGGATCATCTATAGAAATGGCTATATTATTATTTTTATTATTATTATTATTGCAGCTATATCGATCCTTTTTTCAGGATGTAGCCTCTTTAAGCCTAATGAGTTATATATTAGAATTTAATTCTACATAGTGTTGCTGTAGTTCTTTCCAGGCCGATCGATCCTGAGCCGCCCTCTTCCAGTTCACGCCTGTAACTCGACGTATATCCTTATCCCAGCGATCCGGGGGTCTTCCTCTTGCTCTTTTCAGGTTTCTCGGTATCCAGTCTAGCACTACCGTAGTCCATCTTTCATCTCTTTTGCGAGCAACATGACCGGCCCATTGCCATTTTTGGGTCATGACTCTTTTTAAGATGTCTGTTACTTTAGTTATTGAACGGATGTGCACAGCCCTTTTCCTGTCTCTTCTTGTAAACCCTAGCATTGCTCTTTCCATACTTCGCTGGGCAGTTCTCAGTTTTTGCTTCGTGTGACTATTTAGGGTCCAAGTCTGGCAGGCATATGTGAGGATCGGTAATACACATTGTTCAAATACCTGTTTTTTAAGATGTATTGGCATGTTCGATTTAAAAACTATGGAATTTCTTCCATATGCTCTCCAGCCCAGCTTTATCCGTCTGTAGATCTCAGGCTTTGAGTCACCATTCATATTGATCAGTTGGCCAAGATAGATGTACTGATCTACGAACTCAATACCAGAATCTTTCATGTCCGCCTTGTCTTTATCTTTTTCTGCCCATTTGTTTTGCATGATTTTGCTTTTTGATATATTTATTTTAAGGCCCACTTCTCTGCACGCTGTCTCTAGTTCATTTATCAGTTCTTTGAGCTCTTCCAGACTGTTTGAGAGTAAAACTATATCATCAGCGAATCTTAAGTTGTTGAGATTTCTTCCATTTATTCTCAAACCTCGGTTTTGCCATTGGATTTTTGACATTGCCAACTCTAGGACTGATGTGAATAGCTTGGGGGATATAGAGTCTCCTTGTTTTACCCCTCTTTCTACTGGGAACTCTTTGGTGACTTCAGCGATGTTGACAAAAGCAGTGGAAGTGGTGTAGATGTTGTACAGTAAGTCAATATAGCCGGGATTCACTCCTTGTTCTAAAAGGGCTTGCATGATTGCAGAGTGATGGACTGAATCAAAAGCTTTTTCAAAATCGATAAAGGCCAAACAGAGGGGCATCTGGTATTCATTTGCTCGACTTATTACTTCGTTGATGACTTGGATGTGATCTACTGTGCTGAATCCTGACCTAAAACCAGCCTGTTCAATTGGTTGCGCTGTGTCCAAGGTGGAACTGATGCGGTTATTGATGACCTTTGTAAACACTTTGTATATGACAGGAAGAAGGCTGATGGGGCGGTAGTTTTTAATATTGTAACGACTGCCCTTTTGGTATAGCAACACAATCATTGCTTTGTTCCAGCTGGATGGGATATTTCTCTCTTCGAGGCATTGTGAAAACACCTTAGCTAGGTGTCTGTAAGTTTCTTCTCCAGTCAATTGGAGTACGTCAATAGAGAGGCCGTCATAACCACTAGCAAGCAAGATGAAAATCCTTTAATGACATCAAGCCCAGACTCACCAATTCCTGAAGTCCTCCCATATGAAGTTAGAAGGGCAGTGAACGAAATGAAAAAAAAAATGGCTATATATTCATTTTTAAATAATACATTTGAGGAACTGAATAATAAAATGAGCCCTGTAGGAATATTTTGTGATCTTGCAAAAGCATTTGACTGTAAATAATGAATTACTTTTGAAGAAAATGGAATACTATGGTATTTATGGAACCGCAGGTAAATGTTTTAAATCATATATGGAAAGTTGAATGCAATAAGTTTCAATTTTTGATTCTAAATTACCAGGTAGTGAAGTAGCAAATTGGTTTATGGGAAATTCTTTAAAATTAAATTTAAAAAAAAAACACATTATATTAGGTTTAAAACAAAAAAATATGCCCAGCCAGGTTTACAAGTAAGCTATAAAAATAACACAATCTTAGAAACAAAGAGTATAAAACACCTTGGTATTAAAATGGATGAGTAACACTGTTGGCACGAACATATCACTTCACTACTGAAGAAGTTAAGTAGTGCCACCTTTGCAATACAAACACTTTCTCTAACAGCAGATCTAGGATTAACGAAACAGGTGTATATTTTCATTCAGTGATGTCATATGGCATAATTTTTTGGGGAAACTCTTCACAAAGTAAAAAAAGTTTTCTGGGCACAGTAAAGAGCTATTAGGTTGTTGTGTAGGGTAAAAGCAAGAACTCTTGCAGAAAAGTTTTAAAAGAAACTCAATATTCTTACAATGACTTTTCAGTACACATATTCTCTCATGTGCTTTGTCATAGATAATTTTAGCTTGTTTACTTATAATTCACAGGTACACAATTTCAATACAAGAAACAGAAATTACTTGCACAAAACACAAACATTTCTGTCATTAGTACACAGAGGAGTTAATTATTCTGGTATACATCTGTTTAATAAACTTCCCAAGTGTATAAAAGAATTTGCAAATAATAAAGCTATATTTAAAGAAAAACTGGCAACTCCTTCTACTCCATTCAAGAATTTGAACAAAATAAATAATTGTTTTCAATGTGACTTTTGCAAAATTCAGTTGTAAAAATTAATGTTTATTTTTATTCTCTTTAGTTGTTTATGAAACATATAATTGTTTTTACTATAACTCATATTGTATGTATGTGTATTAACTATGACATGTTTCACATCCCAGAGGTCCTTCCCCAGCAGGGATCCATGGAACAAGATTGATAAATAAATAAATAAAATAAATTCCTGGTTTAAATCTAATTTGAATTACACACAAATTAACCCTTTAGAAGGTCTAAAACATGAAATCATTCAAATTGAAGTATTAATAAATGTAAATTTTCATTGGAAAATCAGACTATAAGTTTCAAATCATTATTCTTCAAAAGTGATGGTAAAACTTATTAACAGCTATAAATGTAGCTAATGGAAATTCCCATTACATTTTCCCTGATGAGCAGGTATCCTGCAATTATAATTTCATAGCTTGTTTTAACTAAGCAACTCTTGAAAAAAATATTCTGCTTAATTTTTATTTGATTAACACTTCTTCCATAATTCATTTTTCATCAATTATCTTTAAACCAAATCCAAATGTGACATGAAAGATGTAGACTGTAAGCATTTATACTTCAAATGTCTTAACGATGTTTTACTTGCAGCTATAGTTATACTATGGCAGCTGAAAGTACTACTCACCATCATTATTAAAATTGATCAAATAGAACTTAGCATTTCAACTAAGAACAATATTTGAATATCACATTTTCAAAAAAAAGGTGTTGATGATTCAGTTCATATTGTGCCCTAAGTATATCATTTACTGCTTACTGCAGTAACTCTTTCAGGTTTTTTAAGTGTAAAATGTTCTCTTTTATTTTTGTACAGCTTACATATTTAACTACCACATCTAACAAACTCTTTGTTAATTATTTGGGAAATTCTGACAAAAAAAGATAATATCTAGAACACAGTACTTGTTGTCTGGTACAAATTCTAGCTAAAGTTTGATCTATAGATCCAGTCTTTAGTAACAAGTAAGTCTTCAGATAACTTGAGAATAAAACTCTCACCTTGTACAGATTAAAGAAAAAAAAGTGTTCAAGATGAAAGTTCATGATAAATTACTATTAGTCACATTACAATGTCTATACACTGTTCACAAGAGTATGACTCTCAGGAGGCAAGAATGATAACATTTGTTTGGGTTACAGTCATTAAACTTACTATTACCATAGTCAACTCTGACACATGCCAAACAACTTTCTTTCAGTCTATAGCATTCTACACTGCTATAATGTTAATTTATTATGTATCGAGTACAGTGGTTTTACACATGAAGATGAGTATGCACCTGTAGAAACAGCATTGACAGCAAACAACTTCACCAGCACACAAGAGGCAGGTAGCATGCAGACACAATCACACTATGCTAAAAACCTAAGAGGATTAGCAATTAAATGACAGCTCTAAGGCAAGGGTAGGATTCTAGCAAGTTTTTGCAAACACAACACAATGACCCCCGAAAAGCTTTTAATAGACTGGAATAATATATAGTTGACTTGGGAAAGATTAACAGGAGAACAGAATAAATTAAAATGAATGCTGAAGCAAATATTTCACAGTGTGGAAAAAGATGGATTGACTACTTGAAAGGAATGCTTGGATCACATACGTGAACTCACAAAATGAGAGACTAGCAAGTGGATGTAATGTATGTGAGCAGTGCAAAGTCAATAAAAGGCAGTAAAATATAGTTATTAATAATTTTTGTTTAACTTTGGTATGTTCTTAACCAATCGGGGAGGGAAAGAAGATATTCTGGCTGACAAAGTGGGATGCTGCTCTCAAGGCAGAAAGCAGAAGGGAAGAGACATTCAGTCAGCAACACTAAGTCAGAGATATTTAGTCAGGTACATTCAGACTGACAGTCACCCTGCCATCACTGAGTCTGGTACATTCATCAGGTACCATCAGGCTGAGCAGCTGGTCTGATACATTCAGTTCAATAGTATTGATTTTAAGGATGAACTCATTAAGCTGGCGAGAAAAATTTAAGTACTCTGCAATGATGGACAAGCATAAAACTCAAGAATTGATGGCAGTTGTTAAAAAGCTAGTGACACTACTTGTTGAGCCTGGTGTCAAGTAATGCCACAGTGTGTAATGGAAATGTATACCGAATTTCCCACTACATAAATAGTGGATAAAGTGTTGCATTTCTATTAGGGGATGTGAATGCAATGGATGAGGTCCACAAATTAAATCCTTTCACAGCAAACAAAACTTTATGCCAAAATGATTACACTGTGGTGTACAAATTGTACAGATAAAATCCCGTGGTACACTCAAATTTTGCTGAGATAACAACGATGTGAATGACCGTTCCAATGTTCATTTCAAATTTTTCATGCTTTGTGATTGAATTTTAATATCAATTGTTCTCTTTTTTTCTTGTCTTTATGCCTCGTTGACATCATTAAAGGTAGGATGGGACTGGGGACTAGGAAAGGAAGGAATTCGGTCGTGGCCTTTGAAGGAAGCATCACGGCATTCACCTGGAGTGATTTGAGGAAACCATAGAAAACTCAAATCTGGATGCCCAGACGGCGATTCGAACCGGTGTCCTGGTGAATGCAAGGCCAGAGCATTAACCACTCACCCACCACACTCGGTAATTGTTCTTGTTTTGTCAAACGACAGAAGATATAAATAAATTCCTTTAATTTGTATAAATATTAAATAACCAATTTACATTGTAATGCTATTTGGTGAAAATATCAATTAATTTCAAGTTGTCACTGTTATATACCTTCACTAAGTAATGAATAAACTAATAAATCAACACAGCAAAATTAAGTGGGGTTAATATTCCATAGCTCAACACAAAATACAAATTTTCATGCAAAATGATCCTTTAATTTTTTTCCTCAGGGTTTGTTGCCATTGGGGTCATTGGAGCTGCAAGGGGATTGAGGGCAAGGTATGAGAAGGAATTTGGCCATGGCTTTCATCTAAAGTAATTTCGAGAAACTGTAGAAAACTAAAATCTGGATGCCAGACAGGGATTCAAAACCATGCCTCCTAGAATGCATCAAGCTTTAACCACTCACTCACAAGGCTTGTAGAGTCTACTAAAAAATCCACCACAAATAATCAAACAGAGATCATGCAGGAAAAATTTCTGAATACTTTAGCAATTATATTAATGGCACTTTGTCACTCAATTCACCAAGGAGTAGGATTTTTTGTACTGTATAATTCTCCATCTAATCTCCTACATGTCAAACCGTCCAATTGCATGACTACATGAAAAAGGTCGGTGCTTAATCTCCCTAAGCACAGTGGTTAAGAATAAAACATTTGGCAAGATTGTTCAAACATTATCCAGGAAAGCATGCATATTGACATTTACCTCCACTGACCAGACTCCACCTTAGTGGTTATAGTGATAGTCTATTATTTAACAGAGGTATGCAATAAGCGTTCAGCAATGATGAGTCGACAAATCCACTGGATTTTTCCTAAGATAAAACAAAAGTATGTCAAAGAACAACCTAAGATATTGGTTCTGCTTAAGCAGGATTTTTTAATTAGTTTTAGATTTGATATGGACAGTAAAAATATGAAAGGCAGATGAAAGCAATTTGCATAACACTTATATGTATCTGTCTACATTTATTTTCAACTTGCAATAATACTGTAGAGGTAACAATGCTGATGAAGACAAAAGATGTTGGAATTTTAGAGTTCTAAATACAATGATAAGTTTAAGCATATACCAAAACAAAAAACAAACAAGAGACTGATTTAATAAGTTAAATGTCTTTTATGAAATGTTACAGATATCTGATTCTAATGTCTGTTTAACATTTAATTTTCTTAGCATTACAAAGTACACTAGAATCCCACTAATCCAAACTAATTGTGACGGGCCTTGTTCGGATTACCGATTTGTTCGGATTAGGCGGAATTACAGTGACCAGTTTCTAGAATGAAGTATACAAAGCATATAAGTAGATACACAATGGTAACAATTGGGAACAAGTGGGGGGGGGGGCAATCAATGGCTCACTCTCACTTGTTGTTAAGATGTTTGAACTGTTTGAGGTCAGTGCACTGTCAGCCGGCTCGAAAACTGCTCAATTAATGTTAGCTATCGATCGCTGGCACACTTGATAGTTGTATTGTATGCATTTGGGTGTAGTGCTGTATTGTCGTCATGAGTAAACAGAAACATACAATGTTAACCCTCAAAGAAAAACTGGATGCTTTGAAACGGTTAGACAATAGTGAGAATGTATCTAAACTGGCGACGGAACTGTCTGTTGGTAAGGCAACCATTTGTGATTGGAAGAAGAACCGAGTGAAGCTTGATCAGCTTTTCTTGCTAATTTTTTCTAATACGTGTGTACTGTACTGTATAAATTAAAATTGTGTGTATGTACAGCAGTTAACCGTGAAATTAAATACTGTATCAACTGAGTTTTCATGAAATGTGTTTTAATTCTTTTACCATTTTTCATACTTAGACTAATTTTTTGCCATGTTTGGATTACCGGGGTTCGGATTAACAGGACTCTTGGTGTATAATTGTAATAAATACATCAAACATAAAGAAACCAAGTTATGTAAATAAACAAGGATAGGGAAAATAATCCATCACTCGTCAAAGCTGAAGGCAGAAGTGCTGTGATAAATATACAATAGTTTAAAACCTTATTCAGGCACATCTCCCTTTCCAAACGACCCAATCCTTCCTACATGAATAAGCTTTTGAACTGAAATATTGTATGTTTGTGTTCATATCATATGGGGTATACTTGTGACAGCTCTCCAACCTGGTGTATACTTGTTGCAGCCCTCCAAACTTCATCTTTGCAAGTCATGGGTTATTTTCCGCATTCTTTGTTATTGACATTGCCTAAAAGTCATTTCATTTTCCTCAGAACACAAGTTACATATTTCAGACAGATAGCACTTAGCTCACACCAATTAGAATAGGATCACCACTATGCTGTTGAAGTAGATGTGGTGTTTAAACAGCTTTTCATGCTTACAATTACTGAAATTTCTGACTAAAAGAGGCAACATCTTTCACGATTAAAATGGCTGTGGGAAAAAGAAATAGTGTGAAACAAAAGGGTTTTCTGTTAGGCCAAAAGCAACAGTTTTTTTTTTTCTTCTGCCCTTAAAGTATCTTCCAATTACCAGGAAAGCATAGAAAAATGAAATCTGGAAGGCTGGACAGGGATTTGAAATCACATTCCTCCAAAGACCAGACCAAAACATTAGCATACGTTTACCAGGTTCAGTGGATACAACAAACATCCCTTACAAATAAACATGCACTGTGAAGATGGTGTGAAAGAAAATGCTACTATGAAGAAGAGCAGAGGAAGTAAAGGAAATGGAAAGTTCATGTTTGCAGGTTTTCCATGATCCTCCTGCTTTCTTGCCATGGTGTTATGTTTACTTTCCCTGTACTTCCTTATACACACTGAGAGATTTAGAAAAATTTCATGATAAAAATTTTGAACTGAAGGCAATGTAAAAATAATTCCAGGCTTTCTTTCATAACAAGGATAATGTCAAGCTACAATTGCGATAGCAAATGCAAATATCATCAATGGCTAAAGAGGTTCCAACTGTGAATATTCCCCAACCTTCATTGGCAATACATATAGAAGCAGCTATTATTTCGTGTCCAAAGACCTCAGATCTGTTTAGAATCATGACTCACAGTAATGGAGTAGGTATACAGTAAGCGTTCATTTTTCAGATTTTAATAAAATACCATTCTGGAGAAAATTTTATACAAAATGTTACAGAGGGGGTGTTGTTTCTGAGCCAAACCATGTAGCTTTTCATTCATAATAATATTTGACACAATCAGAAAAAGGTACAGAACACACAACAGCAGGTGAATATTTATTTCCGTCATTTACTTATCTGCATATGTAATTTACGATAGTCTGACAAGAGAAAACAGTACCAAATGTCCTCTGGAATCAATAGGGGAAAAAAGCTACATGCCACACGCGGAGGGGAAGGGATAGAAGCAAAAGCCATGTGGAGGGGTGGGGAATTCACAGGAGGACCAAATGGATGCTCCCTAAGCCATGTTATTTCCAAACTTCCAGTGGGTAATAATGCATACTGCAAGGGAGGGGAAGTGAAAATTGTTCCATAATTAACTCTCAGAAGTGCTCCAATAAACATTAAATGGACACGTATAATAAATTCAAGAATTAAACAGAATAAATAAGTTTGAATAATAGGTTAACATTAAAAAAAAAAAATAGCTTGTGTAACAAAATCCCAACCAAAATAAACTGTATTATTGTTGATCATTGTTGCCATAATAGCTTTCCTGGATGCTTTTAAGACACTGTAGGCAAAATATATGCTGAATACATTTCCTACTGTGTATCTTATTGACAAGGAAGCATCGATTAACTACCTGAATTTGTCTATGGGAGAGGGTGGGGGAGGGGTGTTCCAATCCAAACTACATAACTTTTCATTCATATTGTCACATTAAAGTAAGGTACAGAGCACCACACAACAGCAAATGGATATTTATTTCAGTCATTTAATTATCTCCTTTTGAAATTTAGATATCCTACATATTAACAGTGCTGCACATGTGTGTGGCTTGAAGTCATGACACTGGGTTGCACACAGCTGGTGCATTTGAACTAACCGACACACGACAGCCCATTATGATTCGAAAAACATTTAGACAAGCCGTACCTACATTCAAATTCACTTACAGATATAACCTAGAATTTTACAAGGCAGTGACAGTTCATATTGTTCTGATGGTTTGAAATAAAGCTGTTTTTTTAGGATCACCCGCCTATTCTAATTTTGTTTTCTGTCATGTGAATTTCAAGTTCAAAGTGTGGTGTGAGGTGGCACTGTAAAATAAACTTGCGAGGCTTGTTGAAAATGTTTTTCCAATGAGTTTTTGTCATCCAATGAGGTTTATAGAAATCTTTTAAGCAGATCAAAGAATCATTCCCTTGGTAATGTAGAAAGAAAGGTGACAGAACTGCAGCAAAAGAAAACAAAAAATGAAGCTCTTCTTAGTTTTTTTTTTTAACATGGCAGGTATTTATTCTATTTTATAATTTAATGAACAGTGATAAATGAGATAAGGCCAATTTTTTTAGTAACACCTCAAGAAGAAAAATATCCCTGACTGCACCTTAGAAAGAGGTTTTTCCAATAATTCATCATTTGCGGGAGTGTCTAGTGTGTCAACATTTCACTCAGAATATTTAAAATTATAGAAAAGTACATAACACAAATATTAGGTGTGTTCAATGTATACACAATAATCTTAATGATAGTCTATTAATATGGATAAAGGTACAAGCCACCCAGGAAAAGGGAGGAGAGAGCCAGGTGCTTTATGGATGCTAGCCAACATAATTGCAGGAAAATTTGTAATACAGGATGTCAACCTTGAAGCTGACACATTTGAAATTGTTGTATATTTCATACTGCTTGGCATAGAAAGAAAATAACGCATGCAAGGTCAAGAGTAAATCACCAAGTTTTATTAAAAAAATCAGTACACCTCTACATGAGATCCTCTCATTGCATGAAGAAAATCTACCCTGAATTCAAGTTCCCGCCAGGTTTTATGTAGCATATCAGGCGTAATAGAAGTTACAGCCTCTCGTATGCAGCGGTGAAGCTCTTGAAAATCATGAATTTAGCGGCAAGAAGAAGTCTAGAGGGTTAATATCTGGTGATTGAGGCAGCTAACTTGTCGGTCCACCACGCTTAATCCAGCGACCGGGAAATTGGGTGTCGAGAAATTCTCGAACGATCAGGCTCCAATGCGGAAGGGCATCGTCCTGTTGAAAGATGATGTTCGGCTGCAAATGCATTAACTGAGGCACAACATATCAAGGTACGTACTGCCTGTAACTGTTTTTTCTACAAAGAAAAAGGGGCCGATGATCAAATTGTGCATCAATCCGCACAACACATTTAATTTTGGGCTGTCACAAATGTGTTTCACAATGCAGTGTGGGTTTTGTGATCCCAAAATATGTGCATGTTGACTTGGCCTGATAAATGAAATGTGGCCTCAATAGAGAAAGCAATGAGAGATAAAAATGTTGGGTCTTCATCAATGTGATGTAACATGTTGATAGCAAATGCCCGCCTTGTATCACTGTCTTTTTTTTTTATTTTATCTACTTAACGTCTATCTAACAGCGAGGTCTTTAGAGACGGGAAAGGATGGGGGGCAAGGAATGGGAAGGAATTCAGCCATGCCCTTTTGAAGGAAGCATCCCGGCATGTCCTTTGTGCCACTGCAGTCCTCAGGCCACTTTTCAAATGGAATTGCGTGGACTTTGTTCAACCGCCTGTCTAACTGCTGCTACATGCTCCTCTGATATGCACTCATTACTGCCACCATGCAATATCTTCAGACTTCCCGTTGCCAAAAAGTGCTGTTTCCATATCTTAATGGTTTTCCATGATGGTGGGTCCTTCTTCAACATGCAGTGAAAGTAGTGTTGCAGTTGAATCACTGAACTTCTTTATGTGTACCGTCAAATAACTTGTGCTTGCTCTTGTGGTGAAGCCATTTTCAGTTAAGCTAATACAGCGCCACCTACAACCTCTTGCATGGGTTTTCAAAACTAGTCAACAGAACTTCCACAGTTTCTCTACACATTGCAATGTATGTTACCAACTTACATCCATTCGTTGATTTTTGGCAGCCAATTGAGAGGTGTCAGATTCATGGTGAACACCCCATATTGTCTGAGCATAGGTATTGCCCAACATCAGCCTTAATGATTATGCCTGTCAATCTAGTCAAAATGGTTGAAGCATGATAGTAAGTAAACACACAGGTACCGAGAGCTGAAACGTTAATGCTGGCAAACTCATAGAAATTCTAAGATGTGTGGAAAATAAACTGATTGGCCCAAAGTGTAGTAAATACTCGTCACAGAAACACAGTTTTCACTATCACACTATTTAAAATACGGAAATTGTAATGGTAAACAATATACCACAAAAGCTATAACATTCAAAGCTGTAGCATTCTGTACAACAATTTTAACATTCCCCCTGTCACCTAGAATAGAATACAAGTGCCAATAGTTAAGGCAGTTATTGTTTCCTAAATGTTAGTATTCCATACTGATTTCAGGATTATTACATGCCTGCAAAATCTTAATACCTGCTGGTATGAAACAACACACCAAGTCAGTCAATACAAATATGTTGGGATGATAATTCAAGGTAAAAAATGAAACATGGCAATCAAAAAAGAAAAGACCTCCATTTTCAGCTAATTATTTGGTATTTATCACATGCTGAACTGTTAATTTTTATTACATACTGCACGCTTGTAACATGTATATGGCAATTTATAAGTCATCATTGTAGGTTCTTTTCCAATACTGACCTTGCAATCAGAATGTCCACAAACAATCACATGTCTGATGTCATTTATAACACAACCCAGTTCTAGAGCTGCTGGCTCTGTGGTTGTTACTTCTTCAGGAAAATTTTGTGAATTTGGTATCACATTACCAGCGTTACGAACTGTGAAACATTTTCAGCAATGGTACATATGACATTTGATTTCATTAATAGTTTAGGAAAAATAAATTGGTAAAAATTAATTCTTAAGCAGCTGTGAAAATAAGTGAGAATTGAGATCTCATCATACAAGCAATTAAGTACATAAAAAGAGGAATAGGAAGAAATATTTAGCACTGAGAAAAATCTCCATAGCTATAAAATGCATGATGATTCCCCATGGAAAATACTAAGTTGTTCATTTCTGAAAAAAAATTACTCAGAAAATTCATATGATCTTTACAGCTTTGGGTCCTTAATCTGTTTTGTCTATTTTTAATGATATGTACGTCTTAATGGCTGTACAGATTGTAGTGTACCTAATAACTCAAGTACAAAAGATCAGATTAATATTCAGTTTCATACTTACTCCATCCAATTATATTTTTCATAAGGATAAAATTTATTTATGATCCCGTTCAAGCCCTCTTCTCTGATATCACAACTAAAACACAATTAATTTGGAATACAAAAGCCAGGCAAAGACTTTCCTAAGTTATAATTTCTCAAATAATGATTACATTTTTGACTCAATATTTAAGGAATAATAAGTGTAATACTAAATCAGTAAATTTTGCTTTAGAAAGATCTGTGGTACTCTGACCAAAGGAAATAAATGGGAAGTGACAGCCAGAAGCCCCAGGGGCATTTGTGACCAATAAGAAAGTGTACACACGTAAGCCAACATGTCCAGGCAATGCAGCGGCTAGATAAATATGTGTATTCATTAAGGAATTGGTATGCTTCAACAGGTGTGGATGACAAGAACATTTAGGTGGATATGCGATGAGAAAATAATTTATCCCATAGGACAGTATATCATGAAGGGCGAGGACGCAGATTCCGAGTTGTGAAAAGTCAAGTCACACGTTTTTTTCGGGTGATGGAAAACAAGCAGCTGAAAGTGTGTGCTCTGTAAATATGTCTGGAAAAGAAAAAAGTTGTTATTATTAACAAGTTTTTAAGTCTAGTCTGATTTCAAGTGCTCAAACAATCTACTTAACTTCTGAGAAGTCTTCAGTGTATTGGACAGTGGTCTCATGAAAGGGACTTAGAATTCCTAATTTCAATCTATTATAGTTTCAAGGGATTACAAAATAGGATAAATAAATGAACAGTTACCTTAGATGATTGTTTCATGGCATGAACACACAAAAAAGACAAGCACAGGAATAAAATTGTACATTTCTGGCCCTGGCCTTTTGTCAACAGGAGAACATTATGGAGAGGGTGCTGTAGGAGATTACTTGAACCCTTGCCATGTATAAAAGGCCACATTGCCCTCTGTTGACACATAAGTGAATTATTTTATATACTTTAGAGCAGTGTTCCTCTAACTGTGGTCCACGAAGATGGGACAATTTGTTGTATTTCATACCAAATTAGTAATGCTGCAGATTACATTTTCTGTGCAGTGTAGTTTAGTGAAAAAACTAACCAAAAAACTGCTGACACTGAGAATAGAGTAAAAATACAAATAAATGGAAAATGTAAGCAGATCATAAAGGTTCCATGATTTTATTTTTAGGAGTGCAATTACAGATTCTATGAATTTCTGTTCCATGCTAGATTTTTTTAAAGTTTGGTCAGTTCTGTTGCTTCCTTATTCTTTCTTTACAGCTTTATGCTTTTTCAATGTCATTAGAGGCGGGATGGAACTGGGGAAGGAATTTGGCCATGGCCTTTTGAAGGAAGCATCCCAGCATTCACCTGGAGTGATTTGGGAAAACTGGAAAACCCAAATCTGGATGCCCGGCGTTCTCCCTAATGTGAGGCCAGAATATTAACTGCTCACCCACCATGTTTGGTTTCCCTATTCTCTTGACTTTCAGTATGCACTATTTCATCATATAAACTGTATCAGCAACCATGTGTGGTTCAGATTCCAAAAAATGGTTTCTGAATCACTGTTTAATAGTGATATTCCGGTGTGTGTATATATATATATATATAGTTTTTAAAATTTTCCTTTTTTGTTTTTACCACAACTGTGATTCTCTCACTCACTGTTATTAGGGTTTACTCACCTAGTACAGAGAATTGTTAATCAGTACTACATGTAATTTATCAGAAGTGAGATACTGGCTAGAGCATGCTCTTTTGGCATTAATTACCAATGAGCAGTAAAGAAAAAGAAGTAAGTAAAAATAAATTATGAATGTCATTCTTTAGAAACTTCTGAGTCTTGTATACTGTACACTGGTGCAAAAAGAGAAGTAAGATTAAACTTCACACACAAATATATTCATGGGCGCCGGGAGAGGGGTGCAAGGGTGTGCACTTGCACCCCCCTGCTATGAAAGAGAATACACAGAAAAAGATTAAGTAACAAAAATTTTATTATTAATTTCATTGTTTGAATAATAACTTGAGGCGCCTAGCTTGTTGTCCAAATTTGTTCAACACCTTGTCAATAAATTCAACATCCTTAGTTAATAAATGTTTTATATATATATATACAGGACGTTCGCCGGAAAACGCTACCCTCCCAGTCTGTTGCCGTCGGCAACTTGCTCGGTCAGTGGAGCCAGCAGCTACCGCCACATGGCACCGTGAATCACCGCACTGTTTAACATCTCCGCTGCCCCAACAGTGCAGTGACGCAGTATAATGGGACCCTTACATTGTTAAGAACGGTTTCTTTGCATTGTAGCTAGTTTGTGACTTCAGTCTCTTATTAATCAGTGTTGTGAATAATCATTTCTTTGCGGTTTGGCTGGTTTGGGGCTTCATACTCTTACTAATCTGTACCGTGTTTGAGTGTGAGTAAAATTATGGTACGTTACAGTTTGCAACAAAGAATATTTCTCTACGATACATATGTGAAGAAGAAGTCGTTTAAAAAGTGTCGCAGTAAATTTCGTTGCGAATTTCCTGGCGCTTTACTGTCAGCTAAATCAACAATTCTGCGTCTGGTTAAAAAAGTAAGAGAAACGGGTTCATTTTTTAACAAAAAGAGACTGTCGGTCAACCGTATTCTCACAGAGGAGAAAATTGACGATATCGCTTTTCTACTAGAACAGTCACCCAAAAAATCATCAAGTCAGTTAGGGCAGCGTGTGTCTCGAAATATGTTCAGAAGATGTGAAATGTGCATTACACAAGAGGGTCAACACTTCCAGCTTCTTTTATAAGGTAAGCTAATGAATTACGTCACATTTAAATGCTTAGCACATACAAGTTTATGAAGCGTAATTATTATGAAATAGTCCGCGGCCGACGGTCGAACAATGCCGGAAGCTGACCGCTCGCTCGCCGGGAGCAGTTTCTTCCTTGTAGCGCTAACAGTGGGTTGCGTTTCCCGGCGAACGCCCTGTATAAACGGATAAACCACCTTAAGGTAATACTGCTCGCGGCCATGAATATATTTATGAGAATATATTTAGTTTCCAATCAAAACTATGGTATATCACAAACAACTCACCCACAAACATATCTCCAACACAAGTTTCTGTAAAGCGTGTTGGAATCATTCTACTGTCAATGCAGGTAAAAAATACAGCTTTGGGCTGAAAAAAACAAAAGACACAAAGTGTATAATGTTCACCTACTTATCTCACTATTAGTAACAAAGAATTCATAGTTAGAGAATACAATAGTCAATCTTATTACAATACATAATGTTACATTATTAATAAGCAATGATTACTTAATATAATGCTCTCAGGTAACAAGACAAATTAATACATGTTTCTACACACTGGTGAGGCAGAATTTATTGCTAAAATGTCATGTGGAAACACTTTGTTCACTCTGCTTGTTGCCTGAGAGCATTAAGTTAGTACTCCACATTGGGAAAGACTAATTAATATAACAAGGAAGCAATAAAATTAATCAAAAAACAGAAAATGATATGTATGCTGAATTTACACGACTAATTAAGACTAATAAGAGTAACATCTCATTTTATTAAGCATCAAAATTGAGCAAATTCTGTAAAGACATACAAAAGAGAACATCTGGTCAAAAGACATACACAAATCATCAGACTTAATACAATTATTTTGGTTTACTTGATGTTTCACTATGAATACACAATATTCAGAAGAGAAAGATTAGAAACAATGCCAAAGAAATGTTTCTCATTTCATGATACAAATGGATAGTCTATGTTGTTTTATCATTCTTTTGTAGAGCCATACTGTAAATCTAAGAGATACATACACTAAATTACAAGGAAAGGAAAATGACTCATCACTCATCAAAGTTGAAGGCAGCAACGGGAGAAGAACATATATCACGAACACACAAATATAGACAATATTTCGGTCTTAAACCTTCTTCACGTTAAGAGAATGAGTCATGTGGTTCGGGAGGTGTGCACACGCCGAAGTTTGTTACATGACTGAGTGGATTATCAATATGGCGAAGAGACTAAGATGTTAGCCTATATTAAATATGTATAACGCAGAAAGGTGATTGAAGTAGTAATGTATGAAAAGGATACGAAATGTAGATGAAAACAAAAATTTAGATATATAAATTAGGGAAAAAAATTACAGATATACAAAAAATTTTAATAATAAATAAATAAATTTAAAAAAATTATAGATATATAATTTTTGAAAAAACAACATTTAATTATTTAAATGGCAATAATGCTAATACTGATAATAACGAGTGATGCGCCAAGGAAAGGTGGTTGAGGCCGGGTGGGTGTCTGGTATCTAGGATATTTTGGTATGCAAGTTCCCATCTTCAAAGTTCTGAGGCGGTGGTGGTTTCAGGGAAAACTCTGATTGCTCTCATGGTGAAACATTCACTGAAATTGTTGGAATTGTGGTAGTTAGCATGTTCAGGTATTGGAAGATATTAATTGCGGGTGTGGACTGTTTGTCTGTGGCCACTCATTTGGGTTGAAAGTTGTTGTGTAGTCAGGCCTATATAGGAACTTGTGGAATGGTGGCAAGTTAGCTGGTATATGATGTGGGTTGTGGAGCTTGTGGCATGTCCAGTGATGGGGAAGGTTTCCCCTGTGATAGGGTTGCAGTATGTAGTAGTGGGAGGATGCATGTTGCAGGTTTTGCAGCGAAGTCTATTGCACGGAAAAGATCCATAAGGTGGTTTAGGAGAGTCAGATGTAGGGTATTTGTGAACCAAGATGATTTTGAGGTTAGGTGGTCTGCTGAAACAAGTATGGGGGACAGTTGGCAGAATTTTTGGTAAGAGTGTGCGCATATCTGGAAAGGAGCGAAGGAAGTCATGCCCCTGTTGTAGGATCCGATTGATGGATTCGAGGCCAGGCAAGAACTGGCCGACAAAGACAGG
The DNA here is from genome assembly GCA_031002005.1 of Vandiemenella viatica. Lineage (NCBI taxonomy): Eukaryota > Metazoa > Arthropoda > Insecta > Orthoptera > Morabidae > Vandiemenella > Vandiemenella viatica. Next base: position 41,038 of record JARYHS010007064.1, read on the forward strand.
GCTATGGTTGGATTCCAGAGGTGTGTGGAGGGTGGGTGATTTCACGCATGATTTGTTTATGTACAAGGTCTGCTGGGCAGGAGTGGGAAATAAGGACTTGGATAGGTTCTGGGAGAGGGAATCAGAATCAGAACAGATAAGTTTGCCACGGAGAGCAAGGCTGTAGGGAAGGGAGCGTTTGGTGTGGAATGGGTGGCAACTGTTGAAATGTAGATATTGCTGTAGATTAGTTGGTTTGATGTGGATAGAGGTGTGAAGGGCACCCTGGCTGAGCGTGATGTCCACATCGAGGAACATGATGTGTGTAAGGGAGTAGGTCCAAGTGAAATTTATGGAATGGCTATTGTTAAGGGTATTTACTAATGGAAGCACCACAGACATTCCATGGCAGGTCATTAACATAAATAGAAATAGGATAGGTCCCAAGATGGACCTCTGTTGAATCCCATGACTGACTGGAGGAAATGAGACTCACAATCATCATACACTACTTTTTGACATTTGTTACTTCAGTATGACTGTATAAATAAATAATGTGACACAATAGGATTAAAACTGGCAAGGACTGCAAAAAGCTGTAGGGGGGACTAGGCAAGATATTTAGGCTTACATGGAATGAAAATAAATGATCAGAAAGCCAGCTTTCCAAATGCACAGATGAAAAGTAAATGTTTTCCATGATAATAGAGTGGAGGAAATATTGTTTGTTGAAGACCTCAAGAGTAAATTTCTTGGTATAACATTTGATGGAAAAATCATTTGGGCAGCAGAGCTTTCAAAAAAAACTTTATGTTTTGCAGAGGATGGTGAAGGGATGCACCAGTGAAGTGAGGGAATTGGGTTATACATCATTGACCAATCCATAAGATGGTGCCCACTCTCCCTCGAGTGTCGAATCTGGGGGAGAGCAAACCGGGAAACCCAATTTCAGGCCCTCTCCGGCAATGGGCCAGGGCTTCTACAGGTGGGAGCTGGGGGGGGAAGGGGGGAAGAGGGAATGCAAAGGATGGCAGGATTCTGGAAATTACTGCAGAACAAAATAAGTAATTAATCTGATAAAGGTGCTGGGCAGGGATTCATTGGAAGACAAAAGGAAGATGATGATAGTGCTTGAAATGTACATGATGTATTCTGGCAATGTTACTTGGATGGATTTTGGTAGAAGATTTAGGAGTATTACGTTGAAGGGGATAATCATAACTACAAGCTGACACTTTATTTTAGGCACAAGTGGGGAAATTTTCTTTTGTACATAAAGGAGTCAGGGACTGGAATAAATCTGAAGAGAAATAATGAACATTTAACCAAAAACACTCAAATATTTAAAATTCATAAAGGACCATAGAAGGTACTTGGTGAAAATGCACTGAATAAAAAAATTTAATAAATTCATTATATGAGAAAGAAATGTAAGGGAATTTGTCACTGGGGCTAATTTTCCATTACCGGTACAAATAAATTAAAATAGGATGACATCCTGTTAAAAACCTTAAAATGTAGATTTTGTAAGAAAAACAGAATGTAGGCTATGCAGTATGACATTAATGACAAATAGTAGAAGGGTGTCTTCAGAAAATCCTTTTTAACAAGATTACTAAGGCAAGTGTTTATAAATCAGATAGTAACTTACACTGTGCCCAGCCCAGAAGCCAAAATGTGATTTTTTTAAAGTAGTACACAGTTTGTGTATTAATAACATGCTCAAATAATTTAGACAGAACAAAAACTATGATTTTAGGTTTGCAACTGTTAAAGAGTTGTCCTTTTTATATAAATATATTTATAAATGGGGATTACATTCATGAGTTTAAAATCATTGGGAAACTGATTGTAAAATACATTAATGATTAAATGGGCTAGTGGTTCTTCAATAATATCAGACTCACACCTGACAATAATTGGATTCAGATAGTAAATGTCCTCAAATTTGTTGTTCTTCATCTGCTCTCTTGATATTAACTAAAATCTCCTGAAAGTATATTATTAACAGTAGAACTAGATATGAATTGCAGCAATGAATACAGCTGTCAAAATCCTTATTGACTGATTTATGTAGGTACAATGTTAACAACCATGGTGTTAAGATTTGAATAATATGAGGCAGTAACTTCAAAGACCATTTCAATTGACGTTATTTACATATTGAGTTGAGAGAGATTTGACTCATGCACAAATCTGACAAACACTGTGCTTTCCTACATACCTACAGTAAATGTTATTCAGTACATAGTTATTAATGTAATATATATTAATTTTACTAAGCTACGGCTACTGTTTTACTATGCATACCAATTAGTACCCAACTCAGATATACAATCTTGGACAATTTTAAATTTGATAGCCCATGAATATTCCAACAGTAAAAAAGGGATACAATGAAACTTTCTCCCATGAGATTATGAGTGTGCTAATTTCCCATGCGGCCACCAAAATTCCTCATTTCTGGATATTGAATGTCTTGGTGGTACTGTAATGCAAACCACCTCAGAAGGACTGGGCCTTTTGTTATGAAAATTTGCACACATGTTCCTTGAGAGATATGATTTAAGAAAATTTGTACATTAACTGCATCAAATATATTATTTAATGAGTAAAATCATTCGAAATATGGGCACTTCCATACAAATTATACAAAAAAAGTATTACTGCCAATTTTTCAGGCTTCATTATTTGAGAAAGAAAATGCATTCTGCATCTAAGTAACATGCAGGGAGAAGTAACGTCCCCATAGATTAATTGTTGAACGGTCAATGACATTAATAATCTAATGCATTTTGCATGGTAGCCAATCTCTTATCACGAAACCAGTTACAATAACATGCAGCATCTGTTTTCATTGTGGTACAGTCTGCATTTCGATGTAACCACAACCTGCATTAATATTCATTTTTCTATAGTGGTCCAGGCTGAAATTTAACCTAAACACAACCTCCGATAATATTGCCATGCCATTGTTAACAGTTGGCTCTCAAGCAAAACGCATTAGATTATTAACCTCGTAGACAATTCACCAATTAATCTATGGTACTGCTATTGTAGGTCAATGCATTTATAATCATTTGTGTGCTGATAATTCTCCCCTACATGTTATATGGATGCAGGATACAATTTTTTCTCAAAAAAATAATGCCTGAGAAACAGATACAAGGAACATAAACAGATAATAATACATATTTCTTGAAAATTACCAGTACAGAACTGCCCATATATCAAACAATTTTACATGTTTAGTATAGCTTTGATGGTTGTAATGTACAAACCTTCTTAAATCATCTCTCTCAAGGAATGCGAGTACAAATTCTCATTAAAAAAAAATTAAAAAAATGACACTTCCTTCTGAAGTGGTTCAAATTATGGAGGAATTAATGTCTCTTTTAAGCAGTTTATTCTTTCATTAGGGAGCGTTCATAAACAATGTCCATCAGTCAAGGACGGGAAGATGGGTTAGCTGGGAAGCTATGCTGGGCTACATGGGGGAGGGTTTCTGAACCATGCCACGTAGCTTTTCATTCACATTATCTGCAACATTTAAAATAAGGTACAGAACACCCAACAACATGTGAATATTTATTTCCATCATTTAATTATCTCCGTATGTAATTTACAATAGTCTGATAAGAGAAAACAGCACAAAAAGCCTTCTGGATTCAATAAGAAAAAAAGCTATGTGCCACACAGGGGCTGGCTATGTGGCAGGGGGAGGTGGGGTTTGCAGGAAAATGGAGCTATGTAGTTTATGGACGCTCACTTATCACCTCCATTTCACTTTGTTTAGTTTTATAGTTTGGTGCTGATTTTTTTATTGCTTAATGTTTTCTGGATCCATCAATGGTATACTTGCATAGCTTCTTATATTTTCAGTCGTGCTCATGTTTTGTGCTGCACAATAGAATGTTGGTTGTCATTTTTGTCCAGGTTGTATGCCTATTTCAACATAACCAAACTAAAATTGTTACCTAAAAGTTAAAACAACTACAACACCAAGAGCACTCAGTAGGTATCATTTCAAACTACAACTGTCATCACGTACAATAGTATCATGAACTCCTTAAGAAGCAATATCTTTTCTCGGGTAATATCAAGATGAGGATACCACTGCATCCTCGCGTAGTAAACACACAGATCACGTGGTATATATCACATCATTGTGATGTATTTACTCTGCCCCAACACAGTAACAGCTATTGATATGATCTGAAAATTGGAAATCTGCAATATCGTGCATTATGTTTACGTTTCACTTTGGTCCAGGCTGCATTACGACCGAAACGTATATTCACAAAATATGATTTCGTCAATCATCATTTATGTTGTAATGCAGCCTGGACCATACTTCACAATGTCATATATACCACGTGATCTGTGTGTTTACTACATGAGGCCGCAGCGGTATCCCCATCTTGATATTACCCCTTTTCTCTACCGATACTACAGCTTCTAGCTATTTGATTAAAGAGAAATAACTAAAGGAAGCTTACTAAACAAAGTAAGCTTCCTACAACTTAACAATTTTTAACAACTTTGCAGATATATTTAATGATCAGTTAATTATTCCTTTTCTCATTACATTAAAAACTAGTTGCTTAATTACTCAAGTCGATCATTCATCTACTTAATACTCAAAATCGGTAAAATGTCAACAAAATCATAACCTTTAAATTTTAATGTGAGGGGAAACTAATGGGACTGCAAATTTCTTCTTTCATTATTATATCTATGTATTGCTAAATTTATTATTAAGTTACAATAAGGACTGACCTGCGGGTTATCTCGCACTTGCTGAAACTGCTCAACCATGGTTAGTCTATCAGTTGCACGGTATTTCATTATACCGCGAAGAATTTTATCCATTGTGATTGACAAGCGTATAGGTTATGTTCGTGTTCTCGGCCTTCGAATGGGAATCACGAGCATTCGGCATGGACTTAGGAAACTTAAAAGATAGCTTTCTTCAGTTCTGAAAACTGGTGGCTGGCTGGTTTCCATCACCTAATTCATTATAATGCGCTGTTATACAATGTGAATGAGCAACTCCACAAAACTTATCTGAATCCACTTGAGTATGACCAGCGTACAAATACCACTTGCCTCTCACAAGATTTGCCTTTGAGCCAAGGGCCCTGCCCATCCATAAAGAAAACTTGGCAGAATAGGTCCAACTTCCTCCACGCAAACAAAGAATGACAAGGTCGCATTTCTTGCCGTGCATGTTTACATCCCCAAACGTATCCGTAAATTGCAGTAGTTACACCTAACACGTTAGGATTCACCTACCACCCAACTTCGAATCGACATGGTTTTAACGATTATCCACAGCTCCTAAGAAAATTGATCACCATCCAAATTTTCCTTAATTCTCCTTAAGAAAAGCAGTAGCATTTTTACCCGGGGCGCACTTTGAGCTGCGTGGCGCAGTAGGGAGAGCGCAGAACAGGACAGGGCAACACGAAAACAAACTGTGCCGGGCATACTAAACCGCAGTTTCGTGCGGCAGTAAAGCATTGTTGTGTTGTGCGAGAAACCGACAAAAAAGCGGAACCAAATATATGTCGATGCAAAAACTCGATTTTTGATTTCTGAATCAGACTGGGATGCCGAGCTTGGAAAATTGTTATTACTTTAACAGAAGCTGAATTAGATAAAAACTATGAAAAAGTGAGTATATGAAAAGAAGAAACTCTCATCTGGCTTTTGCAGTGACAAGAGAAATCTCAAAAGATTATTTCCGGATGACTCGAGCGGAGATTCATGGCATAATCTAACCCAGGGCCGGCGTTAGGGGGGGAGCGGGGGGGTTAGCGGGTCAAAAGTACCCGGGCCCCGCCGGCTGATGGGGGGCCCGATCACCGACTATAGGGGCCCCTCAGGCCATGAAGCCAAGAATACGCCCATTGTCGACTGGCCATTTCGTACAGCTAAAAAATAAAAAGTCGCTCATTTTACCCCGGGCCCGAAATTCCTAGCGCCGGCCCTGATCTAACCTGTTATTTCTCGACGACGCTCAAATACCTATTAGAACTGAAGAAAATCTCGCAGTATTTTCGTGGTTATTTATTTAATTATGTAGCATTTGATGGTACATGACATTTATAAGAATGTATTTCTCTTTTATTTCATTTTTAAGAAAACTACATAACAGAACATAAGAAACATTTGAGACAAAAAAAGCAGTGTCAGGGCCTGGGGCCCCTACAGTCGGTGATCGGGGGTCCCCATCAGCCGGAGGGCCCGGGTACTTTTGACCCGCTTACCTCCCCCCCCCCCCCACCCTAGCGCCGGCCCTGAGCAGTGTTCAACAAATTATTCGCGAAATAGTCTTCACAAGAATCATCCCAAAAAAAAAAAAAATAAATAAAATAAAATAAAATAAAAAAACAAATCTCGGAGACACTATTTAAAGATGTAGTACAAATAATAATAAAATAAATAACGTAATAATAACCTAAATATCAATCTTTTTTAAAAGTTGTATTAAAAATGAATTCAAAAAGAGAAAATAAAAATGAAAATTGTAGGTAGACAGTTGCATGATAAATAAATGCTGAATTTACTCGCCAACTGTTGTCCAAATTTCTTGTTTAAATTTAATTTTTATGTATTTATTATGACTGATTTTGTGGATCGCAAGTTGGTTACGCACCAGTTTAATTAATTTTTACTGTTCCATAGTTGAAAATGATTATAAGTAAAGTAAGATTATAAATAACGCAAGAAGTGTTACGGCAAAAACCGGCACGAGTGATCTGCGTGGCACAGTTTCTGTGTCGTGATCACAACGTGGCGCAGGCCACGTTTGGCGCAGTACTGCCCTGCTCTGCGTCTCAATACGCGCCGTTCCGCCCCAAAACTTAGACACACAGAAACTGTACTGCGCCGCATGCGTCACCTGCGCGTGTGCGCCTGGCCTTATGTTTGCACTTTCTTCCGACGTCTGGTCAATACGCTCAACAGGATGTTAGATCCCTGAAGACCGCTCAGTCGAAACGGAGGAAGGAAATGGAAGCATAATAGACGTAACATATATCTCGTGAAGCATTCGAAAACATGACAGCTACAAAAGTCGCTAAATCTTTTATTAACCACTTGCTCTGTTGGTTTTTTCTCCCGATTCTCCGTGGTTGTGTGTGCAATCCAACCCCAACCAACAACATCCGTAACATTAGCAAGGCTGAAGGAGCACCAAACACGTTAACATTTAATAATCACTTCACTTCCCACCCACAGCAAATGTGTGATCTGTTTGCACAATACTTATCTTCAGTATTTACACCACCATCTTCGTCTACTTCCAATATCCATTTCAGTACTAGTAATAGTCTGGGTACACTTTCAGTCACTAATGAAGATGTTTATAAAGCATTGGGTGAGCTAGACTGTTCGATGAGTTGCGGCCCTGACCAAATACCACCTAATGTTTTGAAATTCTGTAGAGTCTTGCTTTGCCATCCTTTAAAATACTTGTTTAACAGGTCTCTAAAGACAGGAATTTTTCCAGATGTATTTAAGCTTGGTCATGTTGTTCCTGTGCATAAATGCGGATCGAAGGAAGATGTTAAGAATTATAGACCTATTGTTGTACAATCGGTGTTAGCAAAAATCTTCGAGAAGTTGGTGCTAAACAAAATCTATCCCATGTTTCGTAACATAATTACTCCAAAACAACATGGTTTCTCTCCTGGAAAATCAACAGCAACTAACCTTGTGATTCTTCATAATGAAATAATTAGAGCATTTAGTGAGCGAAAACAACTCGATGTCATATATCTTGACTTTTCAAAGGCATTTGATAAAGTTAGCCGTCCCCACCTTCTTACTAAGTTGAAGGAATATGGCATAGTTGGTAAATTATTGGAATGGTTTTGTAGCTACCTCAGCAACAGAAGATTGATTGTAAAGGATTTTGGCTCATTGTCATCTGCTTTCACAGCAACTTCTGGAGTACCTCAGGGTTCACACCTAGGCCCTTTGCTGTTCAATATTTTCATAAATGATTTAGTTAGTATTTTTGGCAGTTGCCTTTTCTTTGCAGATGATATTAAGATTTTCAAGAAAATCTTGACTCGAGATGACTGCTTAGATCTTCAGAATTGCTTAAAAGCTATTGTGAAATGGTGTCAACAAAACAGGAATGTTAATAAATGTTCCTGCATTACTTTTCACCGCACTAAATCTGCATTATATTTTGAATATGAAATGTAAAATCAGCTACTGAATCGCTGCACAACTGTAAGAGACCTAGGAGTTCTGACGTATAATCTCAGTCCAGAAGAACATGTCCACAACATATGTGCCAAGGCCTCCAAGTGCCTGGGCTTACTGGCACGCACTTCCAGATTTATTAATAATATCCAGACACTCAGGCTCTTGTACTGTGCCCATGTCTGACCCATACTTGAATATTGCAGCGTTATATGGTCGCCTCATCAGATCACACTAATTCAACACATTCAGAATCTTCAAAATAAGTTCATAAGGCTTATAGGTTGCCGCATGGGCTTTCATTACAAAGACGTTCCGTTGGTTGCTGTTGGATCCTACCTTGGCCTCCAACCTTTGGAGTTGAGACGGAATGTTCATGGTGTCCTGTTTCTGCATAAAGTAATTTCAGGTGTTATACTGCCCTGAAATTCTCAGACATGTATATTTTCGTTGTCCATCTGGTACACGGTTGAGAGAACTATTTGGTCGTAGACATCTGCGCACAAACTATGAGGCTAGCAGTGCCATCGAACGGATTCAGAGACTAGGTAACAGAATAACTGCTGAACTTGATTTTTTCATTGACAGTGTTGCTGTTTTCAAGCGAGTACTCATACGTGAGTGGAGTCAGCAATGATGGACTTAGTACAGTCACGGTCTATTATTCCCTGTAATAATTTTTATTTTTCTTTAGTTTTATGTTGAGTCTTATTATTAGTTTTAGAATATTTAATAATTTTCATTTGTGTAATTGTTCTAGTTTTAGTAATATTAAACTATACTTGCTATTTTTTGTTATTTTCTTGTTTTCACTGTAACTAATTTGTTCACAAATAGTGGTAATTGTGTTTGCTAAGTAGTTATCATAAGATATATTAATGTAAAATGGTTTTTCCGTTGAAATAAATAAATAAATAAAAAATTGTTCCGTGCTTTCTAAATGGAAATCCGCCAAAAAGTTTTACCACACTGATATTTCCAGTAAGGATTCTATTTTTACGAAAATTGATTGGTTTCATATCTCAGCAAATTGTTCAGTAACCACTACTAATTTATTGCTGAGCTAAACCTATATTTACCAGTAGCCGATTGAACCAGCACTGCTATCTAAGTAAAATTTGGTAGTTTAAAACGTTATTATGCGAACAAAAGTTTCCACATGTATTTACTAGTGCATTTCCTCTTCCTCCCTACAGCCAAACAAAGTACAAACTTCACTCATTTTCAAACATTAATAATTCATGAATTACATCAGGAATATATTCAAAAGATTCTTTTGAAAATTTTTGGAGGTGGTAAGGGGACGTTTCAATGGCCTATAACAACTGAGGGTATGAATCAAAGAAGTAGTGGAACTGGGTTGCCTTGATCAGATCTATGACAATTAATTTAACTTAATTGCAATGGATCACTCACATACTTCGGTAACAATTTCCTTACACACCTACTTTAATATTTCATTATTTATTTTTTTAAATTCATTGATTAACTAATAACTTTGTACTTTATGAATTTTAAATACTTTCAGTGGGTCTCGTAAATTATTTATCATTGCCCTTGGTTATTTGTTCCAACCCCAGACTCCTTTACAAACAAAAGAAAATTTTCTCACTCCCTTTGCCTCAACCATCCTGAATGAAATGCTCCGTTACGTCCTTCACCTATCCGCGTCACGCCTAGTGTTGTAAAAAAAACCGGTTTTTTTCTTACTTAAAAAAAAAACTATAAAAAAAAACTATGAAAAAAAAACTATGAAAAAAACATGTTTTTTTTCTGGGACACGTTTTTTTTTTTTTTCATAACTACTAAATCTCAAATTTGTAAGGCATTTTCGATTAATATGACTGTTTTAGAGTTTATACCAAGTACATATCTTAATTATTAAATCTAATATACTTTTCTGGTTCAGTACAAAAGAAAATTACAAAAATATTGGCAACATTGACTGAAGTTTTCTTTTACGAACAGGGACTTCCCGAAGAGGCTTCGTTGCGCGAGGAATGCCCGTTCGCCGTTGTTTGGTTTGATACTAGCTATTTGAACTAGTGCTGCCAACCCTACGAATTTATCTGTAGACCTACGGATCTTTTCAAAAAATTAGCAATTTTAAATTTATCTACGGTTTTCCTCTTTTTATTACTAATTGTGCTTTCCTTATATTCGTATACTTGTTAGACTCTCAGCGTATAGTGATACTGAGTCATTAAATTGTCAGTAATTAATGAATCATTTCCTTGCAACCGTTGGCGTAAACCAACGATTGAAAAAGAAATAAAGCTCCTATTTTGTATGATAATAAATTCAAACTTAAAAGACCGTAATAAGAGAATTATCAGCGCAGTCTTTATGCACGGTGTATACTTTGTTCACAATTTAAAATTGCAATCTCAAAATCTTTTGCGTACAATACAAGAACAACCAGTAAAAGAAAATGTAACTATTTCTGAAGTTATGAATCTAGAGGAGCCAGAAGAAGAAACAGAAAATTCCTACACCAACCGAACTAGTGTTGGTGGTGCCAATACTAGTGAATGTGGTACTGACATATAGGATGAATAAAATTATGTTACCTATATTGATACATTTATGAATAATTATGTAAGATATTATAGGATTCAGTAAGATATAAAACACACATGTAAAATGTACGTCCCGTAAAAAAAACTATAACTTATCAAATTTATTGTTTTCTCAAAAAAAAAAAAAAAAATTAGAAAAAAACCAGGGTGCTAGGTTTTTTTTCATGTTTTTTTTCACAAAGCTGAAAAAAGTCACATACAAGAAAGTTCCAATTCACGAAATATAAGACGCTTTTATGAGGAGTATTCCCGATTACGTATGCCACGGCTTCCGGTATTATATTAGCCTACACTAATTTTAATTACCGCATGATGGCTTCTTAATGGTTTAGGTCAGGTTGAAATGCAGCATGGACAAGTATAAATATTTTCTTGAAACCCTTTTCCGCCTACAATGCTAAAAAAGAATTTATTAGTTTGCAACTTTATACCAGGTATTCTCATCCTGCGGGTGGCGAGTTAAGGGAGTGAAATGTACTGTACATAAACTTAGTAAACATATAAATGTTTGATAAAATGGGCAAATTATGAGATTGTTGTATTTCTTCACTAACATATTTATGAAAATCCTATAAAAATATTTTAAGTTTTATTTTTTAACCTAAACGACAAATTTTTATGAGAGGGAAGCGTAACTTAAAACAATAGTCCAGAAGGGAGAGGAGGCAAGTTATGACATAAATTTCCTAAAACGTTGAGAACCCATGCTTAAAGAGGCCCATAGACGATCAATATTATTGTCCCTATCCCAGAAGGGGATTTTGGTAATTGGAAGCTCTAATATTAGGCGGTTATTAGAGCCCCTTAGGGAAATGGCGGATTACTCGTGGAAGAAATCGAATGCCCATTCATTGTGTATTCCGGGTGGCCTGATACGAGATGTGGAACAGGCCATCCCGGATGTCATAGAAGAGACGGGGTGTGGCCAACTACAGAGTGTGGCTCATATCGGCACCAATGATGCTTGTCGCATTGGGTCGGAGGTTATCCTCTCTTCCTTCCGGCGGCTGGCTGAAAGGGTAAACTCTGTGGCCAATGGCCGCAAGATATCGGCAGAGCTAACCATCTGTAGCATTGTAGACAGAGTTGATTGTGGACCTCTGATTCAGAGCCGTATTGAGGGGCTGCACTTCGACGTTTCTGTGATGATATTGGCTGCAGATTCCTCGATCTTCGCCATAGAGTCGAGTCATGCAGGGTTCCCCTTAATAGGTCAGGTGTGCACTACACACGTGAATCGGCTACACGGGTGGCAGGGGCCGTGTGGAATGCACTGGGTGGATTTTTATGCTGAGGGAGGAAGACCCGAAACACGAAATACAGTTACGGGCAACCCAATCAGATGTAACACCGGAATGTAGGAGGAGCGTAAAAGAATCTCGACAGTTAAAAGTTCTCGTAATTAATTGTAGAAGCGTTTGTAACAAACAACCGGAACCTGATAGCATTATTTGTAGCACAGAAGCGGATATCGTTATCGGTACAGAAAGTTTGCTAAAACCGGAAATAAGTTCCGCCGAAATTTTCAAAGATAGCATGAATGTTTTTCGTAAAGACAGATTACATTCTCATGGAGGTGGGGTATTTATAGCTGTGAGTAAATCTCTCCCATGTAATGAAATAGAAGTCGATACGATCTGTGAAATCATATGGATTAAACTCATAGTTGCTCGTGAAAACTCATCGTAGGCGCCTTCTACCGTCCACCCGATTCCGACATAGCTATCGCCTAGGAGTTAAGAAATAATGTAAACAGTATAGCTAGCCATTTTCAGGATCATGCTATGATTCTAGGAGGCGACTTCAATCTGCCTTATATTGACTGGCGTAATTACGTTCACATTACAGGTAGCAGGGATAAGGCAGCTTCTGAAGTAATTCTCGATTTGTTGTCAGATAATCATCTCGAGCAGTTAGTTAATGAACCTACGCGGTGTCATAACGGTAGTGAAAATATTTTAGATCTGCTGGTTACCAACAGGCCAGAATTATTCACCGAAATTTCAACGACCACTGGTATAAGCGATCACAAAGCGGTAATTGCAACTATCAGACTAATGACCAAGCGAAAAAGGAGTAAACGGCGGATTGTATACAAATTCAGTAAGGCCTCTAAGGAGTGTTTTAGAACCTACCTGAGGAATAATTACCATAACTTCAAGTCTAAAAAGTACCCGTTGAAGAGATGTGGCATCGATTTATACGAATAGTCAGGGAAGGTATGGATATACATACACCGAAGCGGTTAATAAATGGGGAGGATGATCCACCGTGGTACACATGCGAAGTCAAAAGATTACTCAAAAAACAAAGGAGGATACACGCACGCTCAAGAAGGAAGGGGTGTCGCAGCGATTTAGAAACCTTAGCTGAGTTAAGAGGACGTATTAAGAATGTAATGCGTGAGGCCTTCAACGATTTTCATTCCAACTCTCTCTCTAAGAGTCTCACAGAAAACTCAAAGAAATTTTGGTCGTATATACGAAAAGTCAATTGTACCAACAGCAATATGCCAGCACTAATTCGTGAAGGTTCCGAGATTAATGAAAGCCGCGATGAAGCTAACGTACTAAATACTGTATTCCAAAATTCATTTACTGATGAAAATAAGGATAGTGTTCCCGTTTTCCCACGCCGTGTCGAGATGGTGATGGAATCATTACGAATAGATACTGCAGGTATCATAAAGCAATTAGAGCTCCTGAAGTGGGGGAAAGCACTGGGCTCAGATGGAATTCCAGTAATTTTCAGAATATGCGGCGGAAATCGGGCCATTTCTGTCTGATATATTCAGTAAATCATTACAAGAGCGAAAAGTACCTTCAGACAGGAAAATCGCGCAAGTAACTCCGATTTTCAAGAAAGGTGATCGAAGTGATCCTGGAAACTATCGTCCAATATCTATAACATCTGTTTGTAGTAGAGTTATGGAGCATATTATATGCTGGAACATTATGAAATTTCTAGACGATAATAATTTGCTTACAACAAATCAACACGGATTTCAGAAGAAAAGATCATGTGAAACACAGCTGGCCCTATTTACACACGACGTAATGAAAGTTGTTGATGCAGGTTCACAAGTAGATGCCATTTTTTTTAGATTTTCAGAAAGCCTTTGACTCTGTGCCACACAACCGCCTTTTAGCGAAGCTACGAGCTTACGGTATATCGGATCAGCTTTGTGAATGGATAAAGGATTTTCTAACTGGTCAGTCGCAGTATGTCGTCGTTGAAGGAGAAAAGTTCTTCTAATCTAGATGTTACATCGGGGGTACCCTCAAGGAAGTGTAATAGTACCACTTCTTTTCTTAATTTTTATAAACGATCTCGGAGACAAAGTGAAAAGTCTTTTTAGATTGTTTTCTGATGATGCGGTTATTTCTAGGGAAGTAAGGATTTGGCCGATTGCTTAGAAATTCAGCGTGATCTGGATATTATTTTGGCATGGTGCGCTGAGTGGCAACTTACGCTAAATTGTAAAAAGTGCAAGACAATGAGCATAACTAACAAAAAGAATCAAATTGTTCAGAAATACGAGTTAAACAATTCAGTTTCTCACCCATACTCATAACTCAATAATATGACGGGTTAGACAACTATTGGTCTCCTCAAAATTCTATTTTGTGCATGTCAAACATTTGTATAACGAGACGCGTTTCAATTTTGGTATCATCTGTTGCGTCCATACGTGTGTCGCAGGTGGCGCCATCTGCCATTGAGCTAGTTACCGCCACTATGTACACGCCAGTCGGCAGTAAGCTGCCGCCCAGATTAGACGCTGGCTCGGTGAGGCACGCTGCCTGCCGGATGGTTAGCCAGATAATAAATTTTAATGTGTGACTTTAGTACGAAAGTACTATTTTATTGAAAAGTGTTTTAGATTCATGTAATATATTTTAACTAGTGAGTATCCAAAAATTTTAATGTATATATTTTAAAGTTTAATATCAGGTGCACTATAATATCTACAGGTTTCTGAAGAAGACCCCCTTAAGGCGGGTCGAAACCGGTCAATAAATTCATTGAATATTTGCAACAGGTTTGGCTGTGTTTTCATTATACAATTGAAGAAATACCGTTGCTGTTGATGCTGCCATGTTCAAGATTTTGGAATTCAGTTTTTGATATGGTCGATTCTATGAAATATTTGGGAGTAACAGTACAAAGGAACATGAAATGGGACTTACACATTAATTCGTTAGTGGGTAGAGCTAATTCTAGGCTGCGATTCATAGGTCGAATATTGAAAAATTGTAATGAACAAACAGAGGAGATAGCGTACAAATCTCTTGTGCGTCCACATTTAGACTATTGTTGTTCCAATTGGGATCCGTTTATTAAGGGGTTGATCGAAAGTATAGAGAAAGTACAGAGAAGAGCCGCTCGATTCGTGACCGCTTGCTACAGTCCTTATGAAAGCGTCACAGAACTGATTAGTAGATTAGGCTGGGAGTCTCTGGTAGATAGACGACGCACGTTTCGTTTAAACTTATTGGTAAACATGTGTACTCCCACTTTCACTCACGAGTGTAGTGAAATACTTCGTCCACCAACCTATTTGAGGCCGGAATGACAGGAAAGATAAGATTAGAGAAATAAGGTGCCGCAATGATTCTTATATGAATTCTTTTTTCCCTCGTACCATTAGGGATTGGAATGCACAACAAAGAGATTAACTTTGGCTGCTGAGCACCCTCTGCCAACCACAATTTTGTGAATTGCAGATTATATATGTAGATATAGATGTAGATTCTTCAATATAGACGCTCTATATTCAAGCTCTCATCAATATGATTCAATATAATATTAATATTCTCATCAGTGCTCATTCTGGATAAAGTATTCGTGTTGCTTGGTCGGGACTGCCCTACCGCTTTCTGTTCTCACTTCGCGGCCTCAGAAGAAACTTATATTGAAGGAAATAATGATAATAAACCTCTTTAGATGTTCAAACGGTTTGTCATAATGGACAGAAAATATAATTTTCTACCAGTATTCGTCAATATTGTTAGGAAGGTTCAGTGCCCACCTAGACTATCAAAATGGTTTCTCGATCAATACTGATAGTATATTGATCGTCAAGGAGCCCCTTAAACAATCTGCTTCGACAGCGCTGCGATATGCCTGCTGAACTGGTCGACAGAAGTGTTTATCGTCAGACTGAAATTGGACAAATCGTGTAACTTGTTTCCCAAAGATGATCAGGATAATTGTATTCCTGAGGACCTTACCAACAAAGTTATAATTGGGTGCGAAGACTTCCGCGGTCGCTGTCAATGTAATCTTGTTGTCCGGGTTGAACCGCGTCAATTTGTCGAAACCTAACGTTTCGGCCATCATTTTGTGGCCTTCTTCAGAGAAGGCGGTTCAACCCGGACAACCAAGATTACAAAAAGTTATAATTAACAAAACATCCAAGTAAATTTTTGGTTCAATGAGCGGTGAGAGAAGAGGAAAATATGGTGTTGGTGAAGTGATTAGGTTTCGTTAAATCACAAAATTCGTTTAAAATGATAAAGATTTAACTAAACATAAAAGAAATATGCGCATTTTTCTTCAGTTATGAATATTTCCATCGTATAATTGGTGTTCTATTGATATTTGATACTTAGAATAACTTTAAAAATTATTTTGGGGTTGATACTACAGTGGTATTGATATGCGTCTTTAACTGAAACTTCCATAACAAATACTGCTATCGAAACTCTCATTACAACAATAAAAGTCCTAATTGCATTGATACTTAGAAAAAAAGTGTTCGATATATAATTTTTAAAGCGATATTTCTTAAAGGTGGATTACATTCAGTTAAACCGGTACTTAATGAGAATAAAACTGAATGAGATTTTTTTTTTTTTGTCATCAGTCTTCCAATGGCTTGATGGAACCTCCATCCCTTCCTATCTTGTGCTAACCTCTTCACCTCTACATATCCCTTACAACCCACGTCCTCAATTATCTGCTTCATATATTCTAATCTCTGTCTTCCTCTACAGTTCTACGTTCGACTGTTCCTCCACTAGCAAATTAAACATTCAGCATGTCTCAAAATATGACCTATCAGCCTGTCTCTTCTTTCTGTAAGCTTCTTCCACAAACTTCTTTCCTCACCCATAATTTTACAAAACTCGTTCATTTCTTACTTTGTCTGTCCACTTAATTTTCAGCATTCTTCTGTAGCACCACATTTCAAATGCTTCAATTTTCTTTATTTCTGGTATTCCTAACGTCCATGTTTCCATACCGTAAAGTGGTGCTCCACACACAGAGTTTTTTTTCAAAAAAATTCTAATCTTAACCAATTTTTGAAAATAAAGATTTCTCTTTTTCATGAAGGCCCTTTTTAGCTGTGTTATTCGATTCAAGTTGACTACAACCTTGTCTCACACCCTTTTTAACGATGCATGTCACTCATGGTTCTCTACTTTTATTATGGCACTTGATTCTTATATAGTTTATAAAGTTTTCTCCTGTATATTAGACCTGACTTATTTAAAATTTTGAACATCTTGTCTCACCTACCATTATCAAAAGCTTTTTCTAAATCAACAAACGCCATCTTTGTTTTTCTTGATGCGCCCTTCAGTATTAATCTTAAAGCCAGAATTGCTTCTCTTGTACAGCAATTTTACCTAAACCCAAACTGATCTTCACCTACTATCTCTTCTACTAACCTCTCTAATCTCCTGTATATTATTCTGGTCAGTAATTTTGAAGCATGTGATTTAAACTAATGGTGCGATAATTCTCACATTTGCCGGCTTGTGCTTTCTTCAGAAGTGTAAAGATGAAGTTTTTATTAAAATCAGTTGGAATTTCTCCTGTTAATAACTTTTTGATATCAGTTTGAATAATCTTTCGATTCCTTCTTCTCTCCAAGGATTTAAGAAGGTCTGTAGGGATCTCATCAATTCCAACTGCCACAATTGCTTTCAATTCATGAGAGCTCAATAGGATCTCGTAAGTCATAAGTCATCAATGTTACATCACCTTCCTTTTTCATTATGCTATTGTTCAATTCGTCCCCATCATACAGTTTCTCAATGTATTCCTTCCACCGGTTTAGCTCTATCGTCTGAGCTTAAAAGAGATTTCCCATCGGCAGCTTTAATGTTTACTCCTCTTTTCTCATTTCTCCAAAATTCCGTTTGATTTTCCTATACGCTACATCTACTTTACCTCCTTCTTCTAGCCATTTTCCTTTTGCTTTTTTGCAGTTCCTGTTTATTTGATTTCTGAATTGTCTATATTGCTCTTCCTGCTTCATTATGAGCATTTTTGTACCTTCTCCTTTGATCCATCAGCTACAAAATTTCTTCTTGATCCAAAGTTTTCGGGCAGCTTGTTCCCTAAAGCCTAAGTTTCTTACAAGCTTTAATTATTTCGGTCTTTAATGCATTTCATTCGTCCTCGGGTGAGCTCCTTTCAGTGTTACTTCTAGACCTAAGTCTGAAATTTTTCTTTTTTACCAGATTGTTTCAGTTCATATCATTTCCAGTCTATTCTGCTTATATTGCTTCCTTATTCGCTTGAATTTAAGCCTGCACTTCATTACTATCAAATTATGGTCAGAGTCTATGTCTGCTCCTGGGTACATTTTACAGTCTAGAACATAATCTCTGTTTGACCATGATATAATCTAGATGATATCTGCCTGTATTCTCAGGCCGTTTCCAGGTGTATATCCTTCTTGCATGGTTCTTAAACGTGTGTTTGCCACTACTAGCTTATATGTTTCACAAAATTCTAACAACCTGCATCCTCGCTCAGTTCTTTCTCCTAGACCAAAACTTCCTACATTATTCCCCCTTTCCCTTCTTCCACTATCGCATTCAAATGACCCATGATCATTAGATTTTTACTCTCCCTTAATATATTAGATTAATTCTTCAATTTCGGCGTATATTTTCTATATTCTTTGTCATCTTCCTGTGACGTTGGCATATACACTTGTACTAACGTGGTTGGCGTGGACTTAGTTTCTAACTTCATCAAAATAATCCTGTCACTAAACTGTTCATAATAACTCACCCGTTTCCGTACTCTCTTATTCATTACAAATCCTACACCTGTGACTCATTGGCAGCTCGTGTGCTAATTATCCTATGATCCCAGACCAGAAATCCTGTGCGTCCTTCCATTTAATCTCGCTAATCCCGACAACATCTAACTTAAGTTGTTCCATCTCCCTTTTTAGTTTTCTAACCTATCTGCCCTATTCAGCTTCTAACATTCCACACTCCGACTAGTAGAATGTTTCTATCCATTCTGATGAATCTTCCCTGAGCAGTCCCCACCCGGAGATCCGATTGGGGACTATTTTACTTCCGGAATTCTACCCAGGAAGAAGCCATTATGATATATGTAATTTGAGAGGATTACATGTCCTCGGGATACCTTTGGGTCTTTAATGCAGTGGTTTCACGTTGCCTTCTACATCCCCATGCCTTTGATCATGTCTGATTCATCCGCCTTTAGGGGCCGTCTCCAACCCAAGGGCAAGAGGGTGCCCTGGACCACTCCCCGCTCTTCCGCCCTCTTTTCGGAGGTCGTTGGCAAGCTGTGGGTGATTCCTTAAACCGGGAATCTTTCAGTCGCCAGAGCCTCGTCCGTGCAAATAGGTGCACCACGTGCAGGAGAGGTGATATTTGGTTGAAAAGACTAGTATAGTCTCTCACTAAAGATGAGATATAAGCACTGATAATGGAACGTGTTAAGAAAATTTGTTGTGAACATAACATAAAATTGTTATCCCACACAAATTTTAATGGTGTATTACCGGTACATATAGATATTGATACTACAGCGTTTATAATAATAAAAATATTACAAACAATACATTTGTAAATGGTAGAAATTCACTGACATTGATACTTGTAATACAAATAATGAAAATTTGTGTTCACTGTGTATTAATTACTATAATCATCAGACCGGTGATCAATATGATGACTCGTGGAGGGAATGATGTTCATTGTTCACCTATAATTTGTGTTTTATTAGACTTAGAAAACATTTTTAAAATTGTCTTGGGATGGATACTACAGTGGTATTGATGCATCTTATGCGATTATTTCATAACAAATACTGCTATTGAAACTCGTTACAAACAATAAAGTTCCTACTTGCCTTAAAAAAAAAAAAAAAAGTTAGGCCTATTGATAATCTTATATATATATAAAATAGACGTGTTATTTCCTATATTTCACTTTTCAGCCACCACTTCCTAGCATAGATCACTGATGTTTGTGGGTGGAAGTAGCATGGAGTTTCCTGTCGTGCACAACGTTGGCCGAATGCCGATAGCTGTGGGGATGTGGGAGATATAATGATTAAAGTTGGTTACTGCAGGGCGTTTTCATATTTCGACCAAAAATTCG
>JARYHS010007065.1:0-26022 GCA_031002005.1 Vandiemenella viatica
ATGCATTAAAAAATAAATCGTTTCTTCTAACTCGAAGTGGACCACCCGTACCATCGTTAGAAAGAGTGTAGGTATGTTAATTATGAAGAAGTTACTTTAAATAAATACTTACCATTATCAACTTTAGGATATGGATAACACTGCATCAAATCCAATAAGAAATAGAAGAGAAAAGAAAGGGGCAAAATCTTTTTAAAGAAAATATGATGACTGTTACTTGCCCTTCAGATTTGAACCTGTTGGGAGTACTAAGAAACCATATGGATTATGCATTATTTGTAATAAAATGTTACTAAATTGTTCTCTAGCACCAGCAAAGCCAAAATGACACTATGATACAAACCACCACGAAAATCTAAAGGCGAAAGACATTAATTAAAAACAACCACAGGCACGTATGAAGCAAGAGAGTCCAATATGCATAAATTTGCAAATCCTGACAATAAAAATGCTGCTGAAGCATCTTTCCTCCTAAGTTACAGCAAGGCTCAAGCTGGAAAACCATATACAACTGCAGAGAATTTAATTAAACCAAGTATGTTAGAAACAGTTTGCTGCATACTAGGAAAAGACACGGCAAAGAAAGTGGCACCAGTGCAGTGTTCAAACAAAATTGTGTTTGATAGGAGTCACAAAATTCCAACCACATTAAAGTTGAACTCATACACAGATTGAATGTATCTGATGTGTTTGCAATGCAACTTGGTGAAAGTACAGATGTTTCTGGTCTATCAATATTACTGGTATAAGCGAGGTATAACTTCCATACATCTATTGAAGATTCGCTACTCTGCACACCTTTGGAAAACAATACAACCAGGGAAGAAATATTTAAATTCCTATTGTTACATGAATAAATACAACATTGATTCGAAAAAATGTATTGACATATATAGCATTCGGACTGAAGCAATGGTAGGAAAAATAAAAGCCACCATTTCAAAAAATTAAAAATATTGCACTGGGATGTAACAGCAGTCATTGATTTTTGCATTGTTATATCTTTGTAGCAAAGAAAATGCCATCTGATTTAAAGAAAGTTCTCGATGAAGCTGTGAACTTCGATTATCATGTGACAAGTCAAGATTGTTCAAACAACTGTGCGAAGAAATAGATAGCATGATTCACTATTAAGTTGCACTAAAACCTGATGTCCTTTCAGAGGCCCAACCCAGCATAATAATACCCAATAGTCACATTTTGGATACTTATGCTTACCAGAAGACTGGAAAAGTGCTAGTAATACTGGTCCATAAAGGAGGCATGCCAAATAGAGGTTAAAATTACAGGCCAATCAGTTTGACATCAGTGGTAGTTATATCAATGGAAAGATTGATGTGAAATCATTTTAGAAAAGGCTATAAGGAAAATTAGTGGTTTTCAAGTTAAAACATGGCCTTAGGCAAGGATATTCATGTGAATCTCAGTATGCTGTATGCAAGATATTTCAGATGAATTTGACAGGTGAGGCCGTATTAATAGTGTAGCACTAGATGTTTCAAAGGATTTTGACAGAGTAAGACATAAAATCCTTAGAAAGCAAAAAGTAAGGGTAGATAATGTTGCATCAGAAGAAGTGGAAATAAAAATGGGAGTGTCACAGGGTAGTGTATTGGGACCATTGCTATTTGTTGTTTCAATGAATGAGTGTGTTGATGATTTATTATCAGAAGTTGATTGTTTGAAAATGACATGATGCTATCAAAATGGCAGAAGACTGAAAAACTGCTGGGTGATCTAGACAGGATTTCTAGCTGAGTAGTTCAAAATGAAGGTAAGTGCAAAGAAGAGCCAGTGTATAAAAAAATCTAAAAGTTGATGATGGTTATAAGGTGAGGAAATAATTGCTTCTTTAAGACTGGAAATATAAATATTGATCTATGACTCGGGAATACTCAAACTGTGGAGCACAGCACTTTCTGGTAGTGAAGTGTATCGAATTATTTTTGTTTATATGGACTGGACAGATAAAAATACATTTTCTAGAGATATGCAAAGTAGCCAAATTGCAGAAAAAACGGCCCCATTTGGCGAAGAAGAAAGTGCTCTTCCACCGTGACAACGCACCAATATGAGATCATGGATTTTTGTCACGTTATCCTTCATGGAAACCGTTTTGGGGGCACCTGGGCATGGCTCAAAGCCATAAGGAACTGCATGCTGGACATGCACAATACATATTTTGTTTTCTTCCTAGAGGTTGAGGTTGGGTTGGAAAATGGCCTGCACCTGAAGAAAAACATCACCAAAAGTGCAAGGTATACCTATAACTGATTTTTAATATTTTATATCTTGAGAACTAAGCAAAATATAAAAGAAATTTATTCTTTACTTTTGATTTATCTTATAAAGTTGCATAAGAATTCATGAAATTGTGGAACCACAGTTATGCTAGTGCTACCATATTTACTTAATACAATAGTGTAAGCAGTATGGTTGGTGGCTATTTCTAAACACATTTTGGTGGCAACCAAAGCATTCATAGCAATGAATGTAAAATAGCTGGCAAGTTGTTGCGGTACCATAAAAAGATATTCTTATGCCATTACAATGAATTTAATGCAGTGACCAACTCTTCTTGAATTCGATAGCAAAATATAGGATAGGAGGATACATACACAAAACATGGACATATATTCTTACCTTTGTATCAGAAATCCTGACTATTCATTTATGATCGTTCCTTATACATTCAAATGCTGATTGTTTGTCCAAAATAAATTTTATAGACAACTGATGTTCTGACAATATAAATTTAAAATGTATTTGTTCAATTTTTTATATTGTCTTTGGACATGTGGATATGTACCAGAGGTCTGGAATGTAGCTTTAATGTGTCCCAAAGAAGTAGATAGTTAAAAAACTGAAAATTGTATAGGTAGAAGGCTGCTGTGTACAGCACACAAGATATATGCAAGAATAGTGAAAAGGTGTAATAGGAGAAGCTCTTAAAAATGATGCAAAGATTAGCTTCCAAAATAGCCCAGGAATTATAGATATTAACCTCAAAAAAATGGTAGAGCTGAAATTTGGCACAGACATTCCTAAAGTCCCCATCTCTGAGGTGAACATCATAGTTTTTTTCAGGTCAAAAGGGCTTCAATGCCAAATTAGTGTAAACTCATTGCAACATTTAAAATGTCAGCCTTGTAACATTTTATTGAACCCTAAGCAATTGGAAGAGGTTATCCACTACATAAAAGTGTACCGTTAGGCATAATCTATACTTACAATAAGCAACTCTTGGTCATCTATGATATCATCTGTCACGTCATGACGTCACTCTATGATGTCACGCTTTACGCCATTGTTCTACGTTATGCACGTTATTTAATAACATTTCTAAGCATCTGTGAATAAATTAACTGACAGAACACCGAAATAAAAGTATGTCTTGCATTTAAATCGACTTATCAATCATTAGATGCTTATATTTACATAATATTCTTTTGATATATAGAAGCATTCCTTAAATTATTTGTCCATAGATATGTAAGAAGATAAAATGTTAGCAAAAGTTTTGATTAGATTGTTACTTAGCATGGGTCAGAATTACAACTGGCATTTGATGTTACAGCAGAGGGCATGAATAATTTTTTTTTTTCTTCAATATGATTTAAACTGTGTGCTATTATTGAAATTATTAAATCGTTTGAACAGAAATAGTTGCACATTGATTGTGATCTGTGCGGCCTACACTACAAATATTATGTGTAATAATGTAAGATTATAAGATTCATTTTAATTTCCTTAGCTTTCAAAAAAACAATGTTACTGAGGCTATTACTCAGCAACCTGAAATTGTGTCAGCTATTCAAATGTTGTAATATTGGTCTGAATCACTGACAACAAAAAAGAAGGTTGTAAAAACCCTTGAAGATTTTTGACCAAATTTAAATCGCGATGCATTATTGCCACTAAAATGCCATACAACGTATATATTAATATGAGTGAGATTGAAGTATTGTTCTTCTGACGGCAAGCTTAGCGTAGCATGTGGTTAGGTTGAAATGCAACCTGGACCCAGATGTAAATGGAAACTTTAGCTACAGCGCAAAGCATGAATTTTATTTTATAACAATTCTATTTGGTTAAGTAATTGCTAAGACATAAACTCTAAAAGACATGAACTCTGAAAGAAAAGTATGTATTTTCTTTAAATTGGCATAATTATCAGTTTTTTTTTCTGAAATCATTATATGGTTTAATTGATCGTGATATATGTGGCTTAAACCTCAATTAAATATTTTGTGACATAGCGTAAGTTGTTAAGATTTATTTTTAGCATCATTCGTTCTCAGTGGGGTCATTATTTCAGCCGATGTAAGCTGTGTCACCCATTAAAACATTGATAACATTGATCTCCATCACAGGTAATAAGAAATAAAGGTGTAAGAAGCTGTAAAGGTTTGGGATCAAGTTTATATCGCGATGCGTGACGACAGTGACATGCGATACAGGGAATGTATTAATTCATGTGTGATTGAAGCCTTGCCTTTCTAGTGGCAATATTAGCGGAGATAATGTAGAGCTTAAAATGGGCACTGATGTTATTTAGTACCTAAGAAACAAGTCCTGAAAAATCCCCATCTCTGCAGTGTCCAAATCGTATTTTTTTAGGTCAAAATGTCTTAAGTAGGGCTTAAATGCTATAATCAATATAAATGTTTTGTAGCTCTCAAAATATCAGCCTTAGTATTATTCCGTTGCACTCTAAGTTATTATTTTTTTTGGAGGGGGGGGGGGGGACTGACAATTGAATGAACGTGTAATTCTTGACACAATTATTGTATGAAAGTAAAAAACAAACTCACATTTTATCATGAAGCAGGTACAAAACATGACTTATTTTATAATGAACCCAAATTTTCTGAAAAACTATCCAAGTTATCAAGTCAAGACCTAGTGTCACAGTTGCAAAACGAATTTTCAGTGTTAAAATGGTACATTCGTCATGTTTTTATGATAAACAGTTGGTGATATATGAATCGAAACATCTAGAAGCAATGTGCAGAGTTCATCTTAAAACACCGTTGCACTCCTTTCTTAAAACACCGTTGCATTCCTTTCCCCCCTGTCTCCGTCATTCTGCCTACTTGGAACAGTGCGCTGAGATTTTTTGCTCTTGGAATTATAAATGAACTGACAGGAATAAACATAGAAAATGATGAAACAATTTGCAGAACTATAAATTAATGTACAAATTTATCAAACAATAAACATTTTTTATTACTGAATGAAATTTATTGTTCAGCTTTATCATCGTCCTCACCATTTGAACCATTACACATGACATTAACACATGCAGATCCTCTGCAATGCCCACACATTAGCGAAAACTCCAGCCCACAATGCACCCAGTCACACTGATTTCTGCAAATGCTCTTGCAATTATGGGACCTTATATTAAGGAAATGATTTGGAATATGTGCGAATCACTCTAGAGCTAGTCTATTAATTCAGTGTCTTCCCTCCTGGAAATTTTTCCTTCATGTGACACTCCAAATGATAGGTTCAATGAGGAGAAATTGTAATTACCGATGGAGGCTATCTCCTAAACACTGTGTTGTGGCCCAGACGAACAACTTTTGGTCAGCTGTGTAAATATATGAATCTTTTGTGGTTAAAAGGTTATCTTCATTAGTCATCATCATTTTCGATGGATATGAAGACCTGGAAATGAAAGGGGAAGAGCGTCATCGACAAACTGGAGGAAAAACTTCTGCTAACATTTTCACTCACCACAACACAGTGTTCACTTCATACCAAGCTAAGTTTTTGAAAAACAGTCATAACAAAAATCTGTTTGTCAAATTACTTGTGAATAAGTGGGTGCGCAGACTTCCGCGGTCATTGTCAATGTAATCTTGGTTGTCCGGGTTGAACCGCGTCAATTTGTCGAAACCTAAAGTTTCGGCCATCATTTTGTGGCCTTCTTCAGAGTAATGTCACGGCTGGAACTGCTGCCGCCTATATATAGCTCCCGAAGAACGCGCTAGCCGTTTAGAGTGACGTCACTCAAACTACCGCCGCCAGCGTGGCCGGTCCGATGGGGGCCCGCGTCCCGCGTTTTTCTGATCAAGCATGACCATATTTGGTCAAGTTGTAGCCCGCCGTCCACGTTCATATTATCTGGTCATTTTTTGATTTCCAATGCTTCTCTGACATGCAGGGGCCACCATCTGCTTTCTTGAACCAATACACTTGTCACTGAATAAAATTGCGTGCCCACTGTCAGCAGAATGTTGCGCTACAGCTGATTTGCTGACGTAATTATTTTTAAGATGTCTCATGTGTTCACACAGCCTTTCCTTGACTGTCCGTCCAGTTTCGCCGATATACACTTGGCCACAACTACAGGGTATCTGGTATACATCCGCTGTCTGCAACTTCTCCCTCTTTTCTTTGACTTTTGAAAGCACATCAGAAATCTTCCTAGGCACTCTGTATATTGGACGGATATTTTTCTTCTTTAAAAGACGGCCAATTTTATCCGTCACCCCATGGACATAGGGTAATACTGCTGTGGGTCCATCTGTTCGTCTTCTGGCTTCGGCTTCCTGTGTTGGAGCACAGGGTGATGCTCGAGGTGCAAGCCTTGCAGTGGCCTTATTGATGACGTCAAGGCTGTAGCCGTTGGCCAGAAATGTCTCCTTTAAAATTTCCCTTTCAGCGGCTATGCTTGCTTCATCGCTGACTATGGAAGCACGGACGGTTAATGTTTTTAAAATTCCGCGTTTCACTGCTGAATGGTGGTGAGAGGCTGCATGCAAGTAGGGATTCGTGTGCGTTTGCTTGCGGTAAACTCCGTGCCCTAGGGAGCCATCTTCCTTCCATTTCACTATCACGTCCATAAAAGGAAGTTGTTTGTCCACCTCAACTTCCATGGTGAATTTAATTTTGTCGTGGGCACTATTTAAATGTTGGAAAAAAGCTTGGAGGGATTCTCGCCCGTGAGGCCAGATAACAAATGTGTCGTCCACGTAACGCAATCACAAAGAAGGTTTCAGAACGTAATTGTTGACCACTTCAGCCTCAAACGCCTCCATATACACGTCAGCCACAATTGGAGACAGTGGGCAACCCATCGCTGCTCCCTCATTCTGCTGGTAGAGCCATTGAAGAAGGTCGGATAAACGTCATTCACCCTGCCACAGCAAAATCGCTGGTGGGGTCTTCAATGTGACTAAAGTATGCAAATCCATCACAGACATGAAAAACTCTGCACTCTTTTTGCCATGCATTCACTGAGTGTGATACTGTGAATGTTGTTTTCGACAAAGGAAAAAAACGAGGCTGGAAGTTCTTAATAGATTTCCTCAGTATTGCGTAACAAAGTGAAGACTTTATACTTCCCAACACACACAAAGAAGACATATCATCTGCAATAGAAAAGTTTATTGTTGCCCTCTATGAAAATTTTAACTGGATGAACTTTGGGCAGTCGCTGTGTCATTCCAACTTGCGTCCCTACCGCCAACATCTGCAGCATGCGAGCAACATTCTCTGCGAGTATACTTCCAAATTCAGGATTGGCTAAGTAGTTCTTTAGACCAGAAGGATTGGAGCTGAAAATTCAAAATAAACTCTAGTACCAGTGATTACCGGACTCCCACATACTCCGAATCGTCTCCTTAATTTAGGTCCTGCAATTGCAAGATCATTTGCAGAATCAGTGCGAATGGGCCCGTTCTGGGCTGGAGTCTGCACTAAGGAAGGAGTGGGCATTGCATAGGATCTGCATGTGTTAATGACATGTATAATGGTTCTGATGATGAGGAAGATTATGAAGCTGAACATTAAATTTTGTTCAGTAATAAAAAAAAAATATTTATTGTTTCATAAAATTGCACACTAATTTGGAGTTCTGCAAATTGCTTTCTCATTTTCTATGTTTATTTTTGTCAGTTCTTATATACTTCCAAGAGCACAAAATCTCACTACATGAGGATTGACAGGTACATTATCAATACTGATATTGACAATACTTTTGATCATGTAAGGTCCGCATTTTTTTGTAATTTGTTCATATCGTCCTGAATTATTTGTATATACCCACATTATTTGCAGATTGACAAAGTGAATATAGTTCAGATAAATTGGTAAGTATTTGTGGGATTTCTAGGGAGGAGGTTTTAATTGAACCTAGTAATGCTAGTATTCTGTATGAGTATTTGTATATTATAAGTTGGCCTAATTTCTTTTTTACTAATTTTCCCAAATCACTCCAGGCGAATGCTGGAATGCTTTCATCAAAGAGGCTATGGCTGAATTCCTTACAGTTCCTTGTCCCCAGTCCTATCCCACCTCTAATAACATCAACATGGTTGAGGCATAAAGCTATAATTTAAATAAAAAATTGTCTAAAGTTACATACCAAGAAATAATTTGACAATAGTGACAATTAAAATGCTGTTATGCAATGATAAAGGGGAATGATTGAAAATACTAAACCCATCACTCACCACTGTTACAGATAGGAGAGCTTTAACGATCTCAAAAACAAACACAAATAACAGTATTTCGGTAAATAGAGGTGAGGCATTTGGCAAAGGCATCAGATGTTTACACATTGAGACTACCACAAGACTATAGCTAGAGATGATCAAGATGTGAAAGATTCGGTTGGCAATGAAAGTATAATCTCTGTAATTGCTGGTCAAATTAAAATGAATTGAAATAAAATAATGACATAGAAATATTTTGGATCTCCTAAAATTAAATAAATGAATACAATGAAAATTAATTTCATTACATAATACTATATTTATTTATATTAAAAATTAACTAGATGACCCGTGCGAAAATTTTGCTAATAAGATACAATGAATAGTGATGTTGAATGCTTGTAATATAATGAAAAGTAGAACCGCACTTTGTAGCAAATATTTATTTGTTTAGTGTAATAGATACACATCAAAACATATTACGAAACAGTTAGGAAAATTTAAAACACACTGTATGTACAACAAACTGTCACTGACCCTAACAGAATACAACCAACCCGAACAAAATGCACGTAGTATATCAACATCTCTGTGATATGTGCTGCTGTGCGAATAAAATGTTTACAATGGAATATTATAGCAAATCAAAAATGTTTCTGTAAAATATCTGAAAAACTACCTATTGGATAAAAAACAGTTTATTGATATTTCAGTGATACTGCTGCTGCAATATGAGGACTTGGCTCTGAACTATTTGATACATGTGAGCACTTTAAGCATCAAATACCAAAAAATTCTTTCTTAATTTATGATTTTACCTGATTGGAGACCTTAATCTCTAAAATGATATGTCATTTATCGATTTTGGTTAGGTATCGAAGGAGATAAATGGCTCGTAATAAGAAAAAAAAAAAAAAAAAAAAAAAAATGTTGGACACCTTGACCTTTAAAATGATACCCCGTTTATCGATTTCGGTTAGATATCAATGGAAATAAATGGCTCGTGAAGGAAATATGCGTTGTAGAAATATTAATGCTTTTGTTCTTTAAGGGTCGAATTTGGAAAAAAAATTCTTAAAATATGGTGTAACCAACTGAAGACCTTATGAAGACATCAGTCTTTAAAATGATCCGTCATTTATCAATTTTGTTTAATTATCAAGGGAGATAAATGACTCGAGACACAAAAACGCATTTAGAAATACTGATATTTTTGCCCTTTAAGAGTTAAATTCGGAAAATTCCATTCTTAAAACATGATGTGACCATAGTAGAGACCTTAATCTTTAGAATGATACATCATTTATCTATCTTGGTTATATATTAATGGAGATGAATGGCTCGTGACACAAAAATGTCCCTTTAAGGGTTCAAATTCAAAAAAAAATTTCTAGGTATATGTCACCAAAACTGAGGCACTAATATACATAATCCTACTTCATTTATCAATTTCGATTATATATTCAAGAAGAAAAATGGCTCGAGACACAAAAAAACGCATTTTAGAAATGTTAACATTTTTGCCCTTTAAGGGTCAAATTATGAATAGTTAATTTCTTAAAATATAATGTTACCATGGCGGAGACCTTACTCATTAATATGACACCTCATTTATCTGTATCGGTTAGGTATGATGGGAGATAAATGGCTTGTGACACAAAAATGTGTTGTGGAACCAATGATACTTTTTCCCTTTAAGGGGTGAATTCCAAAAAAATATCTTACTTAATATATGATTTATAATAACTTCTCGGGGTCTGAGTGGGTATTTCTCCAGGAACTGAACCTCCAGATGACACAGGAAGATTGTGGGAAAAGATGGGGTCATGGTAATAAACTTGGGAATTAAAGCAGAACTAGTTTTTGGAGAGGATGATGTTGGCCAGGAAGGTGAGAAAGGATTTGCTGTGGATAGTGTGTGTGTGTGTGGGGGGGGGGGGGGGGAGGGGGGGCTCACACTGTGGAAATGTTCAGGAGGGCCGAGGCACTGGCAGTGGGGGATTTTCATGTACAAAGAAACAATGTCATTGGAGATAAGGAAGATGTCGGGAGGTAGCGGAGTGGAGACTGTGGACAGACACTTCAGGAAGTGCTGATAACATAAAGGCTGAATTCCATTCAGTGGGCAATCTGTATTCCGCTTAGGCTTGATAAGCATCTTCAGAAAAAAGTATAAGATAGTGTTGCAAAGGCAGCTGTCTATTGGCCTCAGCCTTGTAGTCACTGTGGCTCATGTCAAAGGATTTGGAGGTCTTATCTATTGAGAGGACGATGATGATTTTGTTTCTGCTCAGTTTTCTCATAACCTGGTTTTGAAAGGTACTGAGGCTTTTATGGTGGGGAATGGAGTTGATGAAGATTGAGGACAGGGTAGATGTGAGAAACTCATGGAATAGGAGGGGATAGTTTTGGGAAATGATAGGTAGATTCAATTAGGATGGATGTTTGAACCGCTCTAGGGTGGATTCAATCTCATCATGCATGTAGTCACTCTCTGTTGAGGCAACAAAGTGATACCATCAACAGGGAGTGCATTGCAATTCTAGTGTCTCCTGGAGAGGAGTATCCTAATAAAACTTTGGTGTAGTTGAGAGCGAGAGTCCTTTGTGTAGAATAGATAGTTGTTGTTAAGACAGAGGTGTTGATGAGAGTTAAAAACTGACTGTTGTGGTACATCTGCTGATGGGGAATTTGCTTGTGGGTTGGGTAGTAGAGGAGTTGGGTAGGGAAGATTGAAAATGTGGTCAAGACATGGGGTTTTTGAGAGATTGTATGGGAGGAGATGGTGTGTGCTGTATGGGAATACAGTGTTGGTAAGAGAGGGGCAGTTAGCTTTTCACTAGATGTTCACTGTTAGTGTGCTTTAAGAACATATTGCCCTGGAGGACAATTTGAGGGTGACAGATTGTGCAAAATTAAAGCCATGAAGGGTGGGGTGAGCGTGGCAGCCACAGACAGGCGGTTTTATGGTCAAATCATGGGGGGGGGGGGGGGGGGTTAAAATTAAGAGACTTGATTGAAGAAACCGTATGTAAGAATGTAGTCTGCCAAGGTGAAAGGCATGAAAACTGTACAGTTTCAGATGGGTTTCAGTTGGTAACGTTTAAGGAATGTATTTTTAAAACAATGAAATTTGAGGAACAATAACAAACAATGAAATAAAAAATTGGTAGCAGAACTATGTGGTGTTGGTCACGTAAAATGACTGAAACTGGATGAAATTGAACTTGACTGGTAAATGAGTGAAAAAGTGTTTTTGCCCATGACAAAAACAGCAACGATTGTGGACAGTAGTGTACGAAAAATAGTGTGTGTGTGTGTGTGTGTGTATTTTTAGCAGTGTGTGAAAGGTCCAGCCGGAAACATACAGTGCTAGCAGCAAAAATTATAAAATAAATATAAAAAAGTATTTAACAATATGGTGGAAGAACAGAATTATTAACTGGCAACACTGTTCCCAGAAAAATGTTATGAAAGAAAAAATATATGAGTGTGCCAACAATGTAATGAGATTTAAATTTTAGCAGCTACAGGCACAGCAGAAACTAATTCAAATGGTGAGGTACCAGTATGGAAATAATTTAATTTTATGTATTTGTATTGTAGCCAATCAAAATACTTTTTTATGTCCTTATTTTATTTTACTTTATTCTGCTGTAACAGATTGTATTTTCTTGAAATTTTTGTTGACCAAGTTCCTCCCTCTACCATACCCTCCTCTCATACGGTAGGTCTTGAAATGTACACATATGTTCCCCTCACCATCTGTCTCATCTCTAACATGACGACTACCATTTTTACCAAAATATTGTAAAATGTGTTTGTGGTTTTGTGTACATTGTGGCACATCTGCCTTTATCTGTGGTGAGTGAAGGATTTACTTTCCCTATCTTTCCTTAAAACTAAGAACTAATAAACAAAAATGAAAAGGGTGTTGTTTGCACTTGTAAAAGTGACTTTTTGTTATTGCTAGCATAATGATGCAAGTTAGAATATTTTATGTCATGTTTGCTATTAACTATCTCAATATTAGTCCTTTTTGTTAAATTTTTACTTTTAATTTTACAGGCCAGTGAGTGAAAATGAACTGTTGAAAATGATTTCACTGACTGAGGAACTTAATGGAATATCTTTCACCGATGTAAAAAAGAAAGTGGAGGCAGTTGATAAATACATGTTGCAAGCTGAATGTTCAGCACTGCACATAAGATTCCGATTCGAGTGTAGGATTAAGTGTGAGTGTGATGAAAGTTTAAAGATAACATCAATAAAAGTCACATTAGAAGATGAACAAGTTATTGGAGAGCTTAATACCTTCCTCAATTCATGTACTAGAAAAGGAGCACTACCGGAAATGCTGATGGGAATAACTCAGTTTGCTCAACTTGACCATGAAAGAAAAAAGCTTTTTAGTTGGTTTGATCAAAATCTTTCTTCTAGCGTAAAGGTAAAGTGTTTACCTGCTGATGGTTTGTATGAACTTGATGTTATTAATGTTGCCAGTAGGGAAAGTCATTTGACTGGTACTTGGTGTGTTAAATACCGTGAGAGAACACACACAATGGGCAATTTTCTAAAAATCTCTGTAAAAAGGAACATCCCTGCAGCTAGTACAGATAAATTGAAGGACCTGTGTGAACACCCTCCTGAGAATTATGAAGATATGGAAAAGATGTGGAAAGAAATTTTGTCAGCCATACCATTGACTCCTGTTATTGAGGAAGATAGCAACTTTACTCCCTAATGAATAGTTACTAATGGAAAATAAATTCGAGAATAAAAAGTGTGCAGTGAAATTTTTTTTTTATATATAAAGGGACATAAAACTTGAGTTTTTAAAGCTGTCACAAGTTTAGCTTCGAGAAGAAAGACAAAGATTAAAAAAAAAGAATAAGTTAGTACCAAAATGTTTTTTTTTTTTACCTCTACTGATTTCAGTACTGATTATTTTACTTTTTTTGCTGGATTCAGTAAAATACTAATACAACATTAAACATTCTGTGAAATTTGTTGCATTGTATGAAACTGTCAACAGTTTTCATATTAGGCTTATATTCATAGTTAAGAATATCCAGTGATGTGTGATATCTACTCTTTTAGGCAATGAAAATTATTCCTTCTCATTATTGTCATAATGATTTTTTTCTTATGTGGTTTGAGGAATAATTTTAAAAGTGTATGCTAATTTTATTGCTGTTATAATTCCGATTGGGCTATGTTCCTTACAACAAAAGATTATTTCAATATTTAATAGTTTCAAAAAGATGCAGTTACTTGTTTCAGTCAAATGCATTAAAAGATTTTATATTTTATCATTATTGTATTTTGAATTTATCATCTTAATTTATATACTGAAATTTCAACAAAAACAAAATTAAGGCAGACTGTATTTCTGGAAACCAGTCTTGGCAAAACTTCGCAGAGTGTGTTGTACCTCTGTCTAGCTGCTGCCATAGAAGGCTCCGTATTAGAGTCACAACAAAGACCTACATCCCAGTCCAGTGGCAGCCAATCTCCAGGTGCGGATGGTGGAGAGAACCATTAGGTGTATAAGAGAGGCATGGTATCAGAGCTATCTCATTATCTGTCAGTTAGCAGACAACTATAGACAGAGGCGGCCTTAGAGGGTGGCGAGCAGGGCAGTCGCCGGGGGCCTCACTTTTGCAGGGGCCTCGTACAACCACGCGACTAGAAAAAAGTTTATTTAAAAAAAAAAAAAATACCCTTAGCTATTAGGTATAATAATAAAAAAGTTGTTGAATTCATAGTAAAGTATATATTAATAGTAGTAAGTGCCTAAATAAAATTTCTCATATAAATTTATTCTGTGGTGGACGGGCGAATCTTTTTGCTTTCACTCTGCCACTTCTTGAAAGGTACATATAATCTGTGGGTAAGAATCTTGTCATGTGAGTGGTAGTACTCACAAATGATACTCTTGGTAAGAATATATACACATGTACAATTTATTTACATCAGGTTTATATACATCATTAACATCCTTAACTCCCTTGGTGTGCAAGATTCCCATTACTTGGTTCTGCTGCTTGACACCCCCATTATGTTGCTTCAATGGGTTCCTTCCACCTGTCATAGTGACTTTTGCTGGTGTAGACTCCTGGCTTCTTCCATTGTAGACTATCTCTTGAGCCTTGCCTGCCACTGCGGCCACCCCTTTGCTCTTCTTATTTACATCACTCCTTAGCTGTCAAAGACGATCTTTCTGCAAGAGAGAGAGAGCCCCTCTCTCCTCGTGCACCTCTGTTTTGCTAGCTGCTCCGCTCTGTGGATCCAACAGTGGGGAGAATCCCCAGCCAATCATGGTGCCTGCTTCCCTACCATCTTCTCCCAAATGCCATCATGCTTCAGTTTAATTCTGCTGACACTTGACCTGTTTCACTGTCGTTGCCATCTGTATTGCCACATTCCAGTGCCTGTAACTGTTGTCTTTAGCTGTTGCAGTTGCCTTGGTTTTGGCTGTCACTGTATGAAATCAACTCTTGTGTAGCCTTAGTCAAACATTCCCTGGGTAGCCACTACAATTTAATGTCACCTTCTTATAAAAGTAAGATTAACGATATCAAGATTAATTAATTTATCAGTAAATTATATTTTCATAATTTTACTGTAAAACATAATTTAAAAATTCATCACTATTTGAATTTCGTGCCTCGCGCATCAGAAAACTCCCTCGAACGATCGGTTTTGATACTTTCATCTTGTTTGTGATTTACGCTCTGGTGAATTCCCATGTTTGAGTTTGTTAGTCAACTCTTGTCACCTTTTTTTTCTAGCAGCTGTTAGATCGAGCCGCACTTAACCGACTCTGGTATGTACCATCACCGCGCTGACAGTCAGCCAAGTGACTGCTCACTCCTTTTGTGTTCACCCTTGGCCGTAAACATGTTCCTACTCAATCTCTACTCTTCAGTCATTCTTACCGTTTTCACTCGGTTGTTTCATGGAATCAATGTTAAAAAATTTCTGTAAAAGTGAGTTGTTTAAGCGTACTTTATAATCTATGAAAGTAATAAAGAACATTGAAATACTTTCTTTACCTGACTCACATTATCACCTCACTGGTATTCAAACACAGTCTTCACAAACCATCTCTGTGAAAGTCTTTCGTACATTGTACTGGATTGAAAGGTTCTCGCAGTGACAGTGAAGTGTTAAACGTCAGTCACTTCACACTTGACATGTTTACTCTGTTTGCGGTTACTTTCAATTCATTTGACATTTTTATTAATAAATAATGAGATCATTGTACATTTTAATTTAAATTACCTGGGTGATGGATCTTCACTCGGCATCTTTTGATTTCTGTTCAATATGCAAGATTTCAAGTGTACTGTTCCGTGCAAAGAGAAACTTTACTAGCATCAGTAGGCTTACTGGTACCTGAATCCTACAAGATAAGGTTAGAGCCCTTTCTGAGATACAAAATCCAAGAATTGCTCTATTTTGTTTGTTTGTAAAATGGTGTTACAAACTTGAAAACAAAAACATTATGTACATGTAAAATTTCATCCAATTTGCTAGAGCCATTTCCAAGACCACTCATAAATTGCTCTCAAAGAAACGTGGTATTATTATGTTAAATAGAAATATTAATGCTAATCAGGGATTAATCAATGGTGTGAGATTAATGGTAATTCTCTCAGACATGGACATAATCAGTGCTAAATTAATTCACTTCGATAATACTATGCTCTTATCCTGCATTAACCTCACACCACCAACTGTGCCTTTCCAAATGATAAGAAAACAATTCCCAATAGAAGTAACATTCACTATGAACATTAACAAAGCACAAGGTCAGACACTTCAAAAAGCAGGATTGTATTTATCAGAACCTGTTTTTTCATATGGATACACGAATGTAGCTTTTTCATGGGTTTGTAGATTGTGATATTTATTTTTGTGTTAAAGAGACGTACGGTCAAAAAGTCAACAATGATCACATTATAACTGTTGATATTGTTGTCAAAGAAGTTTTAAAATGTAAATAAGATTGAAAAAAGACTTCTGAAAAAGCCAATGTTTTTTAAATATTTACTTTTTAAGCGTTTTAAAATTAAACATTTAGTATTTAATGATAATGACATTTTACTGTAAAAGTGTTATTACTACTCTTCAAAATAAAATACCTTTTATTAATAAATAATTGCATTTACTTATTTCCTCATCAATATACAGGGTGTACCTAAATGAATATCGGGGTTTTAACGCTTTGTAGTATTTATTACACAAAATGTAAAATTATAATTAATGCATGAAATGAAAGGGCAACTCAAACAGTTCTATTTGTTGGTATCTGTGCACATGTGTGCACAATGTTTCCTCCGTGATCCATTAGAAAGTGTTAGTGGCAAAAATATGTACTAGTGAACAGAAAGCTTTTTGTGTTCTGCAGTTTACACAGATGGAATCTGTAGTTACTGTGCAATGTGCGTTCCGAATTTAGTTCAGATGTGATCCTCCAAGCGATAATAACATCCGTAGATGGTATCATCAGTTTGAAAATACCGGCTGCCTTTGCAAAGGAAAGAATACTGGACGACCAAAGGTTAGTGAAGAGTGTGTAGAGCGAGTGAGAAAATCTTTCAGGCATAGCCTGAAGAAATCCATTCGGAAGGCTAGTCGTAAATTAGCAATTCCAGTGATGACTGTTTGGAAAGTTTTATGGTAATGCTTACAACTACGTCCTTATCGTTTGCAGTTGTTACTGGCTCTAAAGCCATGGTTTACATGCCAAATTTGCACATGAAATGTTGTTGCACGACGATGAAGATTTTCTGGATCATGTTTTCAGTGATGAATCGACATTTCGCCTTAGTGGACATGTGAACACATATAATGTGCGCATCTGGGGCTCCGAAAATCCTCACGAGATGGTGCAATTGTACCGAGACTCTCCTATATTCAATGTTTTTTCTGCCATATCTCGGCGGAAAGTTTATGGGCCTTTTTCCCTTGGAGATACAACTGTAACTGGTAGTTCCTACCTTGATGCTCTACAACTATGACTATTTCCCCAGTTGGTAGAAGACGAACCAAATAACTAAATTTGGCAGCCAGATGGTGCACCACCTCACTGGCATAATGACGTATGCAATTGCTTGAACTTCAATGTACCTGACCGCTGGATTGGATGCAAAGGGCCCAAAGACAGAGCTTATTTTGCATTGTCTCCACGCTCTCCCGAGCTGATGCCATGTGATTTCTACTTGTGGAGGTTCATAAAGGATCGTGTGTATGTGCCTCCACTACCAGCTGATGTACCCGACCTAAGAAACAGGATTCAGGCAGCTGTTGCAACAATTACACCACAAACACTAATCAACGTTTGGGAAGAAATAGGCTATCGACTTGATGTGTGCCGTGTGATGAGAGGTGCTGACATTGAACACTTGTAAGCTTACAGGTATAACTGTTCGAGTTGCTCTTTCATTTCATGCATTAATTATAATTTCACGTTTTATGTAATAAATACTGCAAAGGGTAAAATCCCGATATTCATTTAGGTACACCCTGTATTACTATCTGGTGACTGATCACAATACTGTGCGAAATATTCGCGTGGGTCAGCCAGTATACATGAATTCTTCGTTCCTTGTTGAAACCAAAGAGAAACTAACTATCAGTAGGCTTTCCGGTTCCTGAAATGTCTACGAGATGGTGTTAGAATCATTTCTGATATACCACACACAAAAATTGTTCATTTTTTTTGTAAATTCAAGTTTTTGCAGGGAATACATTTATTTAGAAAAACTTAAAATGAAAAATGTTATCTAAATATGAAGTTTCATCCAAATCGTTAGAGCTGTTCCCGAGATACCAAATATATATATATATATTATTATTATTATTATTAATCATTATTGCCCTTGAGGACAGTGTTTAAACTCAAATTATTCATGACTGCTCGTTTAAAGATATGACATAGACTGTAAAGATGCTGTATAAAATTGCATGTAGTCTCAAAGACCTAGTCACAGTTTCTTACCGGCTGCATAGTGCACCTCTCTCATAGTCACCTTACTCTGGTAATCATTCCAGAAGAAGGAGACAGTTTAACGTGGAATTCCAACCATGGAGTGTCCTAGCATTTTGCATTAAGAAATCAATGCTTTCCCAGAGGTAAAATTAAATTTTGAGGCACGTAAAAGTTGCAACCAAGACAGATTTCAACTATGGGTCTTCTGTATCCCAATCGCACGTCGTAGCCATGTAAGACATTAGGAAAAATTTAAGCATAATAAAATAAATGTGTTTCTGCTATTCCAAAACAAAAAATATGGTGCTAATTTTGTCACAGTATCTGATGGAATGAAATTTTACGAATTCTTTAGAGTTTAGATTGATGCGACCTACATTTTACAATCATATGATGAACATGGAAGTGAAGTTGAAAAGAAGACATTATTTTAAGGTAATCATCAACACGAAAACAACATTTGGCCATAAAGGGCCGAAAAATTTCTGAACTACCACCATATGCTTCTTTACGTCCACCAGCCCAAAACTGGATCACACCTTCAACAAATAAACCAAACTAATGACGGCGGGGTGTCGGATGACACGCGGTGTCATTTGTACTTTAATCGAGTGAGTGCCAAAAATAAGAGAAGTAACTGTGCAGATCCCTATTAGTCTAGTGTGGCCCAACCTGTATGCATTGCAAAATCATTTGTATATCTTTCAGTAGGTAAATAAACATTAAAAGATTTTAAGTTTTAGTGAATCTTATGTTATTAACAGTACTTACAGTAAAGAATGAGTTTAACTCAAACTAGTTATAAATTATTTCTGAGTTAGTTTTATGTGCAAAACAAGATTTATGAAATGAGTTCGCATGATTGTGATACTGGTAGAAAATTTGAATCGGGTAGTTCAAAAAGGAAATGAGCTATCAAAAGAAAGCTTGTGCATTAATTAAAGATTTTCATCTTAGGAAAAGCCACAAACATTATTGTTAAATCCCTGTGTATATCTTTAAAGGCATTTATATACCTTAGTTTATCATCATTAATAATTTGTCGTCTTTGGTTTGTTAACTTTTATAAATCTTCTAACATCTCAAAATTTATTTATTTGTAACTTCTGCATTTCTCATTAATCGTAAGAAATACCTACTTTCGGTTCACATACTTTGCACAAAGAACCTTGCGAAAATCTGCCACCCGGAGCCCTGTAATGTTTAAGGCTGCCGCTGATTATAGATTTTTCAGCACCTGAGGAAGACTGTGAAGTAGAGATGTATCATCAGTGAGTAAACCAGTTCTTTAGAACACTTCTCCTGAAAGAGAGAGTGAGCTGTCATTCAATAAAAGTGAATGGTAGTTCTTCTTGGAGCCCCTGAGATGTTTGTTTGGCCAGGGTTCGAATGGTACGCAGTCTCATTTGAGCTAACTTCAATCGAGTGAGCGACAACAATAGGTTTTGGCTTTGTTGGTGTCCGCCACACATTGTGCGACTGCTGTCGCCTCCACCTAAGTTTGTTCTTCGTTCTGTACCACCACATCGGTCATTGTTTACCTGATCCACTCTTTGCTCTTCAGAACAACAAGTTGGTTCGTTTGTTCTCCGTTTTTTTCTTTCTGGCAGTGGGTGAGTCATTCTCCATTCCAGCGCTCAGCAGTGCAGTGCCAGTAGTGATCGAGTTTGTTGGAGTCTGACTGACCTCTCTCTCCAGTAACCTGTATTGTGCTATA
Organism: Vandiemenella viatica; assembly: GCA_031002005.1. Classification (NCBI taxonomy): domain Eukaryota; kingdom Metazoa; phylum Arthropoda; class Insecta; order Orthoptera; family Morabidae; genus Vandiemenella; species Vandiemenella viatica. Next base: position 20,165 of record JARYHS010007065.1, read on the forward strand.
TGTTCTGTTACGTTTTTAACCCAAATTACGGCTCAGATCTATTTAAATGACTATTCCCTGTGTTTAAACACAATAGTGATGTGATGTCTCTTTTGATATTTTCCATTGTTTTGCGTTAAAGATGTGTCACTGGTGAGTGAACCGGTCTTCCAATTCTGGTCAAATTTGCACAGAAAAAGGAAGCAGGCTGCCGAACGAAAAAAAACTTGAATATTATTTGTGAACAGTAACTTGTATTTGATTTAAGGCAAAAAAAATTGTGAAAGTGGTAGTACTTTGTGTTTGTTCGTATAAATAAATTAATGTAAAATAACCATGCTTGATTATTATCAAACTACCCTCTTAAAAGTTCCCAGCAACCCAAAAAGTACTTCATTGACACATTGAAATGGCCTTTCTGGGTAAAAATAATCCGGTAGTATTTAAGGGGGAAAAATATTTCAGGATAAAAAATTAATCACCTGTGAGATTAACTTTTGAAATCAATCTAAATAAAAATAAAACAAGATGAAATAACCATTCTTTTTATTTAAAGTAAGCCAGTGAACTAGTGAATCATTAAGAAATAGTTCTTTTCTCTGAGTGATCAAATGGGTGCACCTCTACCGTGGAGTACATCCGTGAAAACTTCATTGCAGTATTTCAATTGTTAGGATGATAAATGCATTTCAGATTCATTGTTCTGAATGCATTTCAGATTCATTGTTCTGTTCTCATCAGTCTTGGTCTAATTGTGTGGTGTTCCATTTAAATAGAAAATCATAAACTTGAAAGTAGCACCAAATACACTGTGCAGATTTAGGAATTAACAGATTTTTGTAGCCATTATTTTATGCCTTTATTTCATTTTATTTATGACTCAAAAAAGAAAGTTTTTATTTTTCAGTATCTTTCAGTAAACTTTTCTAGTTGTGCACCACTGTTAAAAACTTGCATTATAGCAGCCTTCTTTGTTAGTGAAATATTTCATAGGCTGTTTTATCATCCTTTCCATTTTGCTCAGCCACATTAGAAACATCTACCACTTCACCATTCACTTTTATCTTATTCTTCAAAAGATTTTTTTTAGGAATAAATGCTCACAATAAATCAGTAAGATAGCACTACATTTATTTTACAAATCGAATAAACAGGAAATGCAAGAAAAATAAAACTGCTTGCAAGAAAAGTTTAAAGAAGTAGAAAAAGGTAAAGGTCATAGGTGAAGTAAATGTTGCCTGTATGAGGATCAAATGGAATCTTGGTGAAATGAGTGGAAAATGAATAAAAATTAATACTTTTAAACTCAGAAGATAAAGTTAACTGATGGGAGGAATATATAACAGGAAAGATTCTAATAACTGTGTTGAAAATAGAAGACAGTGTAAACATTGATGATTTAGGAGATTGTTTGGTAAAAGTGGAGGTGTTCAAAGCTGTAGAGCAGTTGTGCAAAATAAATAAATGACCACTCTTTTTTTTTTTTCAAATATACCTAAATATCAAAATCTTGAGCATGGCAGCATCAACAGCAACGGTATTTCTTCAATTGTAAAATGAAACACAGCCAACCTGTTGCAATATTCATTGAATTTATTGTTTACCGGTTTCGACCCGCCTTAAGGGAGTCTTCTTAAGAACTTGTTAAAAAGTATTACATAAATCTAAAAACTCTTCTCAATAAAATAGTACATTTTGTACTAAAGTCACACATTAAAATATATTTTATAGCTATCCATCCGGCAGCCAACGTGTATCACAGTGCCAGCGTCACATCTAACCTGGGCGGCAGCTTACTGCCGACTAGCCTGTACGTTGTGGCGGTAACTAGTTTAATCGCAGATGGCGCCACCTGTTTTTAAGATTTTTAATTTAATATACTTATATTTAGTCACAGCTGCGGTTGCCTTGGCGGGCATAAATTTCAAAATCTTGAGCATGGCAGCATCAACAGCAACGGTATTTCTTCAATTGTAAAATGAAACACAGCCAACCTGCTGTTAAACTAGTTACCGCCACCACGTACAGGCTAGTCGGCAGTAAGCTGCCGCCCAGGTTAGATGTGACGCTGGCACTGTGATACACGTTGGCTGCCGGATGGATAGCTATAAAATATATTTTAATGTGTGACTTTAGTACAAAATGTACTATTTTATTGAGAAGAGTTTTTAGATTTATGTAATACTTTTTAACAAGTTCTGAAGAAGACTCCCTTAAGGCGGGTCGAAACCGGTAAACAATAAATTCAATGAATATTGCAACAGGCTCAGCTTTTTGGCTTTGCTCAGGATTGAAAGTTATGTCTTAAGACAACTAACTTACGAGATATAAACATCTTTAATAAAATAAGTTGTAGGTAGGCACAAACTAATCAGTTGCTAAGCTTTCGAGTTTTATGTGGTAACTGAAATTTACTACAGTTTTTTTTTTTTATGTAAATAAGAACTGAAATGACATATTGGCTACTTGTACTATTCTATTTATTAATACATTTCTGTACTTTTTATATCAAATTATTTGACACTTCACTTTCATTTTAAGTCAATTTTTTTTTTAAAAATACTATTTATGAATATAATATAAATAACATTCCTTTTTTTTATATCTCGCATTTGCTAATATGTTTATTTAATACTAGCTGGTGCCCACGATTTCGTTCGTGTTTGTAAAGAATTTGGATTGATAGCTACTGACATCTAACCACCATAGTGCATGATGGGAGACTCGATGCTATTGCCGCACACAAATGCCAGTCATCTGAGCTATGTAGTTCAGCCAGCAAAGTAAAATATATGGACACGCGTCTTTGATCGAAATACAAAAATATCCTTGATTTACCAATTTCAACCACCATATCTCCCACACACCCACAGTTACCAAAATTCCGCCAACGTTGTGATTGACAGGTGACTCTGTGCTACTACCACACACAAACACCAGTTTTGGCTGAAAAGTGATACATCATGATACATACGTTTTTGGTAGAAATATGAAAGTGCCGAAGGTCGACCTCTTTCAACCACCATATCTCCCACACCCCCTTAGCTACCGACATCTAACCACCATAGTACACGATAGGAGACATGATACCACTGCCACACACAAACACCAATGGTCTATGCTATGTAGTTATGGCAGCAGAGTGACATATACGGACACACATGTCTTTGGTCAAAATACGAAAATGCCCTGCATCAACCACTTTTAACCATCATATCTCCCACATCTCCACAGCTATCGACATTCGGCAAACGTTGTGCACAACAGGAAACTCGATGCTACTTCTGCACACAAAGACCAGTGATCTGTGCTATGTAGTGGTGGCTGAAAAGTGAAATATAGGAAAACACGTGTCTATTAATATATATATATAATTACAGTATGTTACTCTGTGTGATGGGTGAACGGTAAGATTTCGGAGCACACAGTTTTGAATCCCTGTCCAGGCATCACAATTTTGGGTTTTCATGGTTTCCCCAAATTACTCCAGGTGAATACAAATGTCTGATGTTCATCTTAGCAGCCCTTTTTTAGTTAGATTGAATTAAAGTGTCATGGAGCACATGTTACTGTGGCAATTTCCGTTTTCATCTAATTATCACTATATATATAATCAAAGGCGCTAAGTAGCGAAAAGGAATTAAATTAGGATAGGGAAATGAGCCACCACTTACCTTTAGATGATGGATGTGGGGCGTGAACACACAGAAAAGACAAAAAAAAAACAACTGATAATGAAATTTTTGGGACGAGCTCTTTGTGAACAGGAGAACATTATGGAAGATGGGTGATGTTGGAGACTGTCTCACAGAAAGACTGTTGGCCAGGAACATGGTGGGGGTAAATTAAAACAGAGGAAAAATAGGGGCAGTGATACAGAGCTAATACCCGATCATAGATAAATATCCAAACTGATCTCCGGTCGGTGGTTATATATTATATATTAATGGCTCGTGACACAAAAATGTGTTGAAGAACCATTGATACTTTTTGCCTTTAAGGGTCAAATTCCAGAAAACTTTCTTAATATATAATGTCATCAAAGCTGAGACATTACTCTTCATAATCCTGCTTCACTTATCGATTTTGGTTAGATATCCAGGGAGATAAATGGCTCGAGATACAAAACTGGCGTTTTTGAATTATTAACATTTTTTCCCTTTAAGAGTCAAATTCGAAAAATTCCTGTCTTAATATATGAAGTCACCAAAGCGTAAATCTTAATCTTTAAAATGATACTTCCTTAAACAATTTCAGATATGTATCCTGGAAAATAAATGACATGTAACCCAAAAAACAGCATTTTTGAAATATTGACATTTCTGCTCTTTAAGGGTCGAATTACGAAAAAATCCTTTCTTAAAATATGATGTGTCCAAAGTGTACACCATAAGCTTTAAAATGACACCTCATTCATTGGTTTTGGTTAAGTATGAAGGGAGATAATGGCTTGTGACGAAAAAAAAAAATCACCTTACATGCATTATAAATCATACATTCCACTGTTGAAGTAGCATGACTGAACACAGAGCCAAACAACGAATTCCCTGTTGTGTTCTTTCTTGATTCTTTCAATGGTATAACTCGCAAAAATTTGCTTCATCCCTCCCAAAAATACCTCCCGGCTGATTTATTTTTGAAGTGAATTATGTGCGGAACCTGTTTCAAGGCGCTGATACAAAACAGTACTAAAAATTCATACCTGCAATGCAGAGTTACCTTTTTATCTCCCATGAAGTAAAGTATCTTCATAAAACTTCTGGTTAATGTGTGTCAGTTACACTGAATTTAATAAGGAAGATATTTTTTTTGCTCCTGATGTCTGGTTGAAATATCTGCACTCAGCTGTCTTTATTATGTCATCAGATTCTCTCTTTGGCTGCCGCTCCATCGCATGTCGACTGCTATTCCACCGTTGGCTTCTTCTGATAGGGATGTTAAAACCTCATATTAGCTGCATGCTTGCATGTCCTTTTCAGTGGCTTAATATTCTCATCCAGTTTTCTTCCCCACAGTGATCGGTCCACGATTTTTCTGAGACGGGCCCTGCAGCTTAACTAAGAAAAGGTTGCCATCACATGAATTAGCCACAAGTGAACCAGTTTTCCCCTCTCTCCTCCAGTAGATCTGAAAAAGGACAGGGTGATAGTGTAAGTGACCGACCTGGCTATGTTTGCCTGCTAAGGGGTGAGGGGTGTACGCTGGAATGCGGAGTGGAGGGGAGGGGAGGATGCACAGCTGCGGTCTGGGGGAGACGCTCTTGTCCAGGCAGAAGGCGCTGAGCTGTGGAAGGAAACGGTTTCTGTATTTGTGTACAATCCATGATGGTAAATAAAAGTGTAGTCATACTGAGAAGTTGTGATTCTCTTGCTGCCGCTTCATAGATGCTCCCAAATACACGCAAATATTGAGCTGCATAGTCGGCAGGACTGCAGTAGCAAAGTGTTGGATGTCTTGTCGGTCATTGCAAGGGATCAGGTACCTTGCGATCATCAGTGAGTTCAAGAAGAAGATACATCGGACATTACCGTTGCATCTGGCGACCCTGGCCAAAAAACTTCATCCTGGAAGACGGGTGATCAGCATTCTACAAGTCAGCTTATACGTTCAGAGGTGAGCCTTGGCGTGCATTTGCGCAGACTGACGTGGTGATGACTGTGTTTTTTGTTCTCTTTTTTTCTCCATCGTTGGGTCGAATGATTTGGTGTGGCGATAGTGAACTTGACTTCCAATGGTTTACTGTAATTTTAAAGATAATCATTCTCTCATTTTTATAATTTTTATCCTTGTGTTCCAGCCCAGAGTAACTTATTTAATCGTTTCAGCATTTTTTATGGTCACTGTTCTGATTTTTTTCTTCCTTTAAATTGGGTGCAATT
>JARYHS010007068.1:0-47602 GCA_031002005.1 Vandiemenella viatica
AGGGTTTGCTGCTGCTGAACCATGTGATCTAGAACCCTAAATTGAATTTGGTACAATATGTTTTCCTAACAAGAATCTCCTTGACGCCTTTTTCAGTATTTTTACTTCTACAAATTCATCATTTTCTCTAAAAATATTTCTTATCTTCAAGAAATTAATACAAAATATTCTCCTTATTTCTATTATATTATTACTTTTCTCTTGTCAAAACCCCGAATTAAACTGTCTTTTCCTCACAAATACCTATATCAGATGCCTTATTCAACGAATTTATAACATTTCTGAAATACTAATCAGACTACTATTGGATCCTTCACGCTTGCGATCTGCAGTTTCATTATATCCCCATTATTTTCTGAATAAAGGTCATAACAGAGAATAATCAAGTTCTATTTACTATCACGATGTTACGTTCCCATAATCTCTGCTTCTTTTTTTAAATAACCTTACTTTCAATTTTTTAAATATTACAATACTATATTAAGTCTCTGTTTTACTTCTACAACGCTAATGTTTCCTTTCTTGGCCTTCAATTAACTGAAATCAGTGTTATTAACATCATGACAAAATACTTCCCTTTGTCTACCACTTATATTCCATCTTACTAAACTAAATAACACTCATATTTGTACTCTTTCCTTAATCAATCATTTCCTTATTCCTCTGGTAGTTATAATTACGTTAGAGAAACTTTTCATTATGTTTAGCTCCTTGTTCGGCTTTACTCCACCACCCCATATTTTCCGCCAACTATATTTTCTACTTTGCTAATGATGTGACATACATTATTCCGTTACAACGTCAGGTTGTTGAAAGTCGCATTAGAGATGTCGTATCGGACACAAACGCGTGATAGGAATGTATAACATTACAGCACTACAGACGTAATCGCAACGCTGACAGTAAACTCGGAGCTTACAGAGTACAGTACTATACTGTATCTTACTTCTTCGATATTCAAATTATTTATATACGCTTTAATTTTTACAACAAACCTAGGAAACACAAGTTTGTTCCAAAAGGGAATTCACTTAGTCCTGGTAATGATTTATTTGATATTTTTAGATCTTTGCGTGTAACAGTAACGTGCATGGAATATGTGACAATAGTAATTCATATTAGAAACAAATAGAAGCAAACCGTTATGCCACATCTACAGTAGGGTCTGAGAAAAAGTGATGTAGCAGGTTTTACTAGGCACAAGGTTACAAGTGACGTCAGAACAACAATATGTGACTATTTCCTAGTACCTGAAATATAATTTCTGGGAAACTTATATCGTATCAACATAGTAAAATTCTGAATAGGGCTAAAATCACAGGCTCATGTTGGATTGTAAGTAACGACCACACTGGAGGATAGCTATGGATCCTTAGAAATCCATTATAAACAAATTATTTAAATGAAGGGAATTCTGGTCATATGAAGCCAAATGATGTTTATTTTTATTATAAAACTTTACCAACAAAAATTAATGGAGTTAGTTTTTCCAATTACTAATCATTCCATTACTTCTTAGCCAGTCGAAGAGAGAAACTTAAACCTTTATGTTCATGCTTGTTTCAGTGTAGGAGAAGTGTTTAGCTAATAATTAATTAGCTTCAGACTCGTGTCGAATAATAATGTTTTAGTTTAATGCAACAGAGATTATCTGAACTGTCATTAGTTACTAAAGTCCGGACCAGTCTCTCAAACTGATTATGTCAAAGTTAATACAATGCCAGCCAGAAAAAAATTAACTTAATTCCTTGGAATAACACGATGCCACTGCGAGAAATTTAAATGCGACTAATAGTTTTTGCGTAAATCTCGTTGAACGAAAAATGGATAATAATTTGTGGACACTTTTAGTTTTTTTTTTTTTTTTTTTTTTTTTTTTCATTTAATTTTTTTTTTTTTTTTTAAAGTATCTTGTTTGGTCTTTGCGACCATTAAGCCAGGTCTAATTTGTTTTTGTACCAACTGTTGTATCACACTTCAATCATGATATTGTGGACACTACAATGACTACAGTCCAAGACGAACACAACACTTAATTAAAACCACCAATGCCCGGCCAGGCCGGCTGGTGGACACTGCTATCTTAGATTTCTCAACTTCTCGGCTTCACACCACAATGAAACATGCCCTGTTTGTAGTATGACGTATCTCGCCATCCTATATTTATATGTATTTTTCAGATTATTTTATTGAGTAATTTATTAAGGTTCTAGATTAGATTTTATATACTGATCTCGGGATACCAAAATTGTTAAATTAATATGCAAGGTTTCTTATATGAGTGGAGCCAATGTAAATATGCGAGTAAAATAATGCTGGTTAGAGCGAGGGCTTGGAGGCTTCTAGGTGATGGTCGGTAGCAGTACCATTATCACCCCGCCTAAGCGACGCCACAGGGACAATACCCACGCTATCGCTTCTCGTTACGACCGGTCAAGGTTGTGTGTATTGCCCCTTTGCGTGGGACGCGAAACTGTGAAGGCTGACTATCTCCTCCCCCCACCAAACCTACGCGTGGGCTTATTTTCTGACCCCATGTTCCATCAGTTTCGAGAAGGAGGAGTTATCGTTTTCCTCGCGGGAAACTGGATGCGTAGTCAAACATTCTGAACCGGGACGTGCCCTGACACAGTTCAACATTCTGGCCTGGTACGACTCTGGACTGGGCCATGCTGTGACACAGACCCCTGAGACTGTTGGCTGGATCGCGGGCGGCGATCCTTGTCTGCAAGGCTACAAGAACGGACCCGACTGGTCGTGGAGTTTACTCCGCGCAGCGCCAGACTGTGTCGCTTTTATCACGTGCAGTCTACTGGATAGTAATGTGCTCTTACGCAAGGCCAAAGTTCCGTCTGTTTCCCGAGACAGTAGACGAACTTGATATTAGGATCTTAGCTCTCATCACGCAGAGACCCTCTGAGCTAGTTGGTATATTTTGCAGAACATTATGTGTTGTGAAGGCCCCTTCTTTTTCACGAATTCTATAACGTTTCCTTTTATTAATGGCGCCCGAGAGTAATTTTCATTATTTATGTGCAGAATATCAAATTGCTGATGTTTGTTTTCACGATATTTCATACACATTTTGCTAATTGTATTGCTTAATTCAACTGAATATTGCCGAGTCAAAATAACGTTAAATTCAACCATTGTTTTCTTCAGTTAACCGGCTAATTGTCAGGTCTAGGCGTTGCATTGATGTTTGCGTTAACTTGTATTAATGGTAATCTTAAATATTCCTAGCATTGTAATTGCCAAAAGACAAAATAAATCTTAGTTTGTCAGTTTTCCTATAATCCTGTAGCTGTCGAGATTTTGCCCACAGATTTATCATAAATTCCAGGATCATATTAATTACAAAGATCAAAATCATGTAACTCATTTCCCCACTAAACCCGAAAATTACATGTTTTATCCGCGGCACCACGGGTCGAACACAAATCGCAACCACGTCGAAATATGAGCAGTAGATTTTGTGTGACCTCGGTTCATACCAACTTAGAGACAGAGAGGCAGATTTTCTAAAGAAAGTTGATTTCTTTTCTGTAGCTATCTAACAGTACCCCAATCTCTTTTAGGAAAAAAATAAAATAAAAACGTTAAATGTACAGACTTCTTCCCCGGATACTGTTTTTTGAAAAAGTATTATACATAATGTGAATGTAGGCCTACATTTTGATTGCAGTTTTGTTTTAGTAATCTTGTGTATATAGGTTACGTTTATGATGCTGAAAAGTACTAAATACTCATAAATGTAACTTAATCTGGTCATAAGTATCCTTAGCCAAGGGATATAAATCAAGAACACGAAATCAGTGCTATCTGTGCTTCACAGCAGATAGATAAATTTACTTTACTTAATCGCGAGGAAATCTTTCTAGAAAAGCAACGTAGTGAGAAGTTACAAAGAAATAACAATACGATCAGTAGTGAGTCCAAGATAGAGATGCACGCATCCAATTTTTCCCTCTAACAGAAGTGACAGTAATAAATTGCAGTGATTGAAACTGGGAGCGAGTCTTGTTTGCCGATAAGGGTTCGTGACGCTAGCGTCCGGGTTCCATGTCGCTAATGACCCCCCACCACCGCGGTACGACCCGGAGACGACGCCCACAACCCCAAAACTCGTAAATAACAGCTGCGCAAGAATTCGAAGAAATCTACCTGCCAGGAATTGCCATTAAAATCAACCGTTGCTAGCGGCGGACCTTAAATATGCGTATTCCACAGAAAGAGGATACCTTGAACCAGGATCCAGTTGGTTGAGGAATGCGCGGAAAATCCTTCAGTAATACACATGCATACTCAGAGAAGGCTTCCACACATTTGCATCAAACGTGATTGCGGACACACAAACACATACCCCCAACATTATAAAGAGTTGGTACAATCTTCAAAATCACTTTCATCCATGTGAAAGCGTGAAGTTGAATCCTGAATAGCAATGTTTATAAAACTGAAGGGTGTGCTGACAAAATTTCTTACCTTTATTTTCTCTATGAATCCTTTGTGTTTTTAATTTTTCTTCTTGGTTGGCGAGGCGAATTTTTGTTTGAGACGAGAAAAAGTAAGAGACATATAAACTCAGGAGAACTCAATCTGAAAATGTTACACTATTCTGTTTGTTACAAGAGATAACTTTTTTTTTTTAATTGGGTTTTTCCCGTATGTATTGACAATTCTGACACCATTGCCAGTTTATTGCTGTAGTGGTCAAGATATTCCCTTAGACAGGAACGATTCTCTACCACTGATCTATCGTCCCATCTGCTCTACAAGGATATATTCTGCACTATTCAGTGGTAGTGGACAGTGGTACATGATGGCTCCCTCGACTCTCCAGAGAAGGGAACACAGTTTCCTACTTTTGTCTCACCATACCGAATATGCGCTACAGAATCGCTAAACAACTGTGAATCGAACACCACTGACCTCCTTTCGAGAGTAAATGAAGAGCTTATAAATAATAGTACGACTATCATGCTTTGTTTGAAAATACTAGGCTCACGTATTTGCCTGCTTATCCTTATAATTATACCTTAACAGTAAGGCTTGAAACTGTAGACCAGCTTTTGGTTCCAGCCTTCTAACAACTTGATAAAATTACACGAATATTAGGTCTGCATTTAATTCAGATTCTGTATATTAATCTGTAATATCTGTAAATTAATTTCAATGTAAACTACTAATCGTTAAATTAAGAATTTTTGTCTGTCTGTCTATACCTATGTTCGTACATCACGCAGAAATCAACAGGATATACCCGGTAGGATACTTATTATCCTGATATGTTACAAAATCCCGATGATATACCACAAAATTTATATATTTTTATGATTGATCGCGCATAACTCAGAAGCTAATTAATTGCTTTCAAGGGAACTTCACGTAGTAACAGCTATGTCACCGGTTGGGTGTGGGATACTTCCCCATTATACAGGGGACGAAACCGAAAAATTTAGAATTCTTGTATATCTTTTAGTATTGTTTGGCGCAGCTTTATAGCTTGGAAATGTGTATTTCAATAATTGCTGTATGTGCGATGATGATGTGTTCGACTTTGCAATTCTATTAAGTGTTTTACATCACATCTTTTATACACAAAAATATACATTCCTTCACACGTCAGACAGCACTACCACAAATATTGCTTCCAGAAAAGCCATGTGAACATTATCGAACTTTTCAAATTGGTGGAAGTTTCAAGGTGAAGCAATGCACACAAACGTGATTAAAGCACTGCATATAATTTAAATACAAAGGAAAGAAGGAGATCCAAGGAAACGGAAAACCAGAACTAGTCCTCTGCATTTACCTACCGAGCCAATATCTCATGGATTATTTTTTGTTGCCTGCTCCGTTGGCTCAGTTAGGAGGCATCCATAAATTACGTGAGGTGTTTCTCCGGATTTCCGGGCCCCTCCCCCTCTGGTGACCCCCCCCCCCCCCGGTCTGTGAGACGCCCCTCTAGAAATCGCCCTCGCAACTATATGATACCTTCTTTTTAGGTTTAACCCTTACAAACCCTCTAAAATCAACTTCCGCATCACCTGTAGACTTTTTTTTTTTTTTTTTAGCACTACAGTCCAACAAAAATTTCCAACGTGAGATTTCCGTTGACCTCCTTCTCCATATTTGTGAGATTTGGTGAGATTTCGCCGGACCCCCCCCCCCCCCCCCCCTCACGTAAACTATGGACGCCCTCTTATCAGTTGCACAGCTAAGGTACCCGGCGCTAACACGGTTAGCTTGTGCGACTCTTGGTGGTGGAAGAAATTTTCACTATCGCACTTGGCCGACAGCATAGGAAAACTGGTGGTGCACAATTCCTAATCTCACGAAAGTCCTGCGTTACATACCAAACCGCTCTGCAGTGCGTGTGGCGTGAGGGTATATGGCACAGTCGATGCTGATTCTTCAATCGGATCGGTACGTTAAGCATGACGGCCTCTTTGGTGTTTTTTGAATGAATATGCTAGCTCCGAATATCATCTTTTCTCTTCTTTTATGTCTCGTCCACAACACTCTACACAGAACACACACACACACACTATATCACAGTCACACTGTGACCGATAACGGGAAACCAACCGAGTTCATCTTTCCAGACGTTGCCACGGAGTGGCAAGCACCCCCATGGTAACTGCTTACGCTCGGACACGGCATTCATAAGAAGTATTTATTTGTGAATTAACAACACAGATCTCAAATATTGCCTGGTACCACTAGCTACAAAATAAAATTGTAGAAAAGTTTGTTAGGTATCCTTTAGTTCACCAAAGGCACTCCCACTAGCAAGCTATCCCTAGTAGTAAAATATTCTATAGATCGATTGTAAAGTTGCTTATTGTCAACTTGAAGGAATGTTCCTGTAATCTTTCCCACAGAGACAATTCACCATAAAAATCATTTTAATGTGTATTTATCATATCGGGAAACGTCTATTTTAAGAGATAATTCCGGTTAATTTACGTTTTGAAACACGCGATCAAAAAATAAACATCTAAGATTTGAAATATATTTAAATTGAGTAAAGCTACAGCTGAACTTTTATCACCAACTATAGTCAGCATTGTTCCTGATGTTTTGGTGGTAAATTAAATAATTTGGCAAAGTTTCATTAGCAGTTTTAACTAAGAGAAAAAAACGAACTTTTTTACTAAAAGGAATATTAATTTGAAATTTATATCAGTAGATAGCCCTAATTAAGGCGATTACGAATATATAATGGTTTCCGTAAAAAGTATAAGCATTTGTCAGAATAATTAAGTTTTCAAAGATAGATTGTCGCTGATTGTTGCTGATTGTTGCTGAAGCGCGTAAAAATTCCGCCAAGTTGGTCACATGATGACTTCAATTTTAAGATTATAGAAATCCTTTTGAATGTTAAATTAAATTAAAACAGATAGAACATGATGATAGAAAGTCCCTGTAAAAATTTCAAGTTAAACTATTTAGTACTTTCGGAGATATTAATTAAAGAAAAAGTTGCTGATGTCATAGGCTCTGAGAAGTCTATAAAAGACCTTGCAGCAAGCTCACATTGTCTCACTCCGCGCTAGATTTTCAAAGAAGTAACTTCGTAATATGTAGTCTCATTCTTACGCCGATCGCGTAACTCCGCGCTTATTAGCGGAGCAAATTGTTCCATGCGGTAGCGGTTTAGGCAAATTCCAACATGCCGTAATACTCACTGAATTAGGGGGACTTTGTGAGTTTTTGTCTTCTCGTAGAATTTTACTTAATCTGCAATCTTCAAAGAAACTGTTGTTCGATGCTTTATTCACGTATCTCGTACCGACAATGTACGAGTGAACTTTTGCAAGAATATAAGTATTTTATTACTGTTAAACTGTGTTAAGTTATTTTATTTTAATTACCCTTCGCATTTGGGGTTTAATACGAGTGCGTGGCGACCAATTTATTTAATATTATAGGTACCAGAAGGGTACTCATGGTCATGAACTTAATTGTTCACAGTTCAGGTGAAAGTGTTGCATAAACCCCGTGCACTCTTTCCGCCTGACAAGTTGGGTCTGTACATGAAATTTAAGAGGAATTGATATATGCGCTTACTGACGACAGATATGCTAAAACCGTGAAGTTTGGAATATTTGTCTATCTGCCTGCCTGCCTGTCTGTATGCTCGAGCATCATACAAAAAATATTGGACGGTTTTTAATGAACCTGGAAATAGTGGTAGCTTATGTCGCCAGGTAACATATACAATACTCTTCATCCAGATTTGTAACATAATTCCCGATGATAGGGGGCATAAATCAAAGAATTTTAAATTTTTGTCTACCTGTACGAGCATTTCGCTAAACCTCACTAACAAATTTTAACTAAACTTCGGATAGTGTTAACTAATGAGACCAGTTAACATATAGGATACTACTTATCTAGCTCAGCAACCAAAACCATAAATTTTAGAATCTTTGTGAGTACGCAGTCACGAAAAATCTAGCGAATGGATTTCAGCGAAACTGCTGATAATGTTAACCTACGTCATTAGTTAATACGTGAAAATGTTTTTTGTGTGAACATGGAACAAGCAAAAATCAATCATTTCAGCCAAACTACGCATGGTTAGAGCTTGTCACTTTAATGGCAGCTTACATTTTGTATCGCTGTGACATCGACTCGCTGAGAAATAATAAAAAATGGTTTGATTGTTCCATAACAGACTCTATCTGTTTAAAATTGTCTGGCGAAACCTTCCACAGTTAAAATATTTACAACGATTAGATCTATACACGCCTTGACGATGACCTAAAATATATCTATAACATATCGCCTTTGTGAATCAATTAATAATTTTATGTAATACGAGGGTGAGTCAAATGAAAACCTTAAATTTGTAATAAAAAATGGAAATTTCGCGCCGTTATCCTGTAAGTTGGTAAGCGTGCTACAAGCAGCGTGCAGAATGGCCTGTAGGTGGCAGCATAGTGCAGATGCACAAATACCGTTGCAGTATCAGTATAAAGATGGCTGCCCCACTTGAGACTGGCACCAAGGAAGAACAGCGTTCTGTTATTCGGTTTTTAAGTAGTAATGGTGTGAAACCTATTGAAATTCATCGAAGAATGAAGGTTCATTACGGTGATGCATGTTTGTCACAGCAGCAAGTCTACGAATGGAGTAGGAAGTTTGCAAATGGTGTGACTTCAATGGAAGATGCTCCTCGTCCAGGTCAGGCACAACGAGTTGTGACTCCACAGAACATTGCAGCAGTTGAAGCCATAGTGATGGAAAACCGCCGAGTGACACTGAATGACATTGCAGCATGTTTAAAGATTAGTCATAGTGCAGCACACCACATTATTCATGATGTGCTCCAGTTTCACAAAGTGTCTGCAAGATGGGTGCCACGGCAGCTGACTCCTGAAATGAGAGAACGACGTGTTGATGCTTGTGAGGAACTTCTTCGGCGCTTTGAACGAGAAGGTGATGGCTTCCTTGCAAGAATCGTTACTGGAGACGAAACCTGGGTTCACTTCCACCAACCGGAAACGAAGAGAGCGCGCAAGGAATGGCGCCATTCCTCATCATCAAAACCAAAGAAGTTTCGAACAGAACCATCAGCAGGGAAGGTAATGCTGACTCTTTTGGGACGAAAAAGGCGTCATTTTGGAGTATTATATGCCTAGAGGGACCACTGCCACCAGTGCATCAT
Source organism: Vandiemenella viatica (assembly GCA_031002005.1). Classification (NCBI taxonomy): domain Eukaryota; kingdom Metazoa; phylum Arthropoda; class Insecta; order Orthoptera; family Morabidae; genus Vandiemenella; species Vandiemenella viatica. The sequence continues at coordinate 9,680 of JARYHS010007068.1, forward strand.
ACACATATCTCCTAAAAAATCATCTTCGGCCTGCAATCAAATCAAAGCGACGTGGATTGCTGTCATCAGGTGTCCTTTTGCAACATGACATTGCAAGGCCCCACATTGCGCGTACAACAGTTGCAACAATCACAGACCTGCATTTTGAGTGTCTTCCTCATCCACCATACTCACCAGACCTTGTCCCAAATGATTTCCATATGTTTGGACCACTCAAAGAAGCAATGGGAAGAAAGAAGTTCCGTTCTGATGAAGAGGTACGCCACGCGGTGCATGAGTGGTTGCGCGGAGTACCAAAAGAATTTTTTTCTAAAGGAATTTATGCACTTTGTAAGCGCCGGAGGACTTGCATTGAGCGTGGGGGAGATTATGTTGAAAAGTGATACAGCCTTGTACCACTTCTGCACAGTAAATAATATTTAAAAAAATATTTAAGGTTTCCATTTGACTCACCCTCGTAATACACATGTCAGGCAATACTATTTCGAAGTTTGTCTGAGGATCATCAAAAACCATAAAATCTTCCGAATTAGTGACAGTTTCAAATGGTGATAGAAACAAATAATGTTCAAAAACATATTTAAAACAATTTCACCTAAATTTGGAAGTAGAGAAGGAGATCTAAGGAAGAGGAAAAAAAACATGGCTGCTTCTCTGCTATTTCAAATCCAGGACATAATAAACTGTCAAAGAAATGTTTATTATGTGAATTAACACCATTACGCATGACAAAGTCTCGGGCACGGCTGGTATCTATTATATGGGAGTCAAAAGTTCTGAGGATTGCAAAAATGTCAAGTGGTGTTTTGACATTATTCAAACTGGGAGTGAAAGTGACAAGTGAAATTCAAGTACAAAGTACTACTCATGCTATTTAATGAAAATCAAGCCTAATTTAATTATCAAGATGGTGGCTCAGTTCCCCAACAGTAAACAGGAATTATTTCAGATCATAGATACCGAGTAGCATGGAACTTAAGCCAGCAGGAAACATGTTATTAGATAGAATTTTTAAAAGGCAGTTTTGTATAACTCATTATGGTAGATTCACCAGGGTTTTACTGAGTTATCCGGAGAGTATTTAACACAAAACTCTCTTGTAGAAAATTTATGCTGATTGCACATTATCATCATATATATTATTTCTATAAGGTATTTTTTTGTCACAAGCCTGTATCTTCTTTCATGAATGAGGTGTCATTTGGTCTCCACTTTGGTCACAACATATTTTAAGAAAGAAAGTTTTCGGAATTCGAACATTAAAGAGCAAAAATGTCAATATGTCAAAAATTCTGTTTTCTGTATTACGAGTCATTTATCACCCAGGATATCGATCTGAAATCGTTTAATGAAGTATCATTTTAAAGATTAAGATCTCCGCTTTAGTGACGTCATATATTAAGACAAACATTTTTCGGAATTCGACCCTTGAAGGGCAAAAGTATCAATATTTTTGTAATACGTTTTTTTGTCACTAGCCATTTATCGTACTTCATATCTAACCGATACAGATAAATGAGGTATCATATTAAAGAATAAGGTCTCCGCCTTGGTAACATTCTATTTTAAGAAAGGAATTTTTCGTAATTCTACCCTTAAATGGAAAAAGTATTAATATAATTTTCCACAGCGCGTTTTTCTAATTACAAGCCATTTATCTTCTTCGCTACCTAGCCGAAATTAATAAATATCATATAGTTTTAAAGATTAAGGTCTCCAGTTAGGTAAAATCATAAATTAAGAAAGAATTTGGTGACACCATATATTAAGACAGGAATTTTTCGGAATTTGTACCTTAAAGGGCCAAAGTATCAATGTTTCTACAAATCGTTTTGTTTCACGAGTCATTTATCTCCCCTCATACCTAGCCGATATAGGTGAATCATGTATCATATTAAAGATTAAGGTCTCCACCGTGGTCATATAGTATTGTATTTTAAGAAAGGAATTTTTCGGAATGCGACCCTTAAAGGACAAAAAGGTTAATATTTCTAAAATGCGTTTTTTGTGTCTCGAGCCATTTATCTCCCTGGATATCAAGCCGAAATCGATATATGAAGTAGGATTATGGGGAATATGAAAAGGCAACTGAAGGGACAGCGGATTGACTCGTTTTAGGACGTTCAAGCAGCTACGACGATGGTTCTCAACAGCATCCTACATTCTGACTTCCAGAAGGCGTACGGCCAATGGCAGCAGCGCAATTCTAAGTGTGTAGCTGCCCAAGGGTGCTATTTCGAAGAGGATTAAGGAATTGTAACCATATCTTCAATAATTTTTTTTAAATCAGTCCTACTACTTTTGGTATTGACCTTGTATATCTACAACTCCATTATAGTGTCTCGAGCGATTTATCTCCCTTGATATCTGACCGATATAGATAAATGAGAAATCGTATCAAAGACTAAGGTCTCCGCCGTGGTCACATTGTATTTAAGAGAGGAATTTTTCGTAATTCTACCCTTAAACGGCACAAATGTCAATATTCTAAAATGCCTTTTCTGTCTCGAGCCATTTATCTCCCTAAATATCCAACCAAAATCGATAAATGAAGTAAGATTATGAAGAGTAATGTCTCTGCCTTGGTGGCATCATATTTTACGATTTTTTTTTGTTTTTTTTTAAGAATTCAACTCATAAAGGGGAAAAATAATAATGGTTCTACAACGCATTTTTTTGTCACGAGTCATTTATCTCCCTTGATATCTAACCAATATAGATGAATGAGGTATCTTATTAAAGACTATATGGTACCCACGACTTTGTTTGTGTTTGTAAAGGGTTACGATTGAAACCTACCGACATCTAACCACCTTAGTGCAAGATGGGAGACACGATGCTATTACCACACACAAAGGCCAGCCATTTGCGCTATGTAGTTCAGGCAGCAAAGCAAAATATACGGACACACATGTCTTTGGTCGAAATACGAAAATATCCTTGATCGACCAATTTCAACCACCATATATCCCAAAACCTACACAATGACCGAAATTCGGCCAACGATGTGATCGACGGGTAAATCTGTGCTACTACCACACACGAACACCAGTGATCTGCGTTAGATATTTTTGGCTGAAAAGTGATACACCATGACACATACGTGTTTGGTAGAAATATGAAAGTGCCGCAGGTCGACCACTTTCAACCAACATACTTCCCAAACACCCATTGATACGGACATCTAGACACCATAGTACACGATACCACTACCACACACAAACACCATTGGAATATGCTATGTAGTTGTGGCAGCAGAGTGACATATACGGGGACACATGTATTTGGCCGAAATACGATAATATCCTTGATCGACCAATTTCAAACACCATATCTCCCACAACATACACAGGACCGAAATTCGGCCAACGATGTGATCGACGGGTAACTCTGTGCTACTACCACACACGAAAACGAGTGATCTGTGCTAGATAGTTTTGGCTGAAAAGTGATACACCATGACACATAGGTCTTAAGTAAAAATAAGAAAGTGACACAGGTCAACCAATATCAACAAACATATCTCCCAAATGCCGATAGCTACCGACATCTAACCGCCATAGTACACGATAGGAGACTCGATACCACTAACACACAAAAACACCAAATGGTTTATGCTATGTAGTTGTGACAGCGGAGTGACATATACGGAAACGATTGGCGTCGTGCACAGTTCATTTATGAAGCTCATAAACAGTCTCAAGACTGATTAATCATTTAAATGTAAGAAAAACGCTGGGCGTAGGGCTCTGTTCATTTATTAAGATTATAAACCGTCTCAAGGCTTATAAATCATTTGTCTCCAAGAAAAACGCTCGGCGTCGGAATCTATTCATAAATGAAGCTCATAAACCGCCTCCGAGAAAAATGCTCGGCATCGGGCTCGGTTCAATTATGAAACTCATAATCCGTCTCAAGACTGAAAGATCAAATATCTCCAAGAAAAACGCAGCCCGTCGGGCTCTGTTCATTTATGACGCTAATAAACCGACTCAAGGCTGATAAATCATTTTTCTCCAAGAAAAATGCAGCGTGTCGGGCTCTATTCATTTAGGAAGCTCATAATCCGTCTCAAGGCTTATAAATCATTTATCTCCAACAGAAACGCTGGCCGTCTAGCTCTGTTCATTTAAGAAGTTCATAAACCGTCTCAAAGCCTATGAATCATCTATATAAAAGAAAAACGCTGGGTGTCGGGCTATGTTCATTTATGAAGCTTATTAACCGTCTCAAGACCGATAAATCATTTATATGAAAGAAAACCGATGCGCATCGGGCTCTGTTCATTTATGAAGCTCATAAACCGTCTGGGGTATATGAGTAATTTATATAAAAGAAAAACGATGGGCGTCGAGATCTATCATTTATAAGGCTCAAAACCCATCTGGGGTCTGATGAATCATTTATATAAAAGAAAAACGATGGGCGTCGTTGTCTATTCATTTATGAAGCTCATAAACCGACTGGGGTCTGATGAATCATTTACAAAAATGAATAACGATGGGCGTCTGGCTCTGTTCATTTATGAAGCTCATAAACCGTCTCTAGTCTGCTGAATCATTTACATAAAGGCAAAAACGATGGGTGTCGGGCTATCTTCATTTATAAAGCTTAAAAACTGTATGGGGTTTGATGAGTCATTTATATAAAAGAAAAACAATGGGCGTCGGGCCCTGTTCATTTATAAAACTCGTAAACCGTCAGTGGTCTGATGAGTCATTTATATAAAAGAAAAACAATGGGCTTCGGGCTCTGTTCATTTATGAAGCTCATCAACTGCCTCAGGGCTGATAAATTATTTACATGCAAGAAAAAAGCTGAGCGTCAGGCTCTGTACTTTTTGAAGCTCATAAACCGTCTCACAGATAATAAACTATTCATATGAAAGAAAAACGCAGGGCGATGGGCTCTGTTTGTTTATGAAGCTCATGAACCGTCTGTGGTCTGATGAGTCATTTATACAAAAGAAAAACAATGGGCGCCGGGCTCTATCAATTATAAGGCTCAAAATCCGTCTAGGGTCTGATGAGTCATTTATATAAAAGAAATTCGATGGGCCTCGTTCTATGTTCATTTATGGAACTCATAAACCGTCTGGGGTCTGATGAATCATTTATATAAAACAAAATCGATGGGCGTCGTTCTCTGTTCATTTATGAAACTCATAAACCGTCTGGGGTCTGATGAGTAATTTATATAAAAGAAAATCGATGGGCGTCGGGCTCTGTTAATTTATGAAGCTCATAAACCGTCTGTGGTGTGATGAATAATTTATATAAAAGAAAAACGATTGGCGTCAATCTCTGTTCTTTTATGAAACTCATAAACCGTCTGGGGTCTGATGAGTAATTTATATAAAAGAAAAACGATGGGCGTGGGTCTCTGTTCATTTATGAAAATTGATAAACCATCTGGGGTCTGATGAATCATGTATATCAAGCTGTCAAAAAGACCATTATAATATGCAAATGAGGTCACGCGCCAGTTCTTAACCCAAGTTACGGGTCGTGAATTGTATACTAATGAGGGACGGTCCCGTTTCATGGGCGCAGATGTGACCCCCGGATCGTAAATCGTCTATGTGGGGTCGTAAATGTGAATAATATTCAAATGAGGCCACGTGCTACCTCGTAACCCAAGTTACGGGTCGTGAATTGTATACTTATGAGGGTCGGTCCCTTTTCAAGGGCGCAGGTGTGACCCCAGGATCCTAAATCGTCTAAATGGGGTCTTAAATGTGAATAATATAATAATGAGGGTCGGTCCCTTTTTATGGAAGCGGTGTGAGCCCCAGATTGTAAATCGTCTAAATGGGGTCGTAAATGGGAATAATATGATAATGAGGCTATGCGGCACTTCTTAACCCAAGTTACGGGTCATAAATAATATGCTAATGATTTTCGGTCCCTTTTCATGGACGCAGGTGTGAGCTCATGTCGTACAGCACTAATGTAACTCAAAGGGGTAATAAATAATATGCAAATGAGACCGGTGCCACGTGCCACTTCTTAGCCTGACTGAGGGGCCGTGTTATTTAAGCAGGTGTGAGCTCTGATCATAAATCGTCGTAATGTAATAAATAATAATATGCTAGTAAGGGCGACACCACCTCATACCATCAAAGAAGTTGCAGCCTGTATTCCCCCTCCCCCTCCCAAAGTGGTTGCCGCGTGGGTTACGTAATAATATCCGGCAATGCGATCCTCGGCACTAACTACCCACCTGGGAGTCTGGACCACAACTTGCATAGATACGTCTGGAGTGTATGCGCATAAAAATTTCTCAATTACATTGCCGTTTTTCTATTCTGTTGTCTTAAAATATTAATTACTCGCTAATTCAATTTATTAAGCTCGAAATGCAGTATAATATTAGCTTTTTCTTTTTATTCTGGGGTCCTGGGTTCTATATTTTATAATAAGTATTACATATTTTAATTTGTACTAGGGGTGTGACCATTCAAATGATTGATAATTTTCTGACAAGTACAGAGAAATTCACCCCATATAAATCGGTTAGCTTGTTTGCGAGATATGAAATATTATTGTTTAGAGCTATTCACCTCTCGCGAGACTGAACAAAAGGCGTCCGACCGCCGTCAACCCCTCCCTGCGCCCCGCCGCCGACTCTCTCCGCCTGGCCCATCCAAGTGTTAATATCTCATCACTCCGTTGGGTCCCGTCCTGCAGCATGTATAGCAGGAAATAAACGGGAGACCACCATTAGTTTAGAAGTGTCATCTTAACAACACGATCTCGGGCGCCGCGCCGCAACCTTTCGTGATATAATAATTGTAGATTGCACTTGGGTTTGGAGTACAGCTACGCGTTTTAATTTTTTTATTCGTTGAATACGAAATAACGAAATCCTTGATAATTTCCAACATGAATACGACAAAAACATTCTGAAAGCTGTGAACATTTCAACGATTGGGCAAAAAATCTGGTATTTCAGATAGTATATTCCCAAACATCGCCACAGTACGTGTGGAGTAAGAACAAACGACATTATTGATATTGGCTGGTACTGTGAGTAAGCATTCGGCCATACCCTTTTGAATCATCATCCATGCATTATCCTGGAGTGATTTGGGGAATCAACGGAAAACCGAAATCTGTATAGTCGGAAGGGGGATTCGAACCTGCGTCCTCACGAATGCGAGGTTAGATCGCTAACCGTTACACCACCCCGATCGGTTTTTGCTTTGGTCTTAACTATTATGAAATTCCCGTCAATGGTGTAATCCTCTCAATAGCCAAACCTTTCAAATGAATCTATGGACAAACAGTTATGTAGGACACTATGTTACACACATCGCTACACTTAATAGATGTAAATTCATTATTCCATGCTGCACTACTAACCGACCAGGTTCTGAAATATTGCTGCTCTTATACTGATGTCAGAAACAGTTTCAGTGACTTCCGTTAATCTGCTCATAAAATCTTTATCAAGACTTTCAGTCGCTTAAGAATAAATGAGTTGTACAGTGAAAGTTAACTCACTAAGAGGAGAAACGTTTTTATGATTAAAGGGAATAAAGTCTTCGAACTGCCAACATTGTTCTTGAAATTACGATTTACATGCTCGATATTTGCTATAATTTCGACACACATGCCAGTAGGTAGTAATTGATCAATAATGGTTTGCTGTCGTGCTATGTAGTAGTGTGCCTACCTGCACCTTAAGGAGTTGTGTGTGTAGTATCTTCAATGTTGTTTGACGAAAAGTGGGACTAGGGATAAGGAACTGTAAGGAATTCGGCCATGGCCTTTTGAAGGAAGCATCCCGGCATTTGCCTGGAGTGATTTGGGGAATCCACGGAAAACCGAAATCTGTATAGCCGGACGGGGGATTCGAACCCGCGACCTCCCGAATGTGAGGCCAGAACGTTAACCATTCACCCACCACGCTCGGTCACTGTTCGTGGCTTGGCAAGCATGGTTGTGCGCGATTCCGAATCACCAGACTGTCTATCAAAGTCCTGATTTAAATCCCAAAGCTCTATGCAATGAATGTGAGGTTCTGATACAACACTTTTGTTGGAAGAAGAAGAAAGAAAAAAAGGATGACAACTGCATCACAGAGTTCAATGTTATCAATTGCCTAACCATCAGTAGACATACAGCCGGCATAACTTACATTATGTTAGGGTAAGTTCAGGTCAGCTGCGCTGGATAAAATGTTGCATTGTGTTAACAAGCGAGCTTGGTGTACAGTCAATTGCTCTGTATGGCCAAAGCCGCAAGTGCTGTGGATATGTGCTGTACCAATTCCATCATGTTAGGAAATCTATGTGATGCATATTCTCCGCACATGCAACCATTCCATCATGATAGGGTGCGGATGGGATTGAAACAACAAATATGAGCATCATAGCACTGAATGTATTCGATCCAAGGTGATGATTTTTTTATTCATAGCCAATTGAGACATTTTTTTTTTTCTTTGTTTATTTGCTCAGTCCTCGAATAGCTATTCACATTATAAAGTAACAGATTTTCAATTTGCCACGCACTCCGTCTATGTCGTGGCGAACAAGCCTACAGTATTGTGTTTCGGGATGGGCAGAGAAGCCTTTAAACAATTTCGTTTTTGTGGAGGTCATTTGATCTTCACTCTTCAGCTACTTAAAAACTACTACTATCAGTATGCATACATTCCATTATATGTTATATTAAGAGGTTTGCAAAACTATGTGACGAGTATTCACCACACATACAATTTTCACGAATAACTCCAGCATTCGCCTCATGTGATTTTTGGGAAACGGAAAGAAAACCTGACTGTAAAACTGTGCTGCATATCCTCGCCAACTCGATAAAAGGGGCAAAGTTTAGGAAAACTATGTGATGAGTATTCACAACGCATACAATCTTTCAATCATGATAGGGCGAGAAAAGGATGAAAGCAAAATATGTGTGCATCACAGAACTCAATGTATTCGATCAAAGGTGCTGACATAACGTATCAGACACATTAGCGCACACACAAGTCATAACAAAAACCACTATCATGAAGGTGGAATAAGTTAGTGTAAGTTCAGGTTAATTCTTATTTTATCATAAATTGGGAGTGCATGTGAAGCGATAACTTTATATATCAGGGTGGGATGCACTTTTAAACTGCTGGTCCTTATACTCGGCAGGATTACTGGGTTAGTTAACGGTGGTTGCGATAGGGCTAAATGCTCAGCCAACAAAACTGTCTACCAAGTCGTTACGGCCACCCAAGCCTTTTACCATTATTCACGTCGGTACAGCGCCATCGAAAAATATTGAAAAGTGATCTACAATAAGTGTTATATTAGTTTATGTATATTGCCTTCGATCCCCAATTAAGAACTAGTAAATAATGTTACCAACTGTTGAAAGGTATTAGATACTTAATATCAGAAAATTATAATGAATTTATAGAATTAAATACCGATAAATTACAACAACTGTTAGTTACTATATCTGAACACTAGTCTCGCAATCATGAGGAACGCAGGATCAATTCATCCGTCCAGCTATACAGATTTCGGTTTTCCATGGTATCCCCAAATCACTCTAGGTGAATTAATGGATAGTTAAAATTTATTCTCAAATTCATCGATTTTGTAAAAAAGAAATTGTATTATCACGAATTTGTACTTAATTCAGTTGATTATGATTGAAATGTAGTCTCATATTCGCCTATTCCTCTTAGGCAGGATGTCGTGGGTTCGAAGTTCTGAAACATGTAACGCAAGTTTTAATCTTTAAATAGTCTTACGACGTATGAAAGAACAAATAGATTTTCTGACATGTACAGAGAAATTCAAACCACAAAAATCGGTATGGTTGTTTCCAAGATACGAAATGTTATTGTTTAGACCTACTCACCAGACTGAATCCTCCGCGCCCGACCACCACTCACCTGAAGGTATGATCTCTCCGCTGGGGCCGGCAGCAGTATACATTTATAAAGTTCTTAAACCCTCTGGGGTCTGATGAGTCATTTATATAAAAGAAAAACAATGGGCGTCGTTCTCTCTTTATTTAAGATACTCATAAACCGTTTGGAGACTGATGAATCATTTATATAAAAGAAAAAGAATGGGCGTCGTTCTCTGTTCATTTATGAAGCCCATAAACCGTCTGTGGTATGATGAATAATTTTATATTAAAGAAATATGATGGGTGTCGTTCTCTGTTCATTTATAAAACCCTTAAACCGTCTTTGGTCTGATGATTCATTTATATATCATAAAAACCTTGGGCGTTGGGTTATGCTCAATTATAAAGCTCATAAATCCGTCGGGTCTTATGAATCATATATATAATAGATAAACGTTGGGCGTCGTTCTGTGTTCATTTATGAATCTCATAAACCGTCGGGGGTCTGATGAGTCATTTATATAAAAGAAAAAGGAAGGCCGTTGGGCTCTGTTAATTTATAAAGCTTATAAACCGTCCAGGATCTCATAAGTCATTTATATAAACGAAAAACAAAGTGCGTCGGGCTCAATTCATTTATAAAGCTTATAAACCATCTGGGGACTGAAGATTCATTTATATAAAAGAAAAACGAAGGGCGTCTGGCTCAGGTCTATTATAACGCTTATAAACCGTAAGGGGTCTGATGAGTCATTTATATAAAAGGAAAACGAAGGGCGACGGGATCTGTTCATTTATAAGGATTATAAAACATCCTAGGTCTCATGAGTCATTTATATAAAAGATAAACGAAGGGCGTCGGGCTCAATTAATTTATAAAACTTATAAACCGTCTGGGGTCTGATGTTTCATTTATATAAAAGGAATACGACGGCCGTTGGGCTCAGTTCATTTATAAAACTTATAAACCGCCCGGGGTCTCATGAGTTGTATATATAAAAGAAAAACTATCGGCGTAGGGCTGTGTTCATTAATAAAGCTTATAAACCATCCGGAGTCTGATGATTCATTTATATAAAAGAAAAACAATGGACGGCGGGCTCTGTTCATTTATAAAGCTTATAAATCGTCCGGGGTCTGATAAGTCACTTATATAAAAGAAAAACGATGGCGACGGGCTTAGTTCATTTATAAAGCTTATATACCGTTCGGGGTCTGATGAGTCATTTATATAAAAGAAAAACGATGGGCGTCGGGATCTGTTCATTTATAAAGTTTATAAATCTTCCGGGGTCTGACGAGTCATTTATATAAATGAAAAACTATGGTAGTCTAGCTCAGTTCAATTATAAAGCATATATACTGTCCGGGGTCTCATGAGTGATTTATATAAATGAAAAGCGATGGGCGTCGGGCTCAGTTCATTTATAAAGCTTATAAACCGTCCGGGGTCTGATGAGTCAATTATATAAAAGAAAAACGATGGGCGTCGGGCTCTGTTTATTTATAATGCTTATTAACCGTCCGTGTTCTCATGAGTCATTTATATCAAAGAAAAAATGTGGGCTTCGGGTTCTGTTGAATTATAAAGCTTATAAACCGTCCGGGATATGATGATTCATTTATAAAAAAGAAAAACGATGGGCATTTGGCTCTGTTCAATTATAACGCTTATTAACCGTCGGGGTTCTCATGAGTCATTTATATAGAAAAAAAACGAGGTGCGTCGACCTCAGTACATTTATAATACTGATAAACTATCCGGCGTCTGATAAGTCATTTATATAGCAGAAAAGCGATGGGCATTGTTCTCTGTTGAATTTTAAAGGTTATTAACCGTTGGGGGTCTCATGAGTCATTTATATAAATAAAAAACGAGGTGCGTCGTGCACAGTTCATTTATAAAGCTTATAAACCGTCCGGGGTCTGATGAGTCAATTATATAAAAGAACAACGATGGGCTTCGTGCACAGTTCATTTATAAAGCTTATAAACCGTCCGGGGTCTGATGAGTCAATTATATAAAAGAACAACGATGTGTAACATAACAGTAGCATTCCGCCGCTCCGAAATGAGCGGATGACTACATTGTTTAAAGTCAGTCGTTATCGAGGTATGGTAGCGGACGGCTCGTGTCGCGTAATGTGAGACGCTATACGAACTGTGCGGGTGTAGCAAGAAGTAAGAAGAAGAATGAACTAGCTTAACCATTGCGGCGTATGTTTTAAATTGATTTGGACAGTGTGTTGAGATACCAGAACAGTAAAGTGTGGCATCGGAAGTAATTTCGTGTGGACTGATTTGGATTATTAACTTTCCTTTTTTTTCTAAGAATCTTGCAATCGACGGATCACGAAGTTTCAATAGCCTTATCATCTAAATTCTGATAGTGGCCAACTGGTTCGATGTGTACTTTATTCTAATAAATGTGTGGAGAACCTATTTTCATTACTTAATACTTGAAGATTTCTCTTAATTAGTTATCCTCACACTTTTATCGGACTGGTTTGGACCCTATCTGGCGACCGGCGGCGACTACGAACTCATCTATCCGGCTTCTAGTGCTGTATGTTAGTAATTGAAACTTTAGCAAGCACGAAGTTCGGTCTACAGTAAGTAAGTATCATGTCAACCCCAAGAAAGGCAATAGTCTTACATGGCGACGAGTGACAGGACTGTGGGGTAGAAATTAGTACTAGGAGGAGAGACAATTTTTCTCAAATCCTAGGAAAACACACAAAGAAAAAAAAGGAAAACTAGTGATATCAAGACGACTACAATCGAAACAGGTGTCGACAATACCCAAAGGTGTGGAAGAACACCCACTCGACGAAGGCAGCGCGGCTGGTCAAGGAGCAGCGGGGAAGATATTCTACATTGTTCGGCGCGGAGCTGGGCAGCCGAGACGACGAAGGCGGGAGAAAGAAGAATCGTCGTGCAGAGTCTCCGAAAGCTAAGGACGCGCTGTGCGCTGCTTATTTGGCTGTTTTTGAAGGCTTAAATCCTTCCCTAATTTTTTCCTCATAATTTTCCTTTTTTCTCTGTGAAATATCGAGGAAGAAAATCGGACAAGATTTTTCTCTCCTAACTCGACAATACATTTTCTTCTCCTTTGCCATCTGTGATGACAGAAGCAATTATTTAAATTTCACCTGTAATTATTCCTATAGTGCAACCTTGTGTTTCCTTTTTTCTTTAAATGGCATGCTTAGCTAGATAGCTTGCAGCAGCTGGCGCTTCGTGTATAACGGCGTTGTTGTGGTCTGGTTGTCTGATTCGCGGGAAGCGAATTTACAATATTTTTTGGATCCAGTTATCTGTGTAAAATTTATAATCATGCCGGGTACGGAAGGAGACGCTAGTCTAAGTCTCGCTGAGGTGGTGGAAATCCTGAGAGCGGAAATGCGCTCACTAAAGTCAGATATGAGTACGAATATTGAAAGCTTAAATTCCAAGTTTGAAAATTTAAACACAAATTCTGAGTTTCAAAATTCCAAGTTGGAAAATTTAAATACGAATTCTGAGATCTTAAATTCCAAGTTTGGAAATTTAAATTTGGATCTCAAATCAAGTACTGAAATCCTCCATGATAAATTTGAACATCTAAATTCAGACCTTAAGTCAAGCACTGAAATCCTCCATGATAAATTTGAACATCTAAATTCAGACCTTAAGTCAAGCACTGAAATCCTCCATGATAAATTTGAAAAGTTAGATTCAGATCTTAAGTTAAGTACTCAAACCTTTGATTCCAAGCTCGATAATCTAAAAGCTGAGCTAAAGTTTGACGCGGAAGTATTACATTCTAAGTCTCTGAAAGAACACAAATCCCAAATAGCTGAATTACGTAAGGATATGGAAGAGTATCGTGCTTTGTGTAATATGCGAGCAGAGGACTTAGCAACCCAGTTTTCCGATTTAAAACAAGATTTAAAGGGTGAAACTAATAGTTTGCGCCAGGAAACCGACGCCTTGCAAGAACAGTATGCACAGTTACAAGAAAAAAGCGATAGTCATTGCCACCGTATAAAGACGATAGAAGGACAGTTCCAAACATTGCAAGAAGGTACCCGACAGGGCTATGCGGAAGTGAAGTTTGGGATGAAAGAGATAACTGCGGAGGTGGAACAGCTGGATGAGAAGTTGGAGAAATTAAAAGTGTCAACTGCCGTATTTGTGGATGAAAGAATGAAGGTACAGGCTCCGCTAATTATAAAACAAGAAGTATTAAAACAAGTACCGGGTGTAGTGAGAGAAGAGTTCTGTAAATACCAAGAAACCGGAAAGGGCACAGTAATTCCTGTTCAATGCTACGACGAAAAGATTGATTGGGAAGAATTTTCTGACCGAAATGGCATCCATCCTGTAAAGTTTATTAAAAATTTCGAAAATTTTCCACCTTTTATGGCTGCTAGTGAGGAGAAGAAAATTAATATGGTAATAAAACATTTAAGAGCAGGACCTCGACTGTGGGCAGAGCAATTGGAGGAGGAATTTTCATCTTTTGAGCAGTTCAAAGAAGATTTTTTGAATCTTTACTGGTCGGCAGAACGGCAGATCGCCGTAAAATCAGAATTAATGTGCGGTGACCGTTATGATCCGAGAAGAGGATCGCAAACCGATTTCTTCATGCGGTGCTATGCATCTTGTCGATACTTAGACCAGCCTCATAGTGAAGAAGAGTATGTACGAATGATTGCGGCTAGGTTACCGGAACAGACACAGCTAATACTTACTAGCCACAAGATCCGCTCCATAAAGGATGCTGTAGATATGCTGGGAAGATTAGATGTACAAGAGCAAAGAATGTACAGAACAAGATACCAGGGACAACATAACATTAATCATTTTCAAAATAACGGATTCAGACAGGAAAACCACCGAAGACAAGGGAATAGAAATTTTCGGCAAGAACCGGAAAACTCATGCCGGCAAGACGGAATTCAAAAGGAAAACATAGAGGAAGGAAAATCTCATAGACGGTTCCAGAATCACAACTACCGACCGCAAAATGAAGAACAGAGGGTAGCCGTGGTTTCAGAAGACAATACCAGACATTTAAACTAGTGCCTGCCACTGAGAAGGCTTCGCCAGCGGCGGAGGCAGAAAAGAGGCCGAATACAGCGAAAATATTACAAGTCAAAGAAGAAAAAATAGGCTTGAGGAAAAAGAAGAATCAACCAGAAATATGTCTATATGATACAGTATTTAATAACGAGGCTGAAGAGGAACTGACAAGATACGAGAACATTTTATTAACCAGTATAAGTGGAGAATTGAGAGCGGATAAACTAGAAGATTTTAAGGAAGGCAATATGGAAATTGAGAATGACGAGTACCAGAAGACTGAAATTAAGTTGATAGAAATCGATGTATCCAGAGAAGAAACAAATAGCGGTAAAGTGAGCCGGGAAGTAATTGAACTGACACCCCAGCAATATGTCAAAAATAACAGAAGCATGCGCGCGCGTGACAGCAACCAGCGCTCGCGCAACAGTCAATGCGTAAGCAGTATAGTAACCTGTGCCAAAAATAAGTTAAAGTGTGCGGCAGCCACGGGCGCAGTAAACAAAGAGGGCGGAACATTTTTATCGACTGAAGAGTATTATGGAGATAATAAGTCAGTACCAATGGACTGCGGAGTATATGAAGAAGATGACTGGAAATTAAAGCAACCGCAGATACATAAAGAAAAGAAGAGAATCGACCGGAAATATATCAAATGGAAGTGGAAAGCTAACGTGACAGGGGTGGAGATGAGCCCTTCATCTATGGATGTTGGACGAGGATGTCTACTCACTCC
This sequence comes from Vandiemenella viatica, assembly GCA_031002005.1. Lineage (NCBI taxonomy): Eukaryota > Metazoa > Arthropoda > Insecta > Orthoptera > Morabidae > Vandiemenella > Vandiemenella viatica. Next base: position 25,343 of record JARYHS010007068.1, read on the forward strand.
GCAATGGTCACGAATAGGGGACACCCTTTATCCTCATTTTTCTTAATTTTTTTATTTGGCGTATGCCTATTTCCTCACCGCTTCGGCGAATAAATCCTTGACTTTTCCGGCTAAAGCCAGCGAAATAAATCTACATTTCCAATTACCCTACCCTGCCTGAAATATGCCAAAGCAGCAGCAGCAACAACAGTAGGCTTTGTGTAGTGCAGTGTAGTGCAGTGTAGTGCGTGAAGCGTGAAACGAAGGGTGACGCGCTCTGTTCATTTATAAGGATTATAAACCACCCAAGGTCTCATGAGTCATTTATATAAAAGATCAACGAAGGGTGCCGGGCTCAGTTCATTTATGAAGCATATAAACCGTTCGTGGTACGATGATTCATTTATATATAAGAAAGACGACGGCCGTCGGGCTACGTTCATTTATAAAGCTTATAAACCTTCAGGATTGTAATTAGTCATTCATATAAAAGAAAAACGAACAGTGTCGGGCTGAGTTCATTAATACAACTTATAAACGGTCTGAGGTCTGTTGTTTCGTTTATATAAAAGAAAAACAATGGGCAGCGGACTTTGTTCATTTATAAAGCTTATAAACCGTCCGGGGTCTTATGAGTCATTTATATAAAAGAAAAACGATGGGCGTCTGTCACATTCCATTTATAAAGCTTATATACCATCCAGGGTCTCATGAGTCATTTATTTATAAGAAAAACGATGGGCGTCGGGCTCAGTTTATTTATAAAGCTTATAAACCGTTCGAGGTGTTATGAGTCATTTATATAAAAGAAAAGCAGCAGGCGCCGTGATCTGTTATATAGCTTATAAACTATTCGGGGTATGACGAGTCATTTATTTAAAATAAAAACTATGGTAGTCCAGCTCAGTTCAATTATAAAGCATATGTACCGTCCGGGGTCTCATAAGTCATTTATATAAAACATAAACGCTGGGCGTCGGGCTAAGTTCATTAATAATGCTTATAAACCTTCCGGGGTCTGATGAGTCTTTTATATAAAAGAAATTCGATGGGCGTCGTGATAAGTTCATTTATAAAGCTTATAAACCGTCCTGGGTCTGATGATTCATGTATATATTTGAAAAACAACGGTCATCGGGCTCAGTTCATTTATAGAACTTATAAACCGTACAGGGTCTGATGATTCATTTATATAAAAGAAAAACGATGGGCGTCGGGCTCTGTTAATTATAAAGCTTATAAACCTTCGGGGATCTCATGAGTCATTTATATAAAAGAAAACGAGGAGCGAAGGCTAACTTTATATATAAAGCTTATAAACCATCCGGCATCTGATGAGTCATATATATAACAAAGAAACGATGGGCGTCGGGCACTGTTCATTTATAAAACTTATAAACAATACCGGGTCTGATGATTCATTTATATAAAAGAGAAACGATGGGCGCCGGGCTCTGTTCATTTATAAAGCTTATAAACCTTCCGGGGTCTGACGAGTCATTTATATAAATGAAAAACGATGGCTGTCGGGCTCAGTTCATTTATAAAGCTCATAAACCGTTCGGGGTCTGATGATTCATTTATATAAATAAAAACGACTGCCGTCGGACTAAGTAGGTTTATAAAGCTTATACACGGTCCGGGGTCTGATGAGTAATTTATATAAAAGAAAAACAATGAGCGTCGGGCTCATTTCATTTATGAAGCTTATTAACAGTGCGGCGTCTGATGAGTCATTTATATAAAAGAAAAACGATGGGCGTTGGGATCAGTTCATTTAGAAAGCTTATAAACCGACCGGGGTCTGACGAGTCATTTATATTGAAAAAAATCGATGGGCGTCGGGCGCCGTTCACTTATAATGCTTACAAACCGTCCAGGGTCTGATGAGTCATTTATATAAAAGGAAAACGATGGGCGTCGGGCTCTGTTCATTTATATAACTTATAAACCGTCAGGGGTCTCATGAGTCATTTATAGTTAAGAAAAACTAGGAGCGTCGGGATCAGTTCATTTTGAAACTTTATGAACCGTCCGGGGTCTTATGATTCATTTATATAAAAGAAAAACAATGGGCGTTGGGTCTTTTTATTTATAAAGCTTATACACCGTCCTGGGTCTCATGCGTTATTTATATAAAAGAAAAACGATGGGTGTCGGGTTCTGTTCATTTGTAAAGCTTATAAACCTTCCGGGGTCTGATGAGTCTTTTATATAAAAGAAATTCGATGGGCGTCGTGATAAGTTCATTTATAAAGCTTATTAACCGTCCTGGGTCTGATGATTCATGTATATATTTGAAAAACAACGGTCATCGGGCTCAGTTCATTTATAGAACTTATAAACCGTACAGGGTCTGATGATTCATTTATATAAAAGAAAAACGATGGGCGTCGGGCTCTGTTAATTTATAAAGCTTATAAACCTTCGGGGATCTCATGAGTCATTTATATAAAAGAAAAACGAGGAGCGAAGGCTAACTTTATATATAAAGCTTATAAACCATCCGGCATCTGATGAGTCATATATATAACAAAGAAACGATGGGCGTCGGGCACTGTTCATTTATAAAACTTATAAACAATACCAGGTCTGATGATTCATTTATATAAAAGAGAAACGATGGGCGCCGGGCTCTGTTCATTTATAAAGCTTATAAACCTTCCGGGGTCTGACGAGTCATTTATATAAATGAAAAACGATGGCTGTCGGGCTCAGTTCATTTATAAAGCTCATAAACCGTTCGGGGTCTGATGATTCATTTATATAAATAAAAACGACTGCCGTCGGACTAAGTAGGTTTATAAAGCTTATACACGGTCCGGGGTCTGATGATTAATTTATATAAAAGAAAAACAATGAGCGTCGGGCTCATTTCATTTATGAAGCTTATTAACAGTGCGGCGTCTGATATTTATATAAAAGAAAAACGATGGGCGTTGGGATCAGTTCATTTAGAAAGCTTATAAACCGACCGGGGTCTGACGAGTTATTTATATTGAAAAAAATCGATGGGCGTCGGGCGCAGTTCACTTATAATGCTTACAAACCGTCCAGGGTCTGATGAGTCATTTATATAAAAGGAAAAACGATGTGCGTCGGGCTCTGTTCATTTATATAACTTATAAACCGTCAGGGGTCTCATGAGTCATTTATAGTTAAGAAAAACAGGAGCGTCGGGATCAGTTCATTTTGAAACTTTATGAACCGTCCGGGGTCTTATGATTCATTTATATAAAAGAAAAACAATGGGCGTTGGGTCTTTTTATTTATAAAGCTTATACACCGTCCTGGGTCTCATGCGTTATTTATATAAAAGAAAAACGATGGGTGTCGGGTTCTGTTCATTTGTAAAGCTTATAAACCGTCCGGGGTCTGATGAGTTATTTATATAAAAGAAAAACGATGGGCGTCGGGTTCTGTTCGTTTATAAAGCTTATAAACCGTCCGGGGTCTGATGCGTCATTTATATAAAAGAAAGTCGATGGGAGTCGTGCTCTGTTCATTTATAAACTTTATAAACCGTCCGGGGAATGACGAGACATTTATATAAAAGAAAAAAGAGGGCCTGTGGACTCAGTTCATTTATAAAGCTTAAAAACCGTCCGGGGTCTCATGATTCATTTATATAAAAGAAAATCGATGGGCGTTGGGCTCTGTTCATTTATAAAGCTTATAAACCGTCCGGGGTCTGATGAGTCATTTATATAAAAGAAAATCGATGGGCGTCTGTCTCTGTTCATTTATAATGCTTATAAACCGTCCGGGGTCTCATGAGTCATTTATATAAATGAAAATCGATGGGCGTCGGGCTCTGTTCAATTATAATGCTTATAAACCGTCCGGGGTATGATGATTCATTTATATAGAATAAGAACGAGGGGTGTCGGGCTCTGTTCATTTTTAAAGCTTAGAAACCGTCCGAGGTCCCATGAGTCATTTATATAAAAGAATAACAATGGGCATCGGGCTCTGTTCATTTACAAAGCTTATAAACCATCGGGGGTATCATCAGTCATTTATATAAAATAAAAACGAAATGCGTCGGGCACAGTTCATTTATAAATCTTATAAATAACCCTGCGTCTGATGAGTCATTTATATAACAGAAAAACGATGACCGTCGGGCTATGTTCATTTATAAAGCTTATAAACCGTGCAGGGTATAATGATTTATTTATATAAAAGAACAACGAAAGGCGTTGAGCTCTGTACATTTATAAAGCTTACAAACCGTCCGGGGTCTGAAGAGTCATATATATAAAAGAAAAACTATGGGCGTCGTGCTCAGTTCAGTTATAAAGCTTATAAAGTGTCCGGTGTCTGATGAGTCAATTATATTAAAGAAAAACGATGGGCGTCGTGCTCTGTTCATTTATGAAGTTTATAAAACGTCCGAGGTGTGATTATTAATTTATATAAAAGAAAAACGACGGCCAACGGGCTAAGTTGATTTATAAACCTTATAAATCGTCCGGGGTATGATGAGTCATTTATATAAATGAAAAACGGAGGGCGTCGGGCTATGTTCATTTATAAAGCTCATAAACCATTCGGGGTCTAAAGAGTAATTTATATGAAAGAAAAAAAAGGGCGTCGTGCTCAGTTCATATATAAAGCTTATAAACCGTCCGGGGTCTGATGAGTTATTTATATGAAAGAAAAAAGGAGGGCTTCGTGCTCTGTTGATTTAGAAACCTTATAAACCGTCCGGGGTCTCATTAGACATTTATATGAAAGAAAAAAGAAGGGCGTCGGGCTCAGTTCAGTTATAAAGCTTATAAACCGTCCGGGTCTCATGAGTCTCTTATATGAAAGAAAAATGAAGGGCGTCGGGCTCAGTTCAGTTATAAAGCTTAAAAACCGTCCGGGGTCTCATGAGTCTCTTATATAAAAGAAAAATGAAGGGCGTCGGGCTCTGTTCATTTATAAAGCTTATAAACCGTTCGGGGTCTCATGAGTCATTTATATGAAAGAAAAATGAAAGGTGTTGGGCTCAGTTCATTTATAAAGCTTATAAAACGTCCGAGGTCTGGTTCTTCATTTGTATAAAAGGAAAACGACGGCCGTTGGTCTAAAAGTAAGTCCATTTATAATCCTTATAAACCGTCCGGGGTCTCATGAGTCATTTATATAAAAGAAAAACGAAGGGTTTCGTGCTCTGTTTCATTTATAAAGCTTATAAACCGTCTGGGGTCTGATGAGTCATTTGTATGAAAGAAAACGAATTGCTTCGGGCTCTGTTCATTTATAAAACTTATAAACTGTCCGGCATCTGGTTATTTATTTATATAAAACGAAAACGATGGGTGTTGGGCTAAGTTCATTTATAAACCTTATAAACTGTCCGGGATCTCATGAGTCATTTATATAAAAGAGAAACGAAGGGCGTCGGGCTCTGTTCATTTATATATCTTATAAACCTTCCGGGGTCTCATTAGTCATTTATATGAAAGTGAAATGACGGGCCTTCGGACCAGTTCATTTATAAAGCTTATAAAACGTACGAGATCTGATTATTCATTTGTATAAAAGGTGAACGACGGCCGTAGGGCTAAGTTCATTTATAATGCTTATAAACCGTCTGGGGTCTGATGAGTCATTTGTATGAAAGAAAAATGAAAGGCATCGGGCTAAGTTCATTTATAAACCTTATAAACCGTGTGGAGTCTGATGAGTCATTTATATAAAAGAAAAACGTAGGGCGTCGGGCTCTGTTCATTTATAAAGCTTATAAACCGTCCGAGGTCTCATTAGTCATTTATATGAAAGAAAAATGAAGGGCCTTGAGCTTAGTTCATTCATTAAGCTTATAAAACGTACGAGCACTGATTATTCATTTGTATAAAAGGTAAACGACGCCCGTAGGGCTAAGTTCATTAATAATGCTTATAAACCGTCCGGTGTCTGATGAGTCATTTATATAAAAGAAAATCGAAGGGCGTCGGGCTCTGTTCATTTATAAAGCTTATAAACCATCCGGGGTCTCATTAGTAATTTATATGAAAGAAAAAATGAAGGGAAATTGGGCTAAGTTCATTTATAAAGCTTATAAACCGTCCGGGGTCTGATGAGTCATTTATATAAAAGAAAAACGACGGGCGTTGGGCTCTGTTCATTTATAAAGCTTATAAACCGTCCTGGGGTCTCATTAGTCATTTATATGAAAGAAAAATGAAGGGCCTTGGGCTCAGTTCATTTATAAAGCTTATAAAACGTACTAGGCCTGATTATTCATTTGTGTAAAAGGTAAACGACGGCCGTAGGGCTAAGTTTATTTATAAACCGTCCAGGTGTCTTATGAGTCGTTTTTTATGAAAGAAAAGCGAAGGGCTTCGGGCTCTGTTCATTTATATAACTTATAAACCGTCCGGCGTCTGGTTATTTATTTATATAAAAGGAAAACGACGGCCGTCGGGCAAAGTTCATTTATAAACCTATAAACCGTCCGTTGTCTGATGAGCCATTTATATAAAAGAAAATCGAAGGGCGGCGGGCTCTGTTCATTTATGAAGCTTATAAACTGTTCGTGGTCTCATGAGTTATTTATATGAATGAAATATGAAGTTCGTTAGGCTCAGTTCATTTATAACGCTTATAAATGTCCGGGGTCTGATCAGTTATTTATATAAAAGAAAAACTACGGGGGGCCGGGCTCAGTTCATTTATATTGCTTATAAACCGTCCGGTGTCTCATCAGTCATTTATATGAAAGAAAAACGAAGGGCTTCGGGCTCAGTTCATTTATAAAACTTCTAAACCGTCCGGCGTCTGATTATTCATTTATATAAAAGGAAAACGACGGCCGTCAGGCTACGTTCATTTATAAACCTTATAAACAGTCCGGGGTCCGTTGAGTCATATATATAAAAGAAAAACGAAGGGCGTCGGGCTCTGTTCATTTCAAAACCTTATAAACCGTCCGGGGTCTCATGAGTGACATATATAAAAGAAAAACTAAGGGCGTCGGGCTCTGTTCATTTATAAAGCCTATAAACCGTCGGGAGAATCTTTAGTTGTTTAATATGAAAGATAAATGAAGGGACTTGGTCTCAGTTCATTTATAAAGCTTATGAAACGTCCGAGGTCTGATAATTCATTTATATAAAAGGAATTCGACGGCCGTCGGTCTACGTTCATTTATAAATATTAAAAACCATCCGGGGACTAATTAGTCATTTATATAAAAGAAAAACGAAGGGCGTCGGGATCTGTTCATATATAAAGCTTAAAAACCGTCCGGGGTCTCATTTGTCATTTATATGAAAGATAAATGAAGTGCCTTGGGCTCAGTTCATTTATAAAGGTTATAAAATGTCCGAGGTCTGATTATTCATTTATATAAAAGGAATTCGACGGCCGTCGGTCTACGTTCATTTATAAATATTAAAAATCATCCGGGGACTGATGAGTCATTTATATAAAAGAAAAACGAAGGGCGTCGGCTACGTTCATTTATAAACCTTATAAACCGTCCGGTGTCTCATGAGTCATGTATATGAAAGAAAATGAAGGGTGTCGGGCTCTGTTCATTTATAAATCTTATAAACCGTTCGGGGTCTCGTGAGTCATTTATATGAAAGAAAAATGATGGGCGTCGGGCTCAGTTCATTTATAATGCTTATAAACCGCCGCTGTCTCATGATCATTTATATGAAAGAAAAACGAAGGGCGTCGGGCTCTGTTCATATATAAAACTTATAAACCGTCCAGCGTCTGATTATTCATTTATATAAATGGAAAACGACGGCCGTCGGGCTACGTTCGTTTATAACCTTATAAACCGTCCGGGGTCTGATGAGTCATTTTATAAAAGAAAAATGAAGGGCGTCGGGCTCTGTTCATCTATAAATCTTATACACCGTCCGGCGTTTGATTATTCATTTATATAAAAGGAAAACGACGGCCGTCGGGCTACGTTTATTTATAAACCATATAAACTTTCCGGGGTCTGATGACTCATTTATATAAAACAAAAATGAAGGGCGTCGGGGTCTCTTCATTTATAATTCTTATAAACCGTCCGGGGTCTGATGAATCATTTATATAAAAGAAAATGAAGGGGGTTTGGCTCTGTTCATTTATAAATCTTATAAACCGCTCGGGTCTCTGAGTCATTTATATGAAAGAAAAATGAAGGGCGTCGGGCTCTGTTCATTTATAAAACTTATAAACCGTCCTTGGTCTGATGAGTCATTTATATAAAAGAAAATGAAGGGCGTCGGGCTCTGTTCATATATAAATCTTATAAACCGTTCGGGGTCTCATGAGTCAACGCGCTTCGCTGTTAACTTCTTCTTTAATAGTTCCTTTTAGTACCAGAAATAATTCATATATGTATATTCTTCAACGAAAGAAGGCTCAGTTTTTCATAAATTCATTTTAATAAGAACGATAACTATTCTAAACCAACATCCCGTCATACAGTCTACATGAGCCCTAGCTTAAACTTCATTTCCAAAAATTGCAGGTTAGTGAATTAGTAATCTCATTTTCCGAAGCGACGTTTTCTTTTAGAAGGTTCGAGTTCATCTGTCTGTCCGTTGATAATAACCAACGAGTTGTAACCGAAAATCCAAAGCACATATACATTTAATGTTATACATGGAACTTTAATCTTTCAATTAATTTTCTTAAATAATAAATTTAATTTTATAAAGTTATTGCGTTTTAGTATTTATCAGCCCCGTTACATCCCCCCGCTAATTTCTATGAAATTCGAAAAGAATTGAAATAGGAATTAATTTATCACAGGTCCCTCAGGTGTTGGTTTTACAATGTGAGTTTTACATAAATACAAATAATAATAATGATAATAACAAATATTGAAAGTTGAAATTTGTTTTCTCTGGCTGCTCTGCTGGTATTTTCCATCTGTAGCAAGCATAAATGTCCACTTTTTTCTTACAGGGTTGCCATCAAGTTTTTTATTTTTCTTCTTCTTTTCTGCACGGTACTCCTGGAACAAGATACATAGTCTGCCAGCATTTAATCTTGTAGAAGAACAAAATATAAACCTTTTTTTTTTTTTCAAAACATCAAACATATAGCAGTAACAACAAATCAGTTTCTGATTAAGGTATTTGTCCATATGAAATGAGGTACCTGGACCAGAAAATTATAAAATATAAAACCAATTGACACGGGTCATTTTCTTGTCAGCACTACTTTCTTTGGAATTCTTGTTTTTCACATTGAAAGAATTATCAGTTTGCCTCTTTGAGCTCACAAAGTTATTTCATTTTATTGCACATTAATTCATCTTTTTCTTCAAAACATTCACTTTCATTGCCTAGTAAAAGTTTATTTTCTTCGTTTCCTTATTCACTATAATCAATATTTTCTACATTAATATCCTCTTTAGCTGTCATAGCCTCCGCCTGTTTACCAAGCATACCATTCAAATAGTTAAAAAAATTCTATTACCTGCCCTTGGTACATTATATTCTTCATAAGACCGATCCTTTTGAACAGTTTTACTGTTGGATAACCGGCAACATTATTTAAATCACATGTTTGGTACCCTGGACCAGTACAATCAACCCTCGCTAATACGACTGGGACACCATTGTTTCTTGCTAATCTAGCATCACTATAACAGCTTCATTTTTATTTCTTCAGTACATTACATTATATTCTAATGCTCCGGTATAACTTACAAACTATATATTTCCTAAAAGAAAAGTACCAATAGACAAGACAATAAACTTTTATGTAATGGTATGCTGTGGTAACAGCTGAAGACTGTACATCTGACCAAGATCGTCAATATTGGTAAATGACAGCTTCCACTTAGTGATTATAAACTTTTACTATCATTACAGTTGAAGAATTGTGTGCAGCCACAACAATCAGTACTATTTACAAGTGTTTTGTGGCACTGAATAACAATAATATGCCAACTATAACTTAACAATAATAATAAATTCCAATATGACAGAGTTTATATGTACACACCTGTGCCCTGCACTAGTGTTAAATCTTTTCATTCACCTTAAACTAATTCATCATTTTCTGAGTTGTAGGTTCAATACCCTGATTGAATTTGTACACAGGATGAGGCAGTAAGCATAGCTTACCCCTCTACAAAAAGGAAAACCCTTTTTTCTATATTTCCAGTTCACTTTTTCCCAGTTATTCATACAAAACAACTTCCTGTTTACAGTGAATCTTACTTTGCCAGAACAGTAACATGGCAAACCAACTTCAAAAATATGTAAAGAACTCTGAAAATGTTCAACACCATTATTCTGTAACTGCTTTGATTCATAATCACAAACATAATTCTCCCCAACACTGGAAAAAATGTCACAGTTTACATCCTTCAAAATCATCAAACTACCTAATCCATCTACCTTCATTAAAGTCTCTTCCATCTGGTTACTTTCATGCTTAAACTCATCTTTCAAGTGAAACCCTTCTTTAACAATTTGTCTATCCTTTACATGATTTACCTCATCATTAATTGTAACATCACTCATCTCATATTTTTCCCTTACAGTATTAGGCCTACTATCATTACTTTCGACTGTATTACCTAATGATTCACAATGAATTGCATTTGTACTTTGTTCATGTAACAAACCTATATCTGTTTGTGACTTGTTGGAGGTATCATGTAATAATTCTATGCACTCTTTAACCTTAAGCTGTTCTAGTTCTACTTTGTTGACTCTGTTTCCTTGCTGAATAAATTCATTCTTAAAGGTATCCCCAAGTTGATTTATCTCATAACTAACAGTCTGAATCTTATGTTCAACATTTTCTTGGCTTTCATGGTATTCAGTAATATGTTTTTCCAAGGTTGTTTCAACTGCAGTGACACGTTCACTAAAATGTGTGTAATAATTTCCTATCTTGTCATGGATTTCCCCTATTTTTTGAATCAATTTGTCGTGAATAGTCCTAAAATCCCTTCTAAGGTCATTTACACTGGTATCAAGCTTAGTCTTGGTCTCTCTGAAATGATCATCGAAACGAGACTGCATTGTAAAATTAAGTCAGTCAGTCTTTGTAGGGAACTGTTATGTTCTGGCTGGGTAAATTGAGAAGGAGTTGATGGAGTTTGTTTATTTTCTGGTTCCTGATGGGTACCTACAGCAGGAGAATAATCATCCTCAAATTGTGAAAAATGGACCCTATTTTCATCCTCTGGTTGAGATACCGGTGTTTTGTCTAAAATTACAGATGGATAAGAGTCAAGTATGGTAGAGGAAGTGTTACAAATATGGAATACCATTTTGTTTTTCGCTCATAATTTCTCAGTTTTTTTACATTAATCAAACAAAACGCCTGCAGCACATACTTTGGGGTATATTTTAATGCTTTCTATATTTTCAAATAAATAATACATTAGGAACATTTTCTAAATTAAGCTTAACACAAAATTTGACATTTTTGGCTCTTCAGATTTTGGGGTACGAATATGGAATAGTCCATTCGTATTAGGTTTTGTTAAATTTAAAACAAATAATGGAGAATATAATAATTGATTATCAAAGAAAACACTATAAAACGAAATAATACAATAAAAAACACACGAAATATACCTTTCTTAGTTATTCATTCCATAATTTTAAGTAATGTCACTTGCAGAAGTCACACACATATCGTCCTTTATCGTAACCTGCACATTCAGTGTGTGCCCACATTTCGCACATTAGACATTTTACCCATTCTTCCCCTGCCTTGTCCTGCGAAAATTTACCTGAGCAAAAGAGACAATCGGCATCTTCATTAGTGGGTTCACTGTTGTCCGGAACGCTACTTAGCGTCGACGAATCATCTCTTACGCTAAAAACATCATCCTCAGAATCAGATGATTCTTGGTTCCTAGGCTTTGGTAGCCTCTGCTTCATTGTCTTCGGTTTATTTGTTGCTATTTTCGATGATTCAAGTGATCTCTTGTAGGGAGACGAGGTTAGGACTGCTGAAGAACCTGCTTTTCTTCCTCTGGTGCCCGGCCTCTTCTTTATTTGTGGAACGGGTGAAATTTGCCAAGGTGTAATTCCAGATTTGTCGGAAGATGTTCCTGCCTTGACTTCAACATTAGCCTTTCCGTTTTTAATAGCCTCGGCTCCATCAGATGATTCACTGACTGGATCCTTGGGTGAATCTTCAATCATGCCTTCATTGCTGGCAATGAAATCTGCTTCCGTAAAAATATGAGGGTTTAACGGATATATTCCTGTCACCCTAAATCCATTTACAGCTATCTACCCTGTCTGGAACTTGAGGTAGGCCTTCCCAAATAGTTCGGCGATGTCCATGTTTGTTACTGGACGTGCATTTTCCCTCATCCATACGCGTACCTGCTCAGAGTAATAGGCTTTCAAAGGACTCATGAAAGTTCTGTCCAGCGGCTGCATCTTATGGGAGGCATGAGGAGGCAGACACAAGATGCTCACATTGTTTTCACGTGCGAGGTTTATAACATCCAGATTTCTGGAGTGGCTGTAATGTCCATCCAGAATCAAAAGCACCGGTGATTCTGCTGTTGGCTTCACCTTTCTCAGGAAATGGTGAAACCAGTCTGTGAAGAGCTGGCTCTGAATCCATCCAGAGGGATGGCATGCAAGAATGGACCCAGGTGGGGCACCTCTTATTAGCTGACTGCTGCTGTTCTTCCGAGGGAATATCAACATAGGTGGGACAAAGTTTCCTGCAGCACTCATGCAGGTGACAACGGTCACAAGGGATCCACGCTCTGCAGAAGAGATGGCTGCTACTTGGCGCTTTCCCTTTCTTGCAACGACGTGGGGAACCTTGCTCTGCACAATGCTAAGACCCGTTTCGTCGACATTGTATATTCTGTCCGGTGGAAAGCTGTGTTTTTCCATCTCTTTTGAAAGCAGAGAGAAAAAAATTGCCACATTTTCTCTTGTAAAACCTAGAGATCTATTGAATGAGGTTGCTATCGGTTTTCGGATAGAAATTTCTTTTTTGTGCGCTTCAAGAAAAGGCCATCCTCTTCCAGCCCATTCACTCAAAAATGGATTCTGGATATTATTGGCTTTGGCAAACTGAAATGCCATCTGTTGCAGATCCTTTCGGGTAAGTCCAAAAGTTTACTTTCCATTGTCATGCTATAATCAATAAGCTGTTGTTCTTGTTCGGGAGATAAAACAGTTTTTCGCCCAAGTTTAGTCTTTGTGGCTAAGTCAGGTGGTAAATTTGATTTTACTAGCCTAAATAGAGTGTTCTGGGAACTTGGAAAGTTGTTGCCGCCTTCAGGAAGCCCATTTTCTTTTCTCTCACATTTTTAATTGCAGTTTGCATGGCAGACTCATCCCACTGCTTTCGAGCTCGTGGAGTCATTTCTGAAGCAATGCCTACAAATAAAAAATATTGTGAAAGTACGGTACAAATATGGAATAGGGGTACAAATATGGAATACTAGTATTCCATATAGTGACATAGCCATCTTGAAATTCAGAAACGCAAATAAAATCTAAAACTAAACATAAATAGGCAACAAAACCCGCCATTTTAACAGCTTAATGTATTAGCTAAACGTCTGTTTAGTAAAAATGTTAATAATTTATGTATTATGCCAGGAATTAAACTAAAAACCACCAACCTCCAAAAATTATTCCTCCCAGTGAATTCGATAATACGGTTTCACCTCACTCGTAATGACTGCCAACTGAGATATGAATGTATTCCAAAGAAGTTTACAATTAATGAAAGTAGTTTTCAAGCAGCTCACCAGAGTACAGCACTTACAAGGCGAAAAAACCATAGTATTCCATATTACCACCCCTATTTCATATTTGTACCTCTTCCTCTATATACAGATGGTGGTGCCATATCCGGTAAATTAGAATTTTTCTGCAACATCATGTTGACAGATTACATGAAAAGTATTTTCATTATTGCCTTTATCCATGGTAAGATCAATTTAAATATTTTTTTAACCAGCACAAAAATCAAACTTCGTATCTCAAACACAGTTAATTGAAGTCCATAAAATTCACAATAGGCAAAGAACGGAAAGTATTTAAATCCGTGAAAATTTAACTATCGAAATGAAAATCCTTCACTGTATTTAAACAAATAAAAGAATGTAAAATGTACTTCCCTTTGTTTCCTTTTTTTTTTTTTTTTTTCTTTTTTTTCGTGATATTTTTCACAGCAAAGCAAAACACAACTTTGCCGGCCACCAATGTTGCTAAACCAAAACAGCTGTCCAGTTGATATGCACTCGAAGTCTGTTGCGGTGCGTATCGATATACAAGTCGACTGTCGACTGTAAATCGTCGTGTGTTGCGTTTTATTTATCTTGCTTTTTTTATTTTAGTTCGTAATAGTTAACAAAATTACCAATTCAGGTGTCAAAGGTCGCCATGAAACGCGCTTCGCTGTTAACTTCTTCTTTAATAGTTCCTTTTAGTACCAGAAATAATTTATATATATATATTTTTCAACGAAAGAAGGCTCAGTTTTTTTTTTTCATAAATTCATTTTATAAGAACGATAACTATTCTAAACCAACACTCGTCATACAGTCTACATGGGTCGTAGCTTAAACTTCATTTCCGAAAATTGCAGGTTAGTGAATTAGTAATCTCATTTCCCGAAGCGACGTTTTCTTTTAGAAGGTTCGAGTTCATCTGTCTGTCCGTTGATAATAACCAACGAGTTGTAACCGAAAATCCAAAGCACATATACATTTAATGTTATACATGGAACTTTAATCTTTCAATTAATTTTATAAAGTTATTGCGTTTTAGTATTTATCAGCCCCGTTACATACCGTAACATTTATGATGTTGAGGGATTCATGTCTGTTCAGTATTTGTTTCACACTCACATTCCTTATTTACATGTATGCTGCTAATGTTAAGAAAGCGACCTGGTGGCAATTTCCCTAAACACCCATCTTGCCTCTTTTTGCATCCAACTACATTTACAAATTTTAACTTTTAATTCTTTCAACGTTCTTGGCAAATTAATCATCATTTCTCTTGGTAACTTGTTCAAAACCCTGACACCCTTACCTAAAAAAGAGAATCTTCCTACACCCTTGTACCTGAAATCGACTGGCAGCTTGTGGTCATGATCATCTTTTCCCTTCCATGCATTAATTTCAATTCTTACACCATTATCTTTCCATCCCTCATCACCAATATATGACTTGTACACTCCCAGGACCCTCTTCGCCCTCCTTCTGTCTTCCAATGAGACCCATTCCAGCTCTTCTATCATATCAGTTACTGATTGTGTTCTGCGATAATTTCCAGAAACAAATCTAGTAGCCCTTCTTAACACCTTCTCCAACTCCTGTATTCGATACTCAGAATATGGATCCCATGCCACACTTCCATATTCGAGCAATGGTCTGACCAAAGCTTTGTAACCCAATTCCTTTACTTCTCTCGTACATCCCCTCATCACCCACTCCAACAAATTCAGAATTTTGAAATCTTTTCCTACTACCTGTCAAATGTGTTCTGCCCAGTAAGCTTGTTATCAAATGTAATGCCAAGATATTTACAAATCTTCAATGAGCAATTGTTTCCTCACCTTATAATCATAATAAACCTTTAGTTTTTTTTTATCTGTGTACCTAATAAGCTGACTCTTCTTTGCATTTATCTTCATCCCATGTTTACCAACCCAACAAGATATCCTGTCCAGATCACCCTGCAAGTGGTCTGAGAATGTTGTGCAGCTGGTCTAATATTGATCATTTGGTGAATATATATTAAGGATTGGTCTATATGTAACTCATTATTAATGGTCCATTTGTAAATTCATAACTGTGTTTCTTCTGAAATTTAAAATATGCTTTTAAATTTATGATGTTATAGTGGTACAGTACAACAGCTGCTCCCAAATTTTTTGTCCTCAGAACCCTAATTGATCATACATTTTTTGGCAGATCCCCATTTTTGAAATTACCAAATTGACTGTAACTTGTAGTTTTAATATTTTCATATTTTACTTGAAAAGAAAGAATAAATTATAAATGAAAAATAATTATTATCAGCATTATAAAACATTTACATACAAGATAATGCAACGTAACTTATTTAATGCAATGTTGTTGAAGGCTATTTTTCCGCAGTTGCTGAGTAATTTAATTCATAAAATAACGCCAATACAACTGTATAATGTAGGTTTATTGCCGTACGCGTTTCGCCTCTCCTCGAGGCATCATCAGCGACGAATCTATTTTAACATTTACATTTATTTACAAACTTATTTGACATGACGCTAAATTGATTTATTTTCTTATTATTTACACTTACTATTTACATTAGTGGATTTCAGGATAGTAACCACCCATCTTTGCTTTCTCTCCAAAGCATGTTTCCGTTACAGCCATTTGTCTTTGCTGTTCTGTACACGATATAAACATTGCGTCTTCTACAATTCGCTTGTTTTCGGTGGCCATCTTATTTTATTTGACGGATTAAATGTTTTAACATATTTACTTATAATAGCACCAGAATTAAACTTAATGTTTGACAATTGAACACAAAGAACTGGAGCTGTGCTTGTTTTTGGTGTAAGTGTAAGCTGAAAAGCCAGTCTCGCATTGGTAAGTCGTCACAAACGGAGGCAGAACCATGATAGCCTTCTCACGGTGCGGTTATGTCTCTTTTCAACAAACATTTTATTTAACTCTCGGACAGAAGATGGAACCCCTGTGACCCTTCCACGGAACCCCAGGGTTCTGCAGACCACCTTTTAGGAACCTCTGAAATACAATATGTCCCAAGTATTAATGATATACATAAAGGTAAAAAAATTAGGCCCATATAAGTTAGTGGTCTAGTCAGCAGAATCATTTTTGACATTTTACTGGTGCCGTGCCTAAGCTTGAAAAATGGTGTCTTAGTTGATGATAATTGCGAATTTTATTCAAGAAGCGTTGCAGTTTCGTCAACATATCACCTCTTCTGATAACTCTGCGATCTAGGGATAACCCTTGACACATTATTGCGCGCTGACTTTGTAGATCAGAGAAGGTTTTTTTTAGCGTAAGTGACAATTCATTTTGTGGTTCCCTACTGCATCTCATTTTTTCTCTGAGGCCCTGCATTAATCATGACTAGATCCAGCAATGGTAACAGTGAGCCATGTATGAGGATGGAGTTTGAGTGATAGCTGAAACGCCACCCTCGACTGGCTGACTGCGCTTCATCAGGAAACACAGAGTACCCACGCCATTGTTGTTGCTGAGTAATCGCGTTTAAAAGTCCCAACACCAGTAGCCTCATTGCGCCACTTTTAAGACGCATTTTCAGAAACTGTGTATTTTCTGAGAGTCTTGGCACAAAATTAGAGCCACATTATACCATCAAACACTGTGATAAGCTTGGTGAAAACGCTACAAGAAGCTGCAGAAGTTTAAGCCAGAAGATTGGGAACACATTTTATCATAGCTCATATGTTCGGATGGCCAAGATATTTCTAGAGGGCCATGGGAAACCACTTCGCAAAGTTCAACAGTAAATAAATAATAATAATAAAACACTGTGTAATTGAAGTTATCCACAGCTGGGCAGAAAACCGTTAATCCATCAATCGTTAACTAACAAAGTAAGTAACATTGCAAAAATTTAACTTTTAATTTAACCTAAAAAATCATTAACGCTCTTCTTAACTTCTATTACACTGAACTTGTGTTAACTTTAGTCCATTACATTGGTTGTTGACGTCATTTCGTTTGTTAGAATAGCACGCTACGGCACTATGGTATGTTTGCGAACGTCAGATAGCCAACAAGTTAGGTAATGCGAAGTGCAAGTAGTATAACTGTTATGCTGAGGTGCAAGTGGGAACACGATGGTTACACATTTCAAATCCAAACAGTAATCGAGTTTAATATTTTTATAATTTAACTTTTTTTAAATGTAGTGCCACTTTTTAGTTTGTGTTGCTTTGGAGTTTGTTAGTGAAATAAATAAATTGATATTCATTAAATAATTATGTTATTGAAACTGGAGGTCTAGAAATTGTTGATGAATGCAGCAATCCTAGCAATAGCAATGAGAAGATTAAAAAATCCTTGGCCACATTTATGTGGTACTATTGCATAAAAATCAAGATTCGGAGAACAGTCAAATCATGAATTAAACTGTGTTTGCCTAGACTTTCTACAATCAAGGCTCAAGTTTCAAGCCTTAATAATCTTAAACAACACACGAGTATGAAGCTGACATCCAAATATTTACAGATTGAAAAAAAAATGAAAGCAGTATCAACTCATTGGTGAGAAAAAAAAAACTCAAATCAAAGAAAATTGCATTAATTTGTGAACCTACTCCGCTCTCTGTTGACCTAAACACATATCATGCACGTGGTAGGACTGACGGCAGTTGCTTGGCATAGAAGTCAACGCTTAATTCTTTTTCAGTATAGGAAGCGCAATCTGCTCCAACGTCGCGCCACGTTGACGCTCACACAGCGAATTCCATCGTTCAGTTCAAATAAAATTCACCATAAATATGTTAGAATGCAATGCACTCTGAAATTAGAGGTTTTCAAATAAAATTAATTATTTGGTAAATAGTTCACAGTAACTTTCTTGTTAATTTTCAAGTATCAGCAGATAATTATTTGTATCAATATTATTTACATTCTGAATGAATTAGGACTCCATAATAAAACAACTGAAATAATTAAAGAAACACTAACAAATAAGACGTCCAAAGTAAAATTTATGGGAGAAATTTCCGAGCAGTTTGAAATTAATTCAGGTGTGAGACAGGGAAATGGTCTGTCTCCACTACTTTTCAACTGTGCATTAGAAAAAGTAGTGAGGGAATGGAGTAAAGCCATCAACACAAAGGGTGCGCAGCTGGGAAGAAATCCAAATAAAATCAAAATAGATTTTCTAGCTTTTGCAGATTACATGGCGGTAATTACTAATTCACTGGATAGTGCAAAAGATCAAATCGAAGAACTAGATAAACAGGCAGCCAAAGTAGGATTACATATATCGTATGAAAAAAAACACAGTTCATGACAAACATCAATGATGCTCCTCAAAATCTTTAACTTCGCAATGGCACAGTAGCGAAAACAAATTGTTTTAAATATTTAGGAGAATGGATAACGAATAACACAAAAGAAAAGACGGCGATAGAAACTAGAATACATAAAATGGAAAGAGCATTTCATATGACAAAGAACGTATATAATAAAAAATCCTTAACATGGAACACAATACTAAGGCACTATCAAGCAGTGGTTAGACCAGAAACGTTGTATTTGGCAGAAACGCTTAAGCTAACAAGATATGGGGATCTTGAAAAACTGGAAAAAGTAGAAAGAAGAATCTTGAGAAAAATACTGGGACCCAAACCTACAGTTCCTGGCCATATTATTAGACGCGCTGCAAATCTTTAGTATTATTAGTAATAACTGCGTGTTGAGTACTATTTCTCATGCAATTAATCTTAAAAGTTATAACAGTTATTTAGGGCACTTAGTTCATTGTTGAATTTTATGTCTATTGTTGCTATTTGACGTTGAATTGTTGACTTATGGTGGCTGTCAGTGTACAGGTACGGACCTGTTCAGTGGCGTACTCGCGTGTAACTGCTATGTTTCTTTGTTCACTTTTATTATCATTTGTGTAATATCGACATCACAAGTGATTGTTTAATAACCAGATATTACTGATTGTGACCTTTAAAAATGGGTAAAAGAGGAGATATTACACCACGTAAAAAAGCAGAAGTCAAAGCCCTCGTTAATACAAAAATGTATTCCAATCGGGAAATTTCACGAAGGTTGAAATTATCTGACACTAGCATGAGGCACATAAGAAAGAAAATTGATTAAGGTGAAGAATAGAGCCCCAGAAGGAAGAATAAATGTGGAAGAAAGCCAATTTTCACCCCAAGGTCAGAAAGATTTCTCAAAAGAATTTTTCTAAAAACAGATTTGCAACAACAAAACAGATAAAATCTCAACTGGAAGAGGCTAATGTGAATGCAAATGAATGCACTGTTTGCAGAAAGTTGAAGGATAGTGATTTCAAGGTTTGTTGACCTGCTAGAAAACCCAAGTTAACAGCCGCAATGAAAGCAAAACGTCTGATGTGGGCTAAACTGTGGTGTGATAAGGATGTGGACTTCTGGAGATCGGTAATTTAACTTTAAAATTATTATTTATGATATGATAGATGCTACGTAGATTTATTTATTCATAATATATTAATTAAGTTTCTTGATTTTTACAGGTATGCTTCAGCGATGAAAGCACGTTTAAAATTTTAAGTAACAAATTTCAGCATGTGCGCCGTCGAAGAGGAGAACAATTCCATCCCGACTGCATTATTCAGACCGTAAAACACCCAACAAAGGTGATGATTTGGTCTGTCATCAGTGGCAAGGGCACAGGACTTCTTTATGTGTTTAAGGGAATAATGAGGCAAGACCAGTACTAAGAAGTCTTGCAAAAACGGTTAATAACGCAGGTCAGGGAATGGTTCCCGAATGGGGAACCATTTATTTTTATGCAGGATGGCGCTCCCTGTCACACAGCCAGGTCGGTTAAAACCTTTCTGAAGGAACAAAATAAACGTCTGTTGGACTGGCCAGGTAACAGTCCCCGACATGAACCCACAGAAAATGTATGGGAACTCATGAAGAGGGAGATGGGAAAAGATGTTATCACGACAAAAACGTAGCTCTCGGAGATCATCCATGTGTGGTATCACTATCCACAAATGCAGGACACTGTACAATCCTCCATTAACAGCATGCCGCGTCGTAATAAGGCTCTTATAGCTGCGAATGGTGGCTCAACAAGACATTAAAACTAATGTTTTCATTTTCACAATATTTTAATATTTTGTTGTAATTATTTGAAATAAAATATTTTCAACAAATACTGTGTTTTTTATATTTGTTATATTACCTGTGTCATGAAGCAGACTACACATAATAATGTTATTGCAATTTATGTATTAAAAATCTTATTTAGTTAACCACAGATCAAAATATGCATAAAAACTGTAGTGCGTCTAATAAATTGGCCAGGGACTGTAATAGTAATGCTGAATACAAATTAAGACCAAACCGAGAACTATATTCGAAAATAGAAAAATTAACAGTTATAGTGAGGAAAAGAAGACTGAAATTTTACGGGCACAAATACAGAATGGATAGTAATAGACTAACAAAACAGATCTTCACCTTACTAAACAAATACAAATCGAAACCCACATGGTTCACTGAAACTGAAAAGGACATGAAAAACGCTGGAGTGAAAGCAGATATAATAGACAGCAGAACACTCTACAGAGAAGTAATTCACAAGGCAGGTTTTCAGGAAAGACAGAAATACATAAAGGGAAGGAAATGGACCGAGGAACAACTCTCTCAAAGAATGAAGGAAGTTTGGAAGCAAAGAAAATTAAATACAAAGAAACATAGCCAACATTTTTAATACTTAGGTCAATATCCTTAGCTGCTATACTAATGTTGGGTTTTATTCTCCGTCTAGTGCAGCTATCATTTGATAGCTGCACTAGACGGAGAATAAAACCCAACATAAACATAGCCAAAGTTGATTTATCGTTGCTCTCCAAATGGGTTATTCAGAATAATAATAATATTTACATAAAAATGAGTTTTTGTGAGTAGGAGTACAAATATACACATTTGAGTTCATCACTTGACCCGACAAAATTGACCAATTTTTTTTTTTTTTTTTTTTTTTACGATCTGGCCAATTCATAAAAAGGTCCCTTGTTTAAGGTCGGGCCACACTTGACACGTCACTGCACCGACACTTTTCCTATTTTTTAACACTCACTCAAACTGAAGTGAGTTCAACGACACCGCATGTTGGCAAGCACTCGGCCGTCGTTTGGTTTGGTTTATTTTCTGATGGTGCGGACGAGTGTTGGGCTGGTGAATGTGAAAAAGCACATGGAGAGAGTTGAGAAATTAACGTTGTTTTATGACCAAATGTTGTTTTCGTGTTATTGATTGCCTATAAGAAGTGTATTTTTTTTCTTCAACCTCACATCCAGGTTCAAGAGATGTTCATAAAATGTAGGGAGAGCCTAGTATGTTCGTATTAACAAAAACAAATCTTGCCAATAGTGTAGATTGATTTAAGACCCGAAAAACTTGCAGGCGAGAATAGGACTAGAAACAAGTACCTCCCATCTTCGAATCGCACACGCCCATAACCATCTGAGCCGCAGACGAATCTAGAAGTACTGAGAAAAATATATTAAAAGGTAATATATTTATGGATATTAAAATAAATATTATAGAACAACAGTACATTTATTTTAGTAAGTTTGAA
>JARYHS010007069.1:0-11440 GCA_031002005.1 Vandiemenella viatica
CGATCTAGTAGTATAAATGCGGAAATTAAGAAATTTTTTGATGTATATGAAGGACCACATAAATTGGGGGAGACCTCATCAACATGCATATTATCTCCAGTACCGAATCTGGAAAAGTGTTAGGTTTAAGGAACCTGAAAGATTTGAAAATGTACATCGAGTTGAATGAGAGGATGAAAGTTGCAGAGAGTGAATGTAAATATTGTGAACTAAGAGAAGAGATATCAACAAATTTGTAGGGATAATTTTGATGACAAGTAGCAGGGGGATATGTAAGGTAACAAAGTCCCTTACACTTTAATTTTTGTGAATAATTTTTGTTAAAAGTTAATTAAATATTAGTCTTGCTTGTGTTGTGTATACAAACTGTTAAGTTGTTATGAAAAATGATAAAGATAAAGTATTAAAGTGCCAGAATAACTATGGACAATAATTATCTATGATAATTTATATCTTTGGACAATAAGCAAAGAAATATGGCGACGGTATGATGAGAATATAAAATATATCTGCAAGTCGTTGAATAAAAAGAATGTAAGAAGTGTGTTTTGACCCTTGTGAATATAAATAAAAAGTGTTTTCGAGTGTTACTTCAAAGAATTTGTGTCTAGATATTTATATTTATTTGATACTGAACTGTGAATGGAAATAATCGCCGGCTTCTGCAGCTTAGATTACGGCTTGAAGATTGGGCAGATTACATATACCTAAACCTAAATACAGAAGAGGGGACCTTCAAGCATAACTTGTAAAGAAACTTAATGTCATCTACATAATCCACAAAAGAGAGATATTCCTGAAGTTATTTACTGCATATTAATTGGAAAAGTAGGTTTTCCCAATACCTTTAACCAACACATCACGGAATATCCAACTACCTACATTCACTAGCCACACTAGTCAACATTGGAATAAATCAAATACTACTGTGAACTTTCTCATATCACAAATATACAAATTACAATTGGTGAAAAATTATTCATGATATATGCATGATAGCTATGAAATCAAGGTTAATATCTGAATAGCAAAAACATTTATAAAAAATTTAAGTTGATGGCTCATGTCTAATATGGGTTTGAACAGTCAGGATGATGAGTTGTCTTTCTAATATATATATATATATATTTGTTTGCTTCTGACTTACACCTCGATGATGTCATTAGAGGCTAGAATGGACTGGGGCTAGGACAGGAAGTAATTTACCAATAGCCTTTAGAAGAAACCATTGTGGCATTTACCAGGATGATTTGGTAAAACATGGAAAAACCGAAATCTGGATAGCCAAATGGGGATTTGAACCTGTGTCTTCCTGAATACAATGCCAGAACATTACCATTCACCCACCAAGTTCAGTAAAAATGCATACAAGGTATTTCTTCTATGTAATGCTATACAAGGTATGTCTGTATGTTATGGTGTTGGCAGGTCTTTTTTTAGCATGGCATAAAAAATGGAGCTACTGTACTGTTGGCCAATCTTCATCCCCTTTCCCCACACGTATTTAGCAGTGTTATAACTGGTTTTTTTTTTTATGAAGACATATTGAAACACAAATAAAATGTAGTTGGAATAAACTATTTCAGCAATGAATCATTTAGCAAATGGAACAAACTGCAGTGACATGTGTATTATATAAATTTCATTCAAAAAGTTGTATGTAAATGCAGTTTTTAACAAATCTTTTTACCTTATTTGAAAAACAGTTCAGTAACTTTCTATGACAAAACACTTAGTTTTTGCAATAAAAATGAAACACAATTTTACAAATTGAATTCCAATCATATTGCATCAATTCTAAGATAACTTAATAACAGTAAAAAACTTTTAATCTCTTTTAAACTTAAAGAAGACACTGTTTATTCACAAAACACTCATTCTTGAACACAACAGTCTCCCATCTGAAATGGCAGTTGATGCACAAAATTACATTTGTTACATGCACAACACAGCAGTCTGTTGCAAGCAAAGTACCATTATTATTTACAAGAATATGAACAGGGAATACAGAAATACTAGTAAAAAACTAGTGAGAGCAACTGAAACTAATGAAAATCACACCTATAGCAATATATTGATCTCAAGATTCTGATAACAAAGTCTACCTAATGGATGTAATGAGATCATAGATATGTTATTACCAACAAAGATGTAAACAAAACAATTTTCTTAAAGTTTACCATTTCTAAATGTATGAAAATGTGGCTAGACACTTTCATTAAAATTGCTGATAAGACATTTTTCTTGAGTAAAACAGAATTCCTCACTGTCACACAAGAATCTGTTTAAATGCTACAGTCTATCTAAACTAATAGCTAATGAAGTAATGAAAACTTCTTAAATGTCAAAAGCTAGCAAATACGCAACAATTACAGTGAAAATTCGTCTAGCGGTTCTATTAACAAGACAGTGCAAGAATTACAGTCAAAACAATTAGGAAACTCAATGGCAAATTAAATTTAGTTCTCAAGGCTATGCAATCCCATTACTAAATATTTTTTCACATATGGAAAAGATAGTAAGTTGGTTCCAGGGAAAGGAAGAAAATGGAGAAAGAGGAAAGGATATATTATATAAACCATGGTCTATTACGGGAAAATAACTTGTTAATTTCAGTACTAGGAATAATGACCAAATGTGGCATGGACAACTGGTCTACGAACCAATCTTTCTCAATGGAAACTTTGATTATTTGAAATTGTAAAATTCATAAATACCAGTTTGTAATGAATCTTGGTTGATAACCTATTTCACACAAAATTAAAGAGATTTTTGAAACATAATTTTTTCCATAGAAACAACACTATTCCAGACTGCATTAATTTAAAAGTTTTCCAGATGAATGTGTGTCCTGCTATAAGAATTTCATCATAGCATACATAATCTCAATGATTATTTTAGTTTAATCTATTACACAGCAGGCAATTTTACAATTATATGAGCTCATGCTGTACATACCCAACAACCCTTAAATATTAATTTGCACAAATCTTCCCTGACCTGAACTTTTTTAAAGGCTGTTTTTCCTAGCGACTTGTGTTTTGCACAAGAGGAACTGCTTTGCCTTAATCACGTTGGTAGGAGTGCAAAATGTATTGCACGGCATAAAAGTGTTTTCATAGGGCTAAGTGTTTATCTTTTCGGTTAACGTACAGACAGTGGCTCAAATGTTAGAAGAAGCAAACACAAGAAATGAACAAGTACCATCTGAGCAAATGCCAGAAGAATATCCAAAAATGCTTTTGGGATTATGTGCACAATTTCAGATTTTTTTTTCACTCCTATTAATTTAAAACCTGACACTGTTGACTTGGTTTTGTTACTGTGTGCTTTTGCTTACGCAACTTGCTTGGGGCTGGGCATTTATCTGAGAATCCCTTCAGAGCAGACATAACCCAAAATTTGGAGGATTTTCTGATCCAAAACCTGATTCCTCTAGCAGGCACAGATGGTTTTGCCAAATCAGAAGGATTTCAAGTCAGAAGACGATTACAGAGTTCTTCAGCACCGACCGTGATGATTCAGATGGAAATGCTATATCATTACAGTTCTACATGTGAATTAATTATGAACATGTTTTATATTAGGTTGAAAATGTTGAAGTAGTAATGGAATCGATTGTTTAATAAACTTTATACAAATAATTTAAATAAAAACTCTCATCCCGTTTTCTTTCTAGCTTTTCCGTACTTTTTTTGCCATGTTTCTTGCCATTGGGTGAGTAAGACAACCAGTTTCCTTTCTTCTGGGGCCTACAGTTTAATGTGGAATCAGAACCACAGAACATCCTCGCAAAGCTCATATGATGAAATGAATTCCTGCTCCCTCAGGATTTGAACACCCATGCAATAAAAGTTATGTATTATTAAACTTCAATTTTTTTCAATCTGCTGTATGTACAAGAATTTATTGTTAACAAGCTGTCTTACTGATTTTATATCAATTATGATTTTAGCATGCAATAACCTAATGACAACTTTTTTTAAAAACAAAATGGTGAGACCACAGGGAACTGCAAGGGAAATTGCACACCGGAGCTTGTGCTCCATTGCAATTAAAAATATGTAAATTTCAGCCCTGCATTCACAATATAACAATATTCACAGCATCTACATCCACTTTAACATATAACACATTTTTAAAATTAAAGTATTTTTTTTTTTTGCTGTCGTCAGTCTTTAGACTGGTTTGATGCAATCCTCCATCCCTTCCTATCCTGTGCTAACCTCTTTTTCTACATACCCCTTACAACCACGTCCTCAATTATCTGCTTCATATATTCTAATCTCTGTCTACCTCTACAGTTCTTACCTTCACTGTTCCCTCCACTAACAAATTAACCAATCCAGCATGTCTCAAAATATGACCTACCAGCCTGTCTCTTCTTCCTGTAAGCTTCTTCCATAAACTTCTTTTCTCACCCATCATTTCCAAAACTCGTTCATTTCTTACTTTGTCTGTCCACCTAATTTTCAGCATTCTTCTGTAGCACCACATTTCAAATGCTTCAAGTTTCTTTCTTTCCGGTATTCCTAAAGTCCATGTTTCGCTACCGTAAAGTGCTGTGCTCCACACATAGAGTTTTAAAAGTTCTTTCTAATTCCTAGATCAATATTTGAAACTAAAAGGTTTCTCTTTTTCATGAAGGCTCTTTTTGCTAGTGCTATTCTGCTTTTAACATCATTCCTGCTTCGGCCATCGGTTGTAATTTTGCTTCCCAAGTAACAGAACTCACTCACTTCTCCTATTGCATCAGATCCTATTTTTATATTTAATCTGCTATTGGTATCATTTCTGCTACATTTCATCACTTTTGTTTACTTTGATTTATATTCAGTCCAAAATCTTCCTTCAGTATTTTGTTCATGCCATTCAATAACTTCTCAATATCCTCAGCCCTCTCTGCTAATAAGACAATGTCGTCAGCAAATCGTAGCATACTGATTTTTTCTCCCTGAAAACTTATGCCACATGGAAATTTTTCTTTGACTTTCTTCATTGCTTCTTCTACATACAAGTTGAATATTAACGGGGATAGACTACAACCTTGTCTCACACCCTTTTTAACTGATGCATGTCTCTCGTGATTCTCTACTTTTATTATAGCCACTTGATTCTTATATAGTTTATAAAGCATTCTTCAATCTCTATGCTTTAGACCTGACTTCATTAAAATTTTGAAACATCTTGTACCACCTAACATTATCAAAAGCTTTTTCTAAGTCAACAAACGCCATAAAAGTATCCTGTTTCTCTTGATACACCCTTCAAGTGTTAAGCATTGCTTCCAGTGTACCATGATTTTTCCTAAACCCAAACTGATCTTCACCTACTATCTCTTCTACTACCATTTCCATACTTCTGTATATTACTCTGGTCAATTATTTTGAAGCATGTGATGTTAGACTAATGGTGCAATAATTCTCACATTTCTCGGCTTGTGCTTTCTTTGGAAGTGTGAAGATGATATTTTTATTAAAATCATTTAGAATCACTCCTGGTTCTTAGTTTTTGATATCAGCTTGAATAATCTTTCGATTCCTTCTTCTCCTAGAGATTTAAGAAGTTCTGCAGGGATCTCATCAATTACAACTGCCTTATTTGCTTTGAAGTCATTCAGAGCTCTATTAGATTCTGTTCTCTAAATAGGATCTCCTAAATCATTAATGTCGACATCACATACCTTTTCCATTACGCTATTGTTCAAGTCGTCCCCATCTTAAAGTTTTTCAATGTATTCCTTCCATTGGTTAGTTCTATCGTCTGAGCTTAAAATAGGTTTCCCATGGGCAGCTTTAATGTTTATACATCTTTTCTTTATTTCTCCAAAATTCTGTTTAATCTTCCTGCATGTAACATCTATTTTATCTATGACCATTTCTTTTTCTACTTCTCAACACTTTTCTTGTTGTCATTTTTCTATTCCATTTTTTAATTTCCTGTTTAAACGATTTAAAAATTGCCTGTATTGCCCTCTTCCTGCTTCATCCTGAGCATTTTTGTGCCTTCTCCTCTGATCCATCATTTTCTAAATTTCCTCTGTGATCCAAGGTTTTCGGGCGGCTTTTTCCCTAAAGCCTATTTTTTTTTTACTAGCTTTCATTAATTCGCGCCTTAATGCATTCCATTCGTCCTCGGTAGAGCTACTTTAAGAGTTACTTCTTAGACCTAAGTCAACCATTTCCGCAAATTTTTCTCTCGTGCTAGATTGTTTCAGTTTTTTCCGTTTCCAGTCTGTTCTGTTTATATTGCTTGCTTATTCGCTTGAATTTCAGCCTGCATTTCATTACTATCAAATTATGGTCAGAGTCTATGCCTGCTCCTGGGTACGCTTTACAGTCTAGAACTTGATTCCTGAATCTGTGTTTGACCATGATATAATCTAGCTGATATACGCCTGTATCCCCTGGACGTTTCCAGGTGTATATCCTTCTTGCAAGTTTCTTAAACAGTGTGTTTGCCAGAACTAGCTTATATCTTTCACAAAATTCTAACAACCTGCTTCCTCGCTCATTTCTTTCTCCTAGACCAAAAGATCCTACAGTATTCCCCTCTTTTCCTTCTACCACTATTGCATTCCAATCACCCATGATTATTAGATTTTTCTCCCCCTTCACATATTGGATTAGTTCTTCAATTTCAGCGTATATTTTCTCTATTTATTCGTCATCCTCCTGTGATTTTGGCATATATACTTGTACTAATGTGGTTGGGGCGAGCTTAGTTTCTAACCTCATCAAAATAATCCTGTCACTAAACTGTTCATAATTACTCACAAGTTTCCCTACATTACAAATCCTACACCAGTGACTCCATTGACAGCTTGTGTGCTAATTATGCTGTGTTCACCAGACCAGAAATCGTGTGCGTCCTTCCATTTAATTTCATTAATCCCAACAACGTCTAACTTAAGTTGTTCCATCTCCCTTTTTAAGTTTTCTAAACTAACTGCCCTATTCAGACTTCTAACAGTCCACGCTCCGACTCGTAGAATGTTTCTATCCATTCTGATGACTCCTCCGTGAGTAGTCCCCACCCGTAGATCCGATTGGGGGACTATTTTACCTCCGGAATATTTTACCCAGGAAGAAGCCATCGTGATATATGTAATTTGAGAGGATTACATGTCATCGGGATACCATTTTGGTATTTAATGCAGTGGTTTCCTATTGTCTTCTGCATCCCCATGCCGTTGATTATTTTTAATTCATACGTCTTTAGGGGCCGTTTCCAAGAGTGTGCCCTGGCCCGCTCACCGCTCTTCTGCCCTCCTTTCGGAGACCGTTGGTAAGCAGTGGGTGACTCCTTATACCGGGAATCTTTCACTCGCCAGAGCCTCGTCCGGTTGCACCACGTGAAGGAGAGGTTGACAATTGGTTGGAAAAGGCTAGTATAGCATCTTTCCAAAAGTCTAACTGGTATGGCGTATGGCCATGCTAAGAGAATGGATGAACGAAGGATAAAATTCAAAATGAATATTCAAATTAAGCAGCCAATAGTAATACCATGGGAAAGATAGCTGAGATGAGTTGAGGAATGTGTTCCGAAGAGAAGAGAAGACTGGATCAAGATGGTGACAGTGCGTTCGCGAGAAGAGAAGAAAACGGAGAAGCATATGTGCCAAGCACATCTAGCAAGTGGCTGAAAACTGTTGATGATGACGTTGACTTTTGACGATAAAATATAAGAAATAAGCAATCCAACGATTCCCGGGACTATGGTTGAAACTAAACACGAATCTTCCGAAAATGATTAGTTTGAAGTTCAAAGTTTTCAGTCCCATTGCACGCTTGGTTAAAAATTATAATGGTGAATTACTGAATAAAAATGGAAGAAGTGGACAGGGAAAGCAAAAGATTGGAAATTGTCAAAGATTTCTTACAATGACTGTCCAAGCAGGTAAAAAAAAAAAAAGAAGAAAACTGAATTGTCCAATGTGTCAATCCTGTTCAAAGCATCTGGACCGTCTAGGAAGGCAGTTACTAAACAAACTAGAAAGAGCTGCAACACAAACTTTTCTAGAAAACGATCGGTTATCTATCCCATAATCTGTTATAGACAAACTGCAATGGAGTGTGTAACGTCTACCATGGGGACGTTTACTTTTGGGTCATACTGTTTTATCATTAACAAAATTATCAATTTTGAATATCAAAATTCATACTTAATCTTCAGCTTATCACATGAAATATTATTGTAATGAATAGGAAAACTGAAAATTGGGTGTACAATTTATTATTGTGAAATTAGTCAAACATGAAGTTTGTTTTTATTCTGAGGTTAACAATTACATATCATTGAATATCAAACAGTTAGAGCAAAATCTCAGGGTCATTGCAAAATCTCAGGGTCATTACTGGGTGGAACGATTGCATGAGCTTCCGTCCGGGCCGTAGCTTTTACCATTGTTCACAGCCCAGGTCAGCGACCAGGTAAGACCCGCACCACATGAGGTCGTCCAGCTTCCTCGACCGCACCGCGTGATGCAGTGTCCCCAGCTCCGGCGTCGTTGAACGGCTGTACTCGATGAAGATCAGAACCAGAGTGTCTCGTCGTCCGTCCTTCTCCTCCGAGCAAGACTCTGTACTTCTCGTAACGCGATGTCGGGTCCGGCTCTTGGCGAATCACCGCAATCCGCGCCAAAGGACCAGCATCACATTGGCCCAGAACAGACAAGAAAAAACACCAACACGGCAATAAATTGAGGCGGCTTCTCTATTGGCTGGATCGTCTTCCCCTACTCTCATATAGCACTCATTACTAGGAAACGTCACTAAGGTTTACTTTTGCTAGTCTGCGCCAGTTTTCGGCGGGAACTTTCCGAAACGTGCGAAAATAGAAAGCGGGTCTCAGTTATTTATGGGGGTTATAAATCCGCTTTATGTCCACGTTGAGAAGGACGTTGTCAGCACCCCCCAAGGTGCGTGTAAATCTGGACGCTTTAGTTCCGTCACGTTTCTGTTCGTTGACACGACGCATCGGCAATATTCACACACACCGTGGGATCACTTAGTGCCTAATGGCACTGTACCTTTTAATTCATTACAAGTGCTTAGTTTTCAGTCACACATTTTGTTTTTTATCTTCTTTTAGGTACAGCTAGCGTTCAAAGTATGAAGTTAAAAATCTCTAACTTTTTTTTTGTTGACATTAGTCTCTCGATTGGTTTGATGCAATCCTCCATATCTTCCTATCTTGCGCTAATCTCTTCATCTCAAGATACTCCTTATAACCTTCCTTAACTATCTGCTTCATATATTCTAATTTCTATCTTCGTTTACAGTATGGACTGTTCACTCCACTAAAAAATTAACCAATCCCGCAAGTCTTAAAATCTTGACGTTTGATCAATGACTACTGGGTTGACTTTTCAGACTACCGTTTAGGCCTATTTGACTTACTGGCTACAATGAGATACCAAACGAATCTGTATTGTCTAAAACAATTTCTTTTTTCTTAGTTCTATACGCCCCGACGATATCGAGGTCATTGTAGGCGGGAACAAGGACCCAAAAGTAATTAGGTCATTTCCTACACACCGGAAAACCATGGAAAGATGAAAGCTGGATGGGTGGATGAGGATTTAAACCCACGTCCTACCGTACGTCGGAGCTGAGCAACAGCTGTTCACTGTTCGTCCCAAGAATGTCAGTTTTCATTACATACTGTGTGAGAGATTCAGATCTCAAGCCAAGTCATAATATGAAGAAAGTTGTGTGAAGTAGACACCGCGATTTATAAAGCTGCGTCAGGGAGCTTCTGTCTTGTATTCCTTCTTTTACCGAAGGTCAGATATCTCCTGCTACTGTGCTGAGGCCGTGGACAGGTGTTTGCTGGCCGTTTGATTGCCGCTCCCCCGCGACCGTCGCCGGTGTTGGAGGTGGCGGGAAGCACTCAGGAGAGGTCGTAAGACGAGTGTGAGAGGCGAGTGGCGGCGACGAGTAGCAGGTGTGCGGCGGGCCTGCCGGCAGTTAGGGGGCGACGGCGAGCGTCCCGACGCCTGTCCTCAGCGCCGCTAACGAGACGCAGCCTCGAGGGCAGAGGAGAGGGAGGGGGGGGGGGCGCCGTGCCAGCTACTGGCGTCGCCGACGCCTTAAATACGGCTCTTTACTGCTCCCTAAAAGTGCCACGCTACTGTGCAGAGAGGCGAAGAATAAATTCTTGGCCTTCCGTGCCAAACGACAGACGCCTCTCGCCGCCGCGACACGAACCAGCTGTCATCCCTCGTATTTACGACGCGTTCTTCTTAACGCGTCGTGCATTTTTCCTGCATAATGCTACCGTTTTCTTCTTACCTTTAAAAGACTTCTTCAGGTCGAAATTCAAGGGCAGAAAGAAAGAAAGATATCATTTCTTGTAAAAAGAGGAAGGAAAGGAAGACCACACCAATATATATATATATATATATATATATATATATATATATATATATATATATATATATATATATATAAGAATATGGTTAAGTCCAGTGGTTGTTTAGTGATAAAAATTTACGAAATTTGTTTCTGAACCGAGTCTGCTCTCAACAGATATTATGAAATTTTGAATGGTTTCTCTCGATATCATGATTATGTTTCAAAAAACTAGATGACCCATGCCAAAATTTCTCGAATATGCCTTATAGTAAGGTTGGTGATTTTTAATATGATGGAAGGAGAACCACCTCATTTGTTTTGATTGTTTATTGCTTAGTGTCATAGGTACGTGACAAAAGTCGACACCAGTGAAGCCGTTTTAATATCTCTGTGATATGTGCTACTTATATCTAGTGGCTTGGCTCTGAACTTCCTCATACGAGCGATTCACAGTTATTACTTTTGCCCTTTATGTGTCAAATTTTCTTGTCAGTTTATAATTTTTCCTGAGTGGAAACCTTAATCTTTCAAATGATACCTCATTTATTGATTTCGGCTAGGTGTGAAGGGAGATAAATGGCTCATGATAAAAAAAAAAAAACAGAAATAATGATAATTTTGCCCTTTAAGGGGCGAATTCCGAAAAATTCCTTCTCAGAATATGATTTGACCAAAGCGAATCCTTAATGTCTTATATCTGAAATAATATCTCATTTCTCGATTTTGGTTAGATATGAAAGGAGATAAACAGCTCGTGACAAAAAAATACCTCATAGAAATAACGATACTTTTGCTATTTAAGTATCGAATTCCCAAAAATTCCTTTCTGAAATTATGGCGTTACCCAGGCAGATACCTTAATTTTTAAATTTATACCTCATTTTTTTGTTTCTGTTAAATATCAAGAGAGATAAATGGCTCATGATAAAAAAAAAAAAAAAAATACGTTACGTTAGTAATAATGATAATTTTTCCCTTTAAAGGGCGAATTTGTAAAATTACTTTCTTCAAATATGATGTGATCAAAGCGGATACATTAGTCTTTAAAATGATACCTCATTTATTTATTTTGGTTAAATATG
>JARYHS010007075.1:0-17228 GCA_031002005.1 Vandiemenella viatica
ATTAATAGAATTTATCTTATGATGTAGTTGATAGAATAACTGTATTTAGCAGTTCCTCTCTTCCATAAGGTAACAACATCTGGACAATGTATTATATCCAAATGCTGTCTTTTAATTTATGGATCTTGGTTGACAATTTGTAATATATTTATTGGTTATCTCTACCTCTCAAATGCTAACTATCTTTTAAACATTTGACTGCCATTTACTGATACAAAGGAAGCCAAATTGCTTCTCAAAATTCATAACTCAACACTCCACGAAAAGATTGTTTAGACACACTATTTTTTACAATTGCTGAAAACAATATTATAAAAATCAAATATTAAGCTTACTAACGAATTGAATATTGGGTATTCATATATTCGCCCTGTGCTCTAATGTCACTACTCAACCATAAAACACTAAAAAATTATTGTAGAGCATTAGATGATATATCCAAGTACCATATTACCTATGGTTCATGTAAAATAATAACTAATCATTTATTTATGTAGCCAATTTTCTGTACAAGCCTGTCTAAAATCCTGTGCAAAGCCCATGTAATATATGATACCATAAGGTCATTTATCATTTTTTAGACAAAATATCAGACAATTATATCAAAGATCACAAAGAATTCATTGAGACTGTGCCAGAGGCAATTGAATCACTCAGATTTTCAACAACAAAAAAGGTACAAAATGTAATCCACACCTTACATATGATACATGTACATATTTGTCAGTATGTATCATATTTAATCCCTTCTTACACTGTAATTTTGTATGATGATAACTGAGCATTATATTCGCAAGAAAACAAATCACAAGAAAATGTGTGAAGAGAGTGATTGGAGCCTGCTGGTAGCAAATGAATAATATGTACAAATATAACCAGAGTCCAAGCAAAAAGAAACTAGATATTGTCACTTCTGTTGTATGTACTTTGTTTTATTACTATCATGAATTTTAAAAAGCCTTTAGATTTTTTTCTGAACAAACCTAATTTGCCCTTAGTAGGAAAGTGTTGTGACTCACCTGTATTCATCCTAAGTGACATTATATCATTTGTAATCTCTTACCCTCAGTGATGTTCATTTATAGAAGATCAGCAAATAAGAAAGAGGATTAGTACTGTGGCTTTCTCCATTTTACTCAATTATGAACTACTTTCAAGGAACATAAATCAACAGAAAGCTATCAGAACAGCAAGAAACATTTACTTGAAGAGAGCCACTGCAGCTTATATAGAAGAGCAGTGGTACGAGAAGATTTATCATAATAGATGAGAACAAGTTCACATCACTTACTGGCTAACTAAAGAAAAATTCAACTAAGAAGAAACTATTTCTTCTTTCATCTTCTATTCTATTTTACAAACAGCAAGATACGAGAGTACAAAATTTTTAAGTATTGCTGTTTCTATAAATCATAAAATATCTCTGAAACCCTCTCAACATCACATATTGCTACTCCCTTTACAGGCAGTATTTTTTAAAATGTATGCCTATTTATCATACAGTTTCCTAAATATCTTCAAATGACTGGGGCATAATCATGGTTGAAATTACTCAACTTCTTAAACTTTCATACTGGTAGTAATTTTCTGACAGTAGAAATTCACTGTTGACAATCACAACACATGCCTCTCTATTGTAGAATAGTTCTAATTACTTTTATAAGACATCTTAACTAAAGATTTCAATGCAAATAGAAGAAATACTTTAAGAATATATATATATCCATTTTATACACTCCTGGAAATTGAATAAGAACACATTGACGCCGGTGTGTAAGACCCACCATACTTGCTCCGGACACTACGAGAGGGCTGTACAAGCAATGATCAAATGCACGGCACAGCGGACACACCAGGAACAGCAGTGTTGGCCGTCGAAGGGCGCTAGCTGCGCAGCAGTTGGGCACCGCCGCAGTCAGTGTCAGCCAGTTTGCCGTGGCATACGGAGCTCCATCTCAGTCTTTAACACTGGTAGCATGCCGCGACAGCATGTACGTGAACCGTATGTGCAGTTGACGGACTTTGAGCGAGGGCGTATAGTGGGCATGCGGGAGGCCGGGTGGACGTACCGCCGAATTGCTCAACATGTGGGGCGCGAGGTCTCCACAGTACATCGATGTTGTCGCCAGTGGTCGGCGGAAGGTGCACGTGCCCATCGACCTGGGTCCGGACAGCAGCGACGCATGGACGCACGCCAAGACCGTCGCATCCTATGCAGTGCCGTAGGGGACCGCACCGCCACTCCCCGGCAAATTAGGGACACTGTTGCTCCTGGGGTATCAGAGAGGACCATTCGCAACCGTCTCCATGAAGCTGGGCTACGGTCCCGCGCACCGTTAGGTCGTCTTCCGCTCACGCCCCAACATCGTGCAGCCCGCCTCCAGTGGTGTCGCGACAGGTGTGATATGGAGGGACGAATGGAGACGTGTCGTCTTCAGTGATGAGAGTCGCTTCTGCCTTGGTGCCAATGATGGTCGTATGCGTGTTTGGCGCCGTGGAGGTGAGCGCCACAATCAGGACTGCATACGACCGAGGCACACAGGGCCAACACCCGGCATCATGGTGTGGGGAGCGATCTCCTACACTAGCCGTACACTCTGGTGATCGTCAAGGGGACACTGAACAGTGCACGGTACATTCAAACCGTCATCGAACCCATCGTTCTACCATTTCTAGACCGGCAAGGGAACATGCTGTTCCAACAGGACAATGCACGTCCACATGTATCCCGTGCCACCCAACGTGCTCTAGAAGGTGTAAGTCAACTACCCTGGCCAGCGAGATCTCCGGATCTGTCCCCCATTGAGCATGTTTGGGACTGGATGAAACGTCGTCTCACGCGGTCTGCACGTCCAGCACGAACGCTGGTCCAGCTGAGGCGCCAGGTGGAAATGGCTTGGCATGCCGTTCCACAGGACTACATCCAGCACCTCTATGATCGTCTCCATGGGAGAATTGCAGCCTGCATTGCTGCGAAAGGAGGATATACATGGTACTAGTGCTGACATTGTGCATGCTCTGTTGCCTGTGTCTATGTGCCTATGGTTCTGTCTGTGTGATCATGTGCTGTATCTGACCCCAGGAATGTGTATATAAAGTTTCCCATTCCTGGGACAATGAATTCACGGTGTTCTTATTTCAATTTCCAGGAGTGTAATATTACCTCGAAAATATGCTAGAGTAAACTCAAAATTAGTCGTTATGTATCTAAAAAGATCTTGGATAAAAAATTATGATTAAAATAGTAACTACGTCACTTTATACATGGTTCTTATTTTAAGTTAAAATCTAAGGTAAAAGTCATCTCAATATTAATTCCATAGATTCCAGATTGTGCCATACAGTACATAAAGCTAGCTGATGTTCCACAGATGTCCTGATTTCCTGCTCTGGTGTCATATGATGCAACATTGTAATGTATACCTCAAATTTTAGGACAGACCCTACGCCTCAAACACTCAAATCCAATCAAAATGGATTCAGTAGTTTTTATATCATGCTAAAAATGTAATGCCCGCAGTTCAATTGCAAATTTATGATAGTTTAAATAATATTAGTTAAAGTAAAACTGTTTTTTTATGTACAGCAAATGGTCCAGATAATATCATACTTCTGTCAGCATTTACCATTACATTCTTTAGCATGAAAAACATTGGTAATTTATACTGGTATTAATGACATAATTTTAAATGTATATGATAGTGACAAATCTATATTTTCAATAAGTAGGAATTTGCTGTTCAGTAATGAAAGAGATGCCACAAAATACAGTTTTTCATGCAACAAATTTGAAATCATCTATCTTATTCAAAACTATAATATGTACCACTCAATTCTTCTGAGTCAGAGAGGAATTGAATTTTAATCCAAATCTAAGCACCAAGCATTAAATGTTCTATCAGTGTGTTACAATTATAAAACACAGATAATTCACAAATACTAATGTACTGCTTTATTATTAGAAATATTCCTCAAATGGCAATAATTACACTGAATTTGACAATTTTTGGCCTACTTTTCAATAAGTAGAAATTTTTATAGATGGAAATGCTAGTTACCCTGACTATTTTGCCATGGACAAGCAATGCTATATTAAAAATGGATATAAGAGATGCTGCTTTTATGTTATTCATAAAAACTATTTCAGGAATGCTCTTAATTTATAACAGCACACATACAACATTACTGCTGTTTTTTTGGTTTTAAAGTGTATCAATGGCTTGGTCAATGGTGCTCCACATACAACAATCCACCCGATATTCACAAAGGCCATAGCATATATTCTTATTTCTAATTATTAATTACAGTATCGCAAATGATGTGACAGTTGCTTAAAATGATGATAGTCAGGTACACATAACTATAGATTTAGTGCAAAACTTCTGCTCACAAGAGATAGCTGAAATCAAAAAGTGTTAATCACAAATATTAAATAGGAACTACTGATCTTACCTTCTTTGTGAAGTTTTATTAGTGTACTTATTAATCAGGGGTTTCATCTCATCTTCAAATATGTAAGAACTATGCATACAATTATATAAAGGAGCAGAAATAGCTTGGACATGGTAGAAGACATGTTTTGTTAGGGACCACCAAGATAAAAATGTCAGTACATAGAATGAACAGGCTACTTCAGATAATGATGGTGATTTAAACAATGATCTAAAAAATTAAGGAAAAGGATTTTAGTATATTTTAGTACCAAAAAAATCGATTAAAATGAATACACAAGTATATCAACGTAGAATAAATGTCACACAGAATATAATTAAAGCATTAAAATATCTGAGATTTTATGTAAATCAATATACCATTTTTTCCACAATAGCTCATTAACAACTCATAATACATATCTATAATGTAATAGGCAGTGAACCATTGCACCTGTCTAGGACATTTAAAAAAATCTAGAGGAAGCTGAGTGGAATAAACCTTGTCCTGTGCAAATAATCAAAAATTTATAACTTTCCTTGGAGATCCTGAAAATGTGGGATATTGTATAGGATTCCTGATGGCACCTTGTAATAACAAAAAAATTGCCATCACTAAGCTTCTGATCAGGGTATAGAAATATGGCATGATTTGATATCCAAGTAAATTAGAAAAAGAAGTTGATGTCAACATTGATGACTAAGGTGATCCTGTTTTGAGGAAAGAATGATTTGATATCAAATAAGGCAGTTGGAATTGATGAGATTGCTACAGAACTTCTGAAATCACTAGCATAAAAAGGAACACATAGATTATTCAAACTTATATAAAAATTATGAAACAGGAGAGATTCTCACTTATTTAATAATAGTGTCATTTTCACATTTCCAAAGAAAGCACCAGCTAACAGATGTGGGTATTATCACACTGTAAGTCTAACGTCACATGCCTCAAAATTACTGACCATAATAATATACAGAAGAAAGGAAACTGTAGTAGAAGGGATAGAAGGTGAAGATCAGATTGGGTTTAGAAAAAACACGAAGTATAAGAGAAGCAATTCTTGTGTTAAGATTAATAATTGAAGGGCGGATGAAGAAACACAAAGACACTTTTATGGTGTTTGTTGATTTAGAAAAATCTTTTGATAGTGTTATGTGGAACAAGATGTTTAAAATTTTAAAGAAATCAGGTCTAAAATACAGAGATAGAAGGATACTTTATAATCTTCATTAGAATCAAGTAGCTATAATAAAAGTAGAGAATCATAAGACATATGCTTCAGTTAAAATGTGTGCGAGACAAGGTTGCTAGTCAATCCCCATTAATATTTGACTTACATTTGGAAGAAGCAGTAAAGGAAGTGAAAGAAAGATTTGAATATGGCATAAAAGTTCAAGGAGAAAAAAATCAGTATGCTGTGATTTGCTGATGACACTGTCTTGTTAACAGAACAGGTTGAAGATATTGAGAAATTTTTTTAAAAGGAAGAATGTTTGTCTAGCTTTGGTTTACATAAAGAAATGATTAGTTATTATTTTACATGAGCCATAGGTAATATGGTACTTGGATATATCATGTAATGCTCTACAATAATTTTTAGTGTTTTATGGTTGAGTAGTGACATTGGAGCACAGGGCGAATTTGGACTAAATAATCACGATAAAAGGTAGCAGAAATGATACCAATCACAGTAGATTAATTATAAAAATAGGGTCAGATGAGATAGCAGAAGTTAGTGAATTCTGCTACTTAGGAAGTAACATTACAACTGATGGCCAAAGCAGGAATGATGTTAAAAGCAGAATAGCAGTAGTGAAAAGAGCCTTCATGATATATTGGGCAGTATGTCAATTGGGGCTTAAATTGGGAGTTTTGGTAATTTATTCAGTGAATATTGTAAGCTGCCTAGAGTGAGTGCAAGCAAGCGAGGTGCGTACATGCTGCGTAAGAACTGCAGAGTTGCAAGATTCAGGTTACTGCAGCATGTGAAGCACACATCATGCAGCTAGCATGTCATCGCACGCACATAAGAACCCCAGCGTGGCATGGGATCATTCTATTCTGTGATTGACTATTCTGCCAGCAGCCATATAGAAGATAAGACTTGTGTCTTGTCTATGTGCCTTGGGCACTAGACAAAGAATAGCTTAGTTATTATTTGGTTAGATAAATATGTTGGATAAATTATTCAGAATGTGTAACTTAAATGAGTTGTTTGCCGTTATTGTAATATAGTTGTAATGCCTTGTGATAATCTTATTTGGTAATGAAGTGTTATATTCGGGATCATTAATTATTCAGTCATTCGTGTATTAATTCTGTAAAGCCATCTTTCAGTTATATTCATATGAAGAAGCTACTCCGGGAATCACTTCTTCTTTCGGAATTACGAAAGAAGAAGTGATTGTCGGTGTAGGACAAACAGTACAGGGAATTCCAAAATTGGTAGCAGAAAACGTAAGATTGGAGGTGGCCACTATTTTAAAGAAAGCAAAACCCCCTAGGTCTAATATCACCGGGAAAGAAGCAATGGCTTTATATGAGTTAAAGAAGAATCTGAACATAATAATTCTACCTTCTAACAAAGGAAACCATACAGCGGTTTTGGATAGTAATACTTATAAAGAAAAAATTGAACAGTAATTAGCAGACAAGACATACAAAAAATTGAACAAAGATCCAACCAAAAAATGGACAGTTGACCAGATAAATTAAATCTGGAATGGACAGTTAAACAAACAATACTAATCAGCAATCCGGTGATTCCACTATTTTATGGAATTCCGAAAATACATAAGAAAGACTTGCCTCTCGTCCAATTGTTAGTGCAATATTGACTCTCCAAAGTATGGATTAGCTAAGTTTCTATTCTAAAAACTAGAACCCCTTATAGGTTGCACAGAGAGCGACTTCAAAAATTCGAAGCATTTTATTGACAGATACAGAACATCACCATCTCACATAACGATATTCTTGTCACCTTCGATCTAGTCTCACTCTTTACCAACGTTCCAGTGTAGGGAGTTATGGATATATTAAAACAAGAGTTTATTTATAATTGGCAGTCAGCTGTTTCAGCTTTGTTTGGAGACTACTTATTTCCAGTGGGATAACAATTATTATGAAGAACTAGATAGGACTCACTATGGGCAGCCCCATCTCACCAGCAGTAGCAAATTTATTTATGGAAAAATTTTAACGTGAAGTAATTTCGACAGCTAAAGTTTGTGATATGGCCACATGGAGAGGCGGAGTTAAAGAGTTTTTCTGTACAATATTAACCGAATCCATCCGAAAATAAGGTTTACCATGGAATTAGAAACTAATGGGCAACTTACTTTCTTGGATGTTCTGGTTAAAAGAAAAGGGGGGATATTAACAGACACTGTCTATACAAAATCTGCACACACAGACCTCTACTTAAATTCCGCATCATATCACCACCCACCTCAAAAAAGCGCTCTGATCAAAACCTTATTTGTAGAGCGGAAAGAGTAGCAGATAAAGAGCACATGTAAGAAGAAAGTAAATACCTCCACAAGGTCCTGTGTAAGAATGGGTTTTACCTTACACAAAAGGAATAACTGATGGAATAGGAAAAGTGCAGAAGAAAGTCAATATTCAACCAGTCTTTAGTAGTAAGAACAAAATAAGAGGCATTTTAAGATCAGCAAAGCACCGTAGACCACCATTACAAGAAAGTGGAGTATACAAGATACCTTGCGATTGTGGAAAGGTGGATACTGGCGAGACTTCCCGAGCGGTTACTGTAAGAATAAAGGAACATTGTCGTCACACAAGACTCGGTCAAACAACAAAATCAGCTGTAGCAGATCATCAGATAGAAGAAAATCATAAAATTAAATGGGAGAAGAAAGAAGTAATAGCACAACTGAAAGGTTTCCTTGAACGGAAAATAAGGGAATCGACTTTAATTTTCAAACAACCAAAAAGTTTAAGTAAAGACGGCGGCTATGGCTTAAGCAAAATGTGGAAATGTGAACTCGTGGACAATTGTGACACAAAACCACCAACGTCAACAAAATCTCTGGAACAGCTGACACCCACTGCCGGTAACCAAAACAATTAGCGAGATCAACGACGGAGTGGTGTAAAAACCATCACAGGTGATACTTCACTTCTATACAGCTCTGATGAAGGCCCCAGTTGGGCGCCGAAATGTGGGTAGTAATACATCAATAAAAGCAGCGCGAATCCCAAAAAAGTAAGTGGAAAACAACTGTTATTCATACCGAAAAAATGTCGTGGCCCCTTCCTAAAGATATAAAGTATTTCCATGTCTAATTCCATCAATATCGGTACAGCCATTTCATAGTCAAAATGTAACAAAAACACACTTACTTCCACATTTATAATATTATTAGTGCAGATCTCTCTCTCACACACACACACTACACTGACTGCGAAGAGTAACAAACCCTGAGGGATCAATATAACATAAAAATGTATACAACGATTGCATTGCTAGACTACCTACGATTTGCCTCGCATTGCACCCCTGAAAATTGTGCTATCCGCAGTTTAACAGGCAATCTGAACAACCAAGGGTCCAGGCTTGACTCATACAATAACATTTTTTTTTTTTAAATCTTTGCTTCTAACCAGGATTTGAACTGGAGCCCACACTCCAAACATCAGTAAGCAAGCATATTAACCTTGTAACTACCACACTGTTATGTGCACAGGTAGTACAAAGACTTACACATCCTAAGTGTAAATACTACATATTGTCATGTAATTTTTCAAAATTACATGACAATATGTATTATTTATACAGAAAAAAGTATTCTATGTCCATTCTAATACCAAACTGTATCTCCTCGTTAAAT
The DNA here is from genome assembly GCA_031002005.1 of Vandiemenella viatica. NCBI lineage: Eukaryota > Metazoa > Arthropoda > Insecta > Orthoptera > Morabidae > Vandiemenella > Vandiemenella viatica. Next base: position 9,285 of record JARYHS010007075.1, read on the forward strand.
TTAATCGCAATCAGATTAGCTGTTTAGCCCAAAAAATGTAACAAACAGAGAGGCAGATATACAGAGTTACTTTCGAATTTGTAATATTAGTATAGATACACAGCACACTTATAAAATAATAATACATTAAAAATTCAAGAAACTCAGTTATATTGTAATCATAAACACTTATGATGTGGAATAGACTGTAACATAAAGAAACCAAAACACAATGCCACCTACTGGATGGTTACCCATCCTAGATAACCAAGTGTTGAGATGATAAATTAACATATCGCCATCTATTAGAAACTTATGGAACTATAATAATAATAATAACAATTATTTTGTTTTGTCGTATCGACCTGGTGACAGGGTTTCTATTTGCTGTGCATTCTGCCTCTGCCATAGCCACCTTAACGTAGCCCGCCAATCCTACTGGGTACAGGGGACCTACTGTTAAATGAGGAAACTGAACCACAGTACCATCCTGGCGTACTTCACATCACCCAGCAAGCTGCTGTCAGAGATGAAGGCCGGGTTAAGAGCCTATGAAAATACCCACCGATACAGGGATTCGAACCGGGGACCTTTCGATCTTCAGTCAGACACCTTAAACACTGAGTCAGCAGACCACTCAAATTTAGAGAACTTACAAATAATTAAATACCATTGTACTTTAACAAACATTTAATTAAAGCATTTAATTCGCAATAATAAATATTGAGGTCAATAATCAAGATAAAAACTATCCTATCATTTAAGATGGACCAAATTACACGCACTTCTTTTCTTAATTTTTATAAACAATCTCGGAGATAAAGTGAAAACCTTTTTAGATTGTTTGCTGATGATGCGGTTATTTATAGGGAAGTAAGGAATTTGGCTGATTGCTTAGAAATTCAGTATGATCTGGATGTTATTTTGGCATGGTGCACTGAGTGGCAACTCACACTAAATTGTAAAAAGTGTAAGACAATGAGCTAGCTAACAAAAAGAATCCAATTTTTCAGAAATATGAGTTAAACAATACAGTTATTGATATGGTCGATTATATGAAATATTTGGGAGTAACAGTACAAAGGAACATGAAATGGGACTTACATATTAAAACGTTTGTAGGTAGAGCTAATTCTAGGCTGCAGGTTCCTAGGTCGATTCTTGAAAAATTGTAATGAACAAACAAAGGAGATAGCGTACAAATCTCTTGTGCAGTCTACATTTGCACTACTGTTGTGCCATCTGGGATTCGTTTCGTAAGGTGTTCATTGAGAGTATAGAGAAAGTACAGAGAAGAGCAAGCTCGATTTGTGACCGCTTGCTATAGTCCATATGAAAGCGTTACAGAACTGATTAGTAGAATAGGCTGTGAGTCTCTGGTAGATAGACGACTGCACAGTTTGGTATAAACTTATTGGTAAACATGCGTATTCCTACTTTCACCTACGAGTGTAGTAAAATACTTCGTCCACCAACCTATTTGGATCGGAATGACCGGAAAGATAAAATTAGAGAAATAAGATGCCACACTGATTCTTATATGAACTCTTTTTTCCCTCATAACATTAGGGATTGGAATGCACAACAAAGAGATTAGGTTTGGTGCTGAGCACCCTCTGCCACCCACAGTTTTGTGAATTGCAGAGTAGATATATAGATGTAGATGTAGAGTAAGCTGAATTTCACCAAAATCAGTTAAGTAGTTTCAGAGTTTATCTCAAAAAACATTGTGAAGCAAGACTTTTATATATATAAGATGAAAGTAAATTAATCTGCAAAAAGAGACACGAGTTAAACTATTTTAATGACAGTTTAAAATTCAATTACTTAGATTTATTTTTGCGCAGTAACACATAAAAATCTAATGCTTCAATATCTGATACTTCTTGTGCTAGTATTGAGTTTTATCAGCAACAGGTAAATATTTTTACCATAGAAAAATAACGTATGTTAGATATAATAACTTTATTAGATTGTGATAAGTCTTAATCAAATTTTATAGTAACAAAAAATCCTACAACAGTAGCTTACTGATTAATAAAAAGGAAACACCTTACCTATCAGGAACAGGTTCCATTTCTGAATTCTCTTGTTCAGCACCTTTGAGCATATTCTAAAAAAAGAGAGGAAATAATGAGAAATACAATATAATATACATATAAACTAGTAATATAATTTAAAAGAAAGTAAAATCAAAAGCATTTACACATGAAGTGTAATAACAATAAATATATGAAAAATTCTTTTTTAAATAGCTACTGACCCTTAGTATCTAATGGTATAAAAACAAACTTAACATAAGCAAAAAACATCAGATACTTAGGTCCCAAACACAGAGCAAATTAAAATTTTAGTTAGATTCATCTAAACATACTGGTCTAACAAAAGGAAAATAATTCCATAAAGGGCTACAAAAAAACTATCACAGACTGTTTGTATAGCCCTCTTGATTTATAAAAGGCAGTTTTTTGTTTCCATCATCCAATTGTCACAATATGATTATTAGAACTAGAAGAGAATTCTCAACATTGAATAAAGAAAATGGTAACAGTAATAATAAAAATTGTTCTCATGTTAATCTGGATGTCAGGGCTTAGAATACGCCAAACATTACTATTAAATAATTGCCTTAACATTACTGTTCACTCACCAGGCTCACTCAATATAATTAGAAATTTTTAGTTACCAGTTTGAGTATTTTGATACTTATATATGAAAGAACTACGTGATATATCTAACCAAATACATCATAGTTGATCTGGATAAATGGAAATAAAGATAATTTACAGCACTAAGGTTTTTTCACTTGGGGCTTTATGGCTCATTGATACTATTGGGGCTGAGAAAGGATTGAGAACAATGAATGGGAAGGAACTCAGCCATGCAGTTTTGAAGGAATCAAATTCACTTTAAATCATTTTCAGAAATCGTGGGAAACTGAAATCTGGATGGTCTGGCCAAGCTCAGACCAAGACTCAAATAAACAGTCAACAAAATGGCAGGCCTGAGTGTTGACCTTCATACAGACAAAGCAAGTGCAAGTCAGTGCCAGCGATTGTAAAAAATCTAATCTGCAGCAGAAATCAAACACAAATTTTTAATTTAAAAAACAAAAAAAAACTACTACCAAACTACTGTTCAAAGACAGGAATCATCAACCACAGAAGTACTATTGTGTATCAGTAAATGTATATAAACTTGCAAACCAATCATAGTATTTTTCATGTAATAGAAGTGCCATAGCTATGATTAATGTTTCTTGAATAAGCCAGAGGTCATAAAAACAAATGTCAATTTGTTAGAAAGTACTGAAATATAATGAGGGACAACCTTACACTATTCTTACAAAAGATTCAGGATTGCAAACCCTTAAAATGCACAAATTAGATGTCAAAGAATAAAACAATGTGCTTGTTGCTACGATTCCATTAAATAACTATTACCCAATTTTCTCATGTACATATTATTAATTTTTTTACCTTACAGAACAATACAATGTTTCTTTGCTAATTAATACAGAATACCAAGCTCTTGACCACATTTATGAAACAACAGACAGACTTCACTGATAAATTTCCCACTGGCCTCATGAAAAATGCTTCCTTTAAATCAACAATAACAGTTCAGTAAAGTCAAACAGATACATAAAGTACTTGAATTTTAATTTCTTTGTAACACACTGCATTCGTCTTACCTGGGAGATATTTCCACATTTAATGATTAAAAATTCTTATAGCCTTATAAAGCATTAAACATGTCTTACAAGTAACAGAATCGGTTGGTTAAGAAAGGTCAATCACAATGAAAGGATTTTTTTTTAACTGTTTAACGTCTCTCTAATAACATGGTACTTTAGAGCTGGGAAAGGATGGGGGGCAAGGAATGGGAAGGAATTCGGCCATGGCCATTTGAAGGAAGCATCCCGGCATTTCACCTGGAGTGATTTGGGGAAACCATGGAAAACCCAAATCTGGATGCCCGGACGCGGATTCGAACCGCCGTCCTCCCAAATGCTGAGGCCAGAATGCTATCCATTACACCACCACGCTCAGTCCACATAGAAAGGACTGTATCTGCTAGAGTAACTGTGGATACTGAACAAGATAAAACAAGTTGGTTCAGTGCAAACATTAGGGAAATTGTGGCCTTCACAAAAATACAAGGATCAATGTTGAAACACAGCATCAAATTGCAGAAATAGACTTGTCCATGACCAACAACTAAGTAATTCAACAAAATTCTCTCTGATGATGAACTATTCCACAAAGGAAAAATGTTTCTGAGATTAAATAAATTAATAAAGGGTAGTGAACAAAAAGTATTTTCAATTACAAATATTTAAAATAAAAGCAGAGTAAAGCTAAGATAGTTTATTTGTTTTGTTTTTAATATGGTGATGAGGCAGGTATGTGCTACTAACAATATGTATGTATGGCAATTCGCACTGATAGAGTTCGGGTAGAGCAGGAAATTGTTTGGGCAGGAATGATAGGTATAGTATCAGGGATGACCTGGAGAAAATAGCAGAAGCAACGTGCCAATCTCAGGTAAGTGCGATGTCTTGAGACACTATGATCGGCCACAGATCAACTGTGCATTGAGAAGAGTGAATCTGGAACTGGGATGGTATCTTATGTCTGGTATTGGCTCTGGCATGGGCTTGGTACCTGTAGATGTTATTGATAGGTGGGGTTATACTAGGCATGGCCTACACCTCAATAGTAGAGGGAACGGGGTTCTTTCAGATCTCATAGCAAAACAATTAATTGGTGCCACAAATTCACACGAAAAGATTCCTGTTGTTAATGGTGTTAGGGCAGCTCCTTTTTTAGATTAGGATCATGTATTAGGCAGAGAGTTTTAAAATAAATTAGTTTAAACAATAATGAGTTTTCAGATACCAAAATTAAAAATTGTTTATGGATTAATTTATTATATCAGAATAACAGAGGGTTAACAAACAAATTGGATGAATTGCTAGTCCACATAAATGAATTAAATGATATCAATAGACCTTATCTTTTATGCTTGTCTGAACACCATACAACTACAGGAATAGGTATGTCAAATATACCTGATTTTAATATAGATTCTCATTATTGTAGAACGAACTTGGAGAAAGGAGGAGTTGTCACTTATGTTAGAAATGGTTATAGTTTTTACGGTATAAGTATTAGCAAGTACTGTGTTGATCAACATTTTGAAGCTTGTTGTACATGGCTAAATTTCAATAATGAAATGTTCATTATAGTAACAGTATACAGAGCACCATTGGGAAACTTTTCTATTTTTATGAACCAATTTGAACTCTTATTAACATTTTTAAGCAGAAAAGAAGTCAACATAGTTGTATGTGGTGATTTTAATGTAGATTTTCTAAATAACTTGCCCTGTAAAGTCATGTTAGAAACATTAGTCAGTTCATTCAATTTAACGCAGGTAGTTAATTTTCAAACTAGAATAATGAATAATAGACACTCAGCTATAGACAATGTTTTCCTAGAAACCTCAAAATTCAGTTATACCATCAAGCCATCCATCAATGGATTTTCGGATCATCATGCCCAGTTATTAACCATCAACACTTCAATAGGAACTAGCTCTAAGAGTAATATTTTTAAACTTCAGCGTGTAATAAATGTTACTTTTTTTAGAAAGTACCTCAATACCACAAACTTAGAACAGGTTTACAGTGCTCAACATATGAATGAAAAATACAACATTTTAGTAGCATTGTATTAAATTACTTTGAAAGTTGCTTCCCCTTGAAAAAGTGTTGTGCTTCTCAAAAAGAAAAAACTTTGGATAACTATTGGCATTAGAACATCATGCATTCATAAAAGGAAGTTGTATATTGCCTCTAGGAACAGTGAGAATACTAATGTTAAAACACATTACAAATAGTACTGCAAAATACTGAAAAAAGTTATTAAAGAATCTAAAAATATGTTCTACAAACATAAAATTCATAATTCTGAAAATAGAATTAAGACAATATGGGATGTTGTAAGAGAAGAAATAGGAAAAAATAATCAAACAAGTAATGATATTTTTATAAAAGAAAATTCAGTAGTACTAATTTTTCAATTGCTGATATATTGAATAAACATTTTTTATTTGATGTTGATAAATTTGCTGCTAATAGCTTGGTGATACACAGTATGGATTCTGTCAGAACAGGCTTCCAAGAAAAATTTAACTCTATGTCTGTAAAATTAGCTACTCCAGAAGAAATAAGAAAAATTATCAGATCCCTTAAGAGCAAATACCCAAGTGGTTATGACGGGATTTCCAGCAAATTAATTAAATTGTGTTCCACATAATTAAGTAATATACTAAGTTATCTGTTTAATAAATCTTTACTTGAGGGTACTTTTCCAGAAAGGCTTAAGTATGCTGTAGTTAAACGACTCTATAAAAAGGGAGATAAGGCAGCCGTATCGAATTAGAGACCAAGTTCATTACTAACAGCCTTCTCCAAAGTTTTTGAGAAAGCAATGTACAAAGAGTTTATGAACACCTCAAAATAATAATATTCTAACCAAATCACAATTTGGTTTTCAAAAGGGTCATTCAACAGAACAAGCTATAATTGCATTCACTGACAATATTTTTGAAGGAATTAATAATAAATTAATCCATGTTGGAATTTTTTGTGACTTATCTAAGGCATTTGACTGTGTAGATCCTAAATTTCTGATAGAGAAACTAAAGTATTGGGTATAGATGGCATTGTCAATAATGGCTTAGTTCTTACCTTCTAAATAGAAAACAGAAAGTATCAATGGAGAATTTTAAGACTGCCTTAAGAGGTCCACTGTTTTCTGAGTGGAAATTAATCAGATGTGGAATACCTCAGGGTTCTATATTGGGGCCACTATTGTTTTCAATATATATAATTGATCTAACCTGCATTTCGTCTAAAAATTCAAAAATTTTCCAAAATGTAGATGACACAAACATAGGAATTAAAAATACTCCAGATTTATCTACAGAATATATTTCATATATGTCTTTGAACTGATTAATAAACTGTTTAAAGCTATTGGCTTGTCTTTAAACTTTGATAAAACTCAGTATATGCAATTTAGTACATCACACAGATTAACACTAGATATAGACATAAAATTTGCAGGCCAGTCTATTCAAGAGGTAGAAAGTTAGGAATTTCTAGGTTTATATATTGATCACAATTTAAATTGTGAGGTACATGTTTCTGACTTATTAAAGCGATTGGGTGCAGCAACATTTGCAAGTTGTACAATTTTACCTATAGGTGATCTCCATATGAGGTAGCTAGTTTATTTTGCTTATTTTCATTCCTTATTGCCATATGTAATAATATTCTAGAGCAATTCTACCCATAGAGTTCAGAGCTCAAAATCATATGATAAGAATTATGTATGGGGTTAGCAATAGAACTTCATGTAAAGAGCTGTTCAAGAAGTTAGGGATTTTAACATTAGTGTCTATTCACATTAGTGTCCTTTGTAGTCACAAATTATACTTTGTTTGAAACTAATAGTAAAATATACAATTATGGCACTAGAATTAAAAATGATCTTCCAAGGATTACAAGTCATTGTCATTTGTTCAAAAAGGGGTCCGATATTCAGGGATACATATCTTCAATAAACTCCCAACACATATTAAATGCCTAGCAGATGATAAGAATAAATTCAGGAAAAAAATTGAAAGAATTTTGTATTGACAACTCCTTCTACACTGTCGAAGAATTTTTTAATTTAATTTAATAGCAATGGAGCACAGGCTCAGGTGGCAATTTTCCTACACACCTATCTTCCCCCTATCCTGCACCCACCTACATTTTTTTCTAAGGTATCTAAAAAATAACTGCCAGTAGCTTGTATAAATATAGTTTACATAATTAATTTATCATGTATGCTATGACTGTACATCTCCTGGTGTATGTATTTAGTTTGTTACACAATTGTTTAAGGTACC
>JARYHS010007075.1:18228-53228 GCA_031002005.1 Vandiemenella viatica
TATTAAAGTCATTTGGTAAGCAGCAAGTATCTAGACTCAATTTAATTAACCTTTCAAGATAAGGAACAGTGTCACATCCTACTATCTTTAAGACATCTGTAGTATTATTATTAATACCAGCCGCCTTGTGGATTTTTAACCTTTTGGTTCCTTTATTATATCTTTAGGATGAATTTCAAAATGTTATAATTTCTAATTGTATGGGTAGTCTCATTACAGTGTTTTTTTTTTTTTTTTTTTTTTTTTTTTTTTTTTTTTTTTTTTTTTTTTTTTTTTTTTTTTTTTTTTAAATAGCCATACAAATTTCTGGATGCATCAGCCAGTGATCCTCTGCATCAGTAATATTTTGTTTAAACCCATCTTAGGCACCTTGTTTGCAATTAATAATTCCTTCTTTTGCTGGTAAGGGTTGCAAAGGGTGCGCCAGAGAAGCGAGGTAATTAGTTTACAAAACTTTATTCGGACAATTGCTTGAATATGGTGGCATAGTTTGGAACTCTGATTTTGAGTATCAAATAGACGAATTGGAGCGCGTGCAAAAGAAAACAGCTAGATTAGCTTGTGTAAATTACCACAAGATGCAATCAGTAACTGATATGATAAAAAAAAAGCTGGATAGGGAGTCATCGGTAAAAAGGATGATTAAGGTATTTTAGGTGATGGGAATCGGATGGATATGCTCGAATAATTGCTAGTAGTGCATGACTGGGAACATTTTCTTTTATAGGTGCCGTATCAGAGATTGCAATGATTTACAAACGGAAGTAATGAAAAATTCGCAAAAAGGCCAAAAGGTTTTAAATTCGTAATTGGAAGAAGTAAGTTACTAGAGGAATTTAACCCTCAAAGTATATCAGATAATATTCATAATGATAATAATACAATAAAAATAATTGGATGGTATATGGTAATTGCCACTGGAGCAATGTGTCCCTCGCAATTAAAGTCAATTCATCTCATGGACAGATTCAGGTAAGATTAAACTTGGAGTTAAGGTTCATCACAAATGAAAGTAATATTTTGTAAATGATTTCCTTATTAGTATGAGAAAAGTGAAATATAAAAAAAAAAAAAACTGGTGAAACAAACGAGGGGCTTTTTTTTTTTAATCTCCGATTACACAGCATAGAGACCAGCCGAGTGGCAGGTGAGCAGTGTGCGCAGAGGACGATTTCGCATCTACCCTACCACACTCTCTGTTGTTGCCGCGTTCGCGACTTCATTATGTGCTGAGCTGCGGTCATTGAAACTTGACCGCATTGATCAATTCTCCCGCCAAGTGCGAGCTACGAAGCGTTATTCGTTTTCTGCAAGCAGAAGGGAACAGTGCAGCAGAAATCCATCGAAGAATGGAAAGACCTTTATGAGTGAAGGAGTCGCGAGTGAAAGGTGCAGAAAATTTAAAGAAGGCCGAACAGATGTGCTCGATGAAGGAGGTCAAGGACGCAAATCTGTAGCTACAGATGACCTTATTCAACGTGTTGACAAAGTGGTAAGAGAAAACCGCAGGTTCAGGATAAGTGATTTTTCAATGAAATTTCTATAGGTGTCGAGATCTTCTCTGTATACTATCGTAACAGACTATTTACGCTTCGCTGGGTCCCTAAAATGTTAACAGACAACCACAAAACTCACTGAATGGTGTCATCTTTGAAGTTCCTTGACCATTAGCACGCAACTGAAGATTTTTTAAATCAATTGTGACTGGAGATAAGACGTGGATTCGGTAAGACACATAAGAAACGAAACAACAATCCCAACAATGGATGCACAGAAATTCACCGAACAAAAAAAAAAAAAAAAAAAAAAAAAAAAAAAAAAAAAAAAAAAAAAAAAAAAAAAAAAAAAACAAAGAAACCTTTAACAACCGAAGTGTTGTGGCTACTGTGTTTTGGGACCAAAAAAGTGTATTTCTTGTGGCGTTTATGTTGCCATGAACAACGATTAATGCAGCTGTTTACTGTAAAACTTTAAAACGTATATGGAGGTCCATTCAAAACAAAAGAAGAGGTATGCTGACTTCTGGCATTGTTCTGCTCCACGACAACGCTCGCCCTCACAGTGCTGGTGTCACCCAGCGACTTCTTGAACAATTTCAATAGGAGATTTTTGATCAGACCTAGTACCAAGTGACTTTAAACTTTTTGCTAAACTGAAGAGGTTGCTAGGAGGGCTGCGGTTCCGAACCAACGATGAGCTTCAAGACAATGTGATGTCTCATTTAAAGTCATTTGTGGCAATATTTTATGAAGAGGGTATTGGACAACTTGTCCACAGTATAACAAAAGCCTTGATCTTCAAGGTGATTATGTTGGAAAGTAACCAGTAGTGTAAGTAACAGTTGGTAATAAAATATTTTTCCATGTCCATTTTTATTTTATTTATGGCCTATCGGAGGTTGAAAAAAAAAAAAAAAAAAATAAAAATTGCCCTCGTATATGTAACATGGATCTTGAATTTTCGGAAATCTACTCATTTACTGACGTCTTATTTGCCATAGATTACTTAAAAAATAAATTGTTGGCGTATCCGTAAATTTCCGGTCGACGGGGTTAGGGAAAGGCTGGCAACAATTTTATATATTTAGACAGCAATGACAGTTCTCAGCAACAGAAGTTGAGAGTGGATTTCTTACTCTACAGCATTAAGTATCTCTGTAGCTGAACCTATCAGCTGCTGACGTGGAACGTTGTTATTTTGCTGTGAAGTTATATTGGGTTTTGCTGTGTTTTGTTCTCTCGAGACGACAGGAGAAAGTGATATGGAACCAATAAACGCTCTATATATTATAGAACAGGTAGGTTTAGAACTTAAACGCGCTTACGGAGACTTACAGTATAAGCTTAACAGCAAGACACACCTTTCACTCTCCTGCTTTTCACTTTGATTGCTAAAGAATCTTGAATTAGCACATTTTCCTCATTAAACCGTATCTGTCGACCACATCCTGTTGACGACATCTTTTGATATGTTGGGTTTGATCGTCTGAAAAAGAATATGAGCAAATGCATTTACAGTAACTAAACGATTTTAGTGTTTGACCGTAATAAATAGGCGAATGAAACTGAAGAAACAAGTCCTTTATGCAGCAATTACTGCGCAAATACTTTTTTTATATGAAAAGTATTACAGGCACGGAAACTAATAACTGAGATGTCATTTACAACGTTCGTGATACACAGTGACTGCTATCAGTATTTTGATTTATAATCTGAATATTTTTATCAAGCTTCTGAAGAACACATGTTTCTAGTTGTCTGAAAGCTGTTTTCTTGTGTTTCTTGCGTTCCATTTTCATTTAAATATGAAATACTGAAGTGTATTTTACATTTACTAGTCAACATAACGTGACTGATTGAAACTTTTTTCGTGTATAACAGGTAGAAAATTGGAAAATAATTTTTCTGTCTAAGCCATACATATATATATTTCACATTTGTGAGTACCTGTATGGTGCTAACAGAATTTTCCTTCACAAGGCTACTTATAAAGTATTCAAATGTGTTCCATTAGGTAGTTGTTAGTAATAACTGAAGGTGATAATATTTCTGTTTAAATGTATACCGGTAGCTTTATAATATAGAAGTGCTTTTCTGTTATTTGGGTGAATTTTAACAAGTAATGTACTATTCCTTACTGCAATTAACACATAATCACAGATGAAGCTGTAAGATTTATTGATAGTTTCCATTTAATGATGAGAACAATTTGTATCACCAGTTTTAGCTCCAGTGGTGATTTACATTAATTCTGCAAGTTGTGTCGGCTGATGTTACTGTTAGTGCTTTGAGATATGAGCGTGTCTTGGCATTTTACAGCTGGTAGTAATAAACAGTTCATAGGTCAAACAAACTGTTTTCATCAGTCTCTTAACTGGCTTATAGATACTATTAACTTCAACTATCTTCTTCTCATTAAGATTGTGTGTTCTGTTTAACAAAACATCGTGTTTACAAAGGTATTATTAAACACTACAATTTTATGATATGCCATGTTGTTGAATCACTGGGTTTGTATTATAACATCTCACTATGAACTTGTTAAGAATACATCAATTTGACCTGGTTGGGATATCACTAGTTACACTAAAGATGGAGTTTACTCTCGATACGCCACTGACTGTCAATTCATATATCAAAAATAGAACTCCATATTTAATTCCTTGGTATTGGTACAAAAGTGGATTTAGCATCATCTATATGACTTTATTGTTGTTTTTCTTCCCAAGTAAATTTTCTCTGCAGATTGCAAGTTACAGGAATGTTAACATGTCTTGAGAGTCATTACATTGAGCCAGAAATATTCTCTACTGGATGTGTAGTATGCTACTATGCCAGCAGTGTATACTAGAACACTTTTCATTCAACCTGTGCAATTTTCTGTAAAAGAAAATATCGTTATATACCTTTATCCTCACATTGTTTGTAATTGCATATTATTGATAGTATTCATTGCCAAGATATTTCCAAAATAGCTAAAGTTAGTTACTCTCTTATTTAACCATTGTTTAATTCATTCATATGAATGTTAGTATTTTACCATACCATTTTACCTTAACTTTTCCCCATTACCAGAAGTTAACTTATACTCTAGTCAGATGTACGGGCAAATAATTCCAAGTTCTGACATTCTTAGATATCCAAATACAATACAATACATTCATTTTCCATTGATCCCAATATAAGAGACTGGCTCTGTGGGATGTGGAATGTTATCAATTTACAGATAAACAGTTGCATAACAAAATAATAAATACACCAGTAGATATTTTTTTTTACTGCTTTACGTCTCTCAACAGCGAGGTCTTTAGAGACGGGAAAGGATGGGGGCAAGGAATGGGAAGGAATTAGGCCATGGCCTTGTTAAGGAAGCATCCCGGCATTTGCCTGGAGTGATTTGGGAAACCATGGAAAACCCAAATCTGGATGCCCGGACGGGGATTTGAACCGCCGTTCTCCCGAATGCGAGGCCAGAACGCTATCCGTTACACCACCTTGCTCGGTACACTAGTAGATGTACAGTCATAGAATACATGGTACATTAAAAAATTCCATATCAAAATAATACATACACCACAAGATTTACAGTCATAACATACATGGTACCATAAACAATTGCGTAACAAACTAAATACATAGACCAGGAGATGTACAGACATAGCATACATGGTACCATAAACAATTGCGTAACAAACTAAATACATAGACAAATTAATTATGTAAACTATATTTACACAAGCTACTGGCAGTTATTTTTTAGATACCTTAGAATAAAATATAGGTTGCCTGTGCTCCATTGCAATTAAATTAAATTAAAAATTAAATAATTCTTCGACAGTGTAGAAGGAGTTGTCAATTAAAAATTCTTTCAATTTTTTCCTGAATTTATTCTTATCATCTGCTAGCCAATGAATATGTTTTGGGAGTTTATTGAAGATATGTATCCCTGAATATCGGACCCCTTTTTGAACAAATGACAATGACTTGTAATCCTTGTGAAGATCATTTTTAATTATAGTGCCATAATTGTGTATTTTACTATTTGTTTCAAACATTGTATAATTTGTGAATACAAAGGACACTAATGTGTATAGACACTAATGTTAAAATCCCTAACTTCTTGAACAGCTCTCTACATGAAGTTCTATTGCTAACCCCATACATAATTCTTATCACACGATTTTGGGCTCTAAACACTTTGTCCCTATGGGTAGAATTGCTCTAGAATATTATTACATATAGCAATAAGGAGTGAAAATAAGCAAAATAAACTAGCTGCCTCAGATGGAGATCACCTATAGCTAAAATTGTACAACTTGCAAATATTGTTGCACCCAATCGCTTTAATAAGTCACAAACATGTACTTCACAATTTAAATTGTGATCAATATACAAACCTAGAAATTTATTACTTTCTACCTCTTGAATGGAATGGCCTGCAAATTTTATGTCTATATCTAGTGTTAATCTGTGTGATGTACTGAATTGCATATACTGAGTTTTATCAAAGTTTAAAAACAAGACATTAGCCTTAAAACATTTATTAATCAGTTCAAAGAGATAATTTGAAATATATTCTGTAGATAAATCTCGAGTATTTTTAATTCCTATGTTTGTGTCATCTGCATTTAGGAAAATTTTTGAATTTTTAGATGAAACGCACAGTAGATCATTTATATATATATAAAAACAATATTGGCCCCAATCTGATTAATTTCCCCTCAGAAAACAGTGGACCTCTTAAGGCAGTCTTAAAATTCTCCATTGATACTTTCTGTTTTCTATTTAGAAGGTAAGAACTAAGCCATTTATTGACAATGCCATCTATACCACAATACTTTAGTTTCTGTATCAGAATTTTAGGATCTACACAGTCAAATGCCTTAGATAAGTCACAAAAAATTCCCATATGGATTAATTTATTATTTATTCCTTCAAAAACATTGTCAGTGAATGCAAATATAGCTTGTTCTGTTGAATGACCCTTTTGAAAACCAAATTGTGATTTGGTTAGAATATTATTATTTTGGGGTGTTCATAAACTCTATTTTTCATTGCTTTCTCAAAAACTTTGGAGAAGGCTGTTAGTAACGAACTTGGTCGGTAATTCGATATGGCTGCCTTATCTCCCTTTTTATAGAGTGGTTTAACTACAGCATACTTAATCCTTTCTGGAAAAGTACCCTCAAGTAAAGATTTATTAAACAGATAACTTAGTATATTACTTAATTATGTGGAGCACTATTTAATTAATCTGCTGGAAATCCCATCATAACCACTTGGGTATTTGCTCTTAAGGGATCTGATAATTTTTCTTATTTCTTCTGGAGTAGCTAATTTTAAAGACATAGAGTATAATTTTTCTTGGAAGCCTGTTCTGACAAAATCCATACTGTGTGTCACTAAGCTATTAGCAGCCAATTTATCAACATCAAATTAAAAATGTATATTAAATATATCAGCAATTGAAAAATTAGATTATACTGAATTTTCTTATATAGAAATATCATTACTTGTTTGATTACTCTTTCCTATTTCTTTTTTTACAATGTCCCATATTGTCTTAATTTTATTTTCAGAATCATGAATTTTCTGATTGTAGTACATACTTTTAGATTCTTTAATAACGTTTTTCAATATTTTGCTGTACTGTTTGTAATGTCTTTTAACATTAGTATTCCCACTGTTCCTAGAGGCAGTATACAACTTCCTTTTATGCATTCATGATGTTCTAATGCCAATAGTTATCCAAGGTTTTTGTTCTTTTTGAGAAGCACAAAACTTTTTCAAGGGGAAGCAACTCTCAAATTAATTTAATACAATGCTACTAAAAATGTTGTAGTTTTCATCCATACCTTGAGCACTGTAAACCTGTTCCGAGTTTGTGGTATTGAGGTACTTTCTAAATCAAGTAACTGACTCATCATTTATTACACGCTGAAGTTTAAAATCATTACTCTTAGAGCTAGTTCCTATTGAAGTGTTGATGGTTAATAACTGTGCATCGTGATCCGAAAGTCCATTGATGGATGGCTTTATGGTATAACTGAATTTTGAGGTATCTAGGAAAACATTGTCTAGAGCTGAGTGACTATTATTCATTATTCTAGTTGGAAAATTAACTACCTGTGTTAAATTGAATGAACTGACTAATGATTCTAACATAACTTCACAGGGCAAGTTATTTAGAAAGTCTACATTAAAATCACCACATACAACTATGTTGACTTCTTTTCTGCTTAAAAATGTTAATAAGAGTTCAAATTGGTTCATAAAAATAGAATAGTTTCCTGATGGTGCTCTGTATACTGTTACTATTAAGCTATGTTTACATCTGGCACAAATTCAGAGCATGTATCGGTATTTAAATGATAACTTGTATCATCACATGTCTGAGGCCTTCATTGACTTGTATGAGTATGAACGCATCAGTATACACAAGTATCAAAACCTGCTTGATACTTGTGTACACAGATGTGCTATTAAATATTTTCATTTGAATTGTCAAAGCATTAAAAACGTCACCTGATGAGGAAGATTTTTTTAAGTCTCTGTGCTTAAATGATACTGAAATAGAAAAGGAATCATGGATGGTGGCACAAAAATAATTTAAAATTGTATTTAGTCGCGTAATACAAGGTGCTTATGGCATGTTAATACAAGGACTAATGACATAAACAGAGTGAAGAAACAATGGAAACCTTCTTCTTACTGTATACCTCACCAATTTCCGCATTTGAGTTTTTTGGGTTATGTTAAATTTGGCTAATGCACATGTGTGAGATACAAGTCATAATAAAAGGTGAAATGAGTATATACAAAATGTATGAGATACTCCAATATTTTCCAATTAAATGAGGTAAAGTGCCACGACCTGTCAAATATACAAATCTCGATAAAAGTTCTGGCACAAGTATCCAAGTATGAACGTAGCTTTATGAACATTTCATTATTGAAATTTAGCCTTGTACAACAAGCTTCAAAATGTTGATCAACACAATACTTGCTAATACTTATATCGTCAAAACTATAACCATTTCTAACATAAGTGACAACTCCTCCTTTCTCCAAGTCTGTTCTGCGGTAATGAGAAGCTACATTAAAGTCAGTTACATTTGACATACCTATTCCTGTAGTTATGTGGTGTACAGACAAGCATAAAAGATCAAGTTTATTGATATCATTTAATTCATTTTTGTGGACTAGCAATTCATCCACTTTGTTTGTTAACCCTCTGATATTCTGATGTAATAAATTAATCCATACACAAACTTTAATTTTGTTATCTGAAATCTCATTATTATTTAAACTAATTTTTTTTAAACTCTCTGCCTAATACAAGATCCTAATCTAAAACACCTAACACAATTAGCAACAAGAATCTTTTCATGTGAATTTGCTGCCCCAATTAATTGTTTTGCTATGAGATCTGAAAGAACCGCCTTCCCTCTACTATTGAGGTGTAGCTATGCCTATTATAATCTCACCTATCAATAGCATATACAGGTACCAAGCCCATGCCAGAGCCAATATCAGACATAAGATACCGTTCCAGTTCCAGATTCACTCGCCTCACTTCAGAGATCATCTGTGGCCGATCATAGTGTGTCAAGACCGACATCACACTGATCCGAGTGTGGCACGTTGCTTCTGCTTTTTTCTCCAGGTCACCTCTGATACTATACCTGTCATTCCTGCTCAAACTATTTCCTGCTCCTGCCACTATCACTACATGATCCTGATCTGTGAAATCCTTACACAAAGAACATATATCTTCTACTACCTGACCAAGACTAACACTAGGTTTGAAGAAACTCATGACATGGAAACCTGATACTAATTTTTCCTGCACCAATGGCCCAACACCTAGTGTATGACTACTACCTAGCAGCAAGAATTTCTTTTTCGTTAATCCCTGCTTACCAGACTTAACTACACAACTTTTCGTAAAAATCTGCTGCTTATTACCTACACCTACAACTACAGAAGGCTCATCCCTGCCTAACTCTGGCAACAGGGCAAACCTATTTTTCACCCCAGCAACAAAATAATCAGATGCCCTTCTTGTTCTAATTGCCCTTTTCCCTGTCACCAGCTCCCAACCATCTCTGTTTCCCTCCCTGCGCAGCCTATCCAACTCCTGTCTAGCGTCTATCAGTTCAGCCTCAAGGACTCTAATCCTTACCGCCTGCTCCAATATCTTCCTACTTTTGAAACAATCTTTACAGAACCATGGGAGAGCCTCCTTGATTTCCCCACTTTCGACGCAACTACAAATCGGTCCCCAATGAAACCATTTCGCACACCCTTCGCAAAAAATTCCAACCCTCAAATATCTACGACAATGTCCACACTTTTCACTCATGATTACAAGAAACAACAACAACAAAGTCCACAATGCGAGAGTGAAAATTTGTTGAACTTAACCTTACAAAAAAACTGCTAAATTAATTCACAAGTAAGCTTTATCTAAATATATTTACGCTCTATTACAAAAATCTGGACTTAAGCCTAGCGTTCAAAAATGTAAACAAACACAGAAAATAAACACGGAACAGACCAAAGCACTAATCTCAAATAAATTTTTTTTGCACGAATAAAAACACTCACTAATGTTCACAGTAGTAAAATGTATTAGAATTTAGAGTTTCGAATTACTATTACAACAAAAACTAACTATTAACTATATTTATTTAAAATTTAAATACACGCGTTCATACGGTAAATGTTTGCATGGTATTCCAGAGATATAATTATCTTGAATTGTTATAATTATATAATTAAATGTGAATTAAAAAAATCGAAATGCTGGTAACTTATTGAAGAGAAAGGGAGACTTTTTTTTATATTGCAATAATTTGTGCTATATAGTAGCCCATTCTGTCTGCATTGTCTCAATTTATCTTCACCATAATTATGTTTCCAGCACATTGAACTCAAGGCTGATATCATGTTCTAATGATTTCTGGTATAACTTGTGTAGGGGTTGCAATGCTCTCAGTAACTGCTTCATAGTTGGATACCAGAGTAATTTCCACCACTCTACCGGAACTCTGCCAGTGCGAATTGCCATACATACATATTGTTAGTAGCACATACCTGCCTCATCACCATATTAAAAAAAAAAAAAATTCTTAGCTTTACTCTGCTTTTATTTTAAGTATTTGTTATTCAAAATACTTTTTGTTTACTGTCATTTATTAATTTATTTAATCTCTGAAACATTTTTCCTTTGCGGAATAGTTCATCGTCAGAGAGAATTTTGTTGAATTACTTAGTTGTTGGTCATAGAGAAGTCTATTTCCGCAATTTGATTCTGTGTTTCTACATTGATCCTTGTATTTTTGTGAAGGTCACAATTTCCCTAATGTTTCCACTGAACAAACTTGTTTTACCTTGTTCAGTATCCACAGTTCCTCTAGCAGTTACAGACCATTCTATGAGGACCTAGCGTGTTGGTGTAACAGATAGCATTCTGGCCTCGCATTCGGCAAGACGGCAGTTCGAATCCCCGTCCGGGCATCCAGATTTGGGTTTTCCATGGTTTCCCCAAATCACTCCAGGTAAATGCCAGGATGCTTCCTTCAAAAGGCCATGGCCAAATTCCTTCCCTTTCTTTGCCCCCCAAATCTAAAGACCATGTTGTTAGAGAGACGTTAAACAGTTAAAAAAAAAAAAAAAATCCTATGTGATTGACCTTTCTCAACCAACGGATTTTGTCACATGTGAGACATGTTTAATGCTTTGTAAGGCTATAAGAAGTTTTCATCATTAAATGTGGAAATATCTCCCAGGTAAGACGAATGCAGTGTGTTACAAAGAAATTAAAATTCAAGTACTTTATGTATGTTTGAATTTACTGAACTGTTATTGTTGATTTAAAGGAAGCATTTTTCATGAAGCCAGTGGGAAATTTATCAGTGAAGTCTGTCTGTTGTTTCATAAATGTGGTCAAGAGTTTGGTATGCTGCATTAATTAGCAAAGAAACATTGTATTGTTCTATAAGGTAAAAAAATTAACAATATGTACATGAGAAAATTGGGTAATAGTTATTTTGTGGAATGATAACAACAGGCACATTGTTTTATTCTTTGACACCTAATTTGTGCATTTTAAGGGTTTGCAGTCCTGACTCTTTTGTAAGAATAGTGTAAGTTTGTCCCTCATTATATTGCAGTACTTTTAACAAATTGAGATTTGTTTTTATGACCTCTGGCTTATTCAAGAAACAGTAATCATAGCTGTGGCACTTCTATTATATGAAAAATACTGTGATTGGTTTGCAAGTTTGTATACATTTACTGATACACAATAGTACTTCCGTGGTTGATGCTAGTTGTCTTTCTAAGGGATTCCTGTCTTTGAACAGTAGTTTGGTAGTAGTTTTTTGTTGAATTTTTGTGTTTCATTTCTGCTGCAGACTAGATTTATTACAATCGCTGGCACTGACTTTTACCTCTGTGAAAGCTTTCTTTGTCTGTATGAAGGTCAACACTCGGACCTGCCATTTGGTTGACTGTTTATTTGAGTCTTGGTCTGAGCTTGGTCAGACCATCCAGATTTCAGTTTTCCACGATTTCTGAAAATGATTTAAAGTGAATTTGATTCCTTCAAAACTGCATGGCTGAGTTCCTTGCCATTCATTGTTCTCAATCCTTTCTCAGCCCCAATAGTATCAATGAGCCATAAAGCCCCAAGTGAAAAAACCTTAGTTCTGTAAATTATCTTTATTTCCATTTATCCAGATCAACTATGATGTATTTGGTAGATATATCACGTAGTTCTTTCATATATAAGTATCAAAAATACTCAAACTGGTAACTAAAAATTTCTAATTATATTGAGTGAGCCTGGTGAGTGAACAGTAATGTTAAGGCAATTATTTAATATAATGTTTGGCGTATTCTAAGCCCTGACATCCAGATTAACATGAGAACAATTTTTATTATTACTGTTACCATTTTCTTTATTCAATGTTGAGAATTCTCTTCTAGTTCTAATAATCATATTGTGACAATTGGATGATGGAAACAAAAAACTGCCTTTTATAAATCAAGAGGGCTATACAAACAGTCTGTGATAGTTTTTTTGTAGCCCTTTATGGAATTATTTTCCTTTTGTCAGACCAGTATGTTTAGATGAATCTAACTAAAATTTTAATTTGCTCTGTGTTTGGGACCTAAGTATCTGATGTTTTTTGCTTATGTTAAGTTTGTTTTTATACCATTAGATACTAAGGGTCAGTAGCTATTTAAAAAAGAATTTTTCATATATTTATTGTTATTACACTTCATGTGTAAATGCTTTTGATTTTACTTTCTTTTAAATTATATTACTAGTTTAAATGTATATTATATTGTATTTCTCATTATTTCCTCTCTTTTTTTAGAATATGCTCAAAGGTGCTGAACAAGAGAATTCAGAAATTGAACCTGTTCCTGATAGGTAAGATGTTTCCTTTTTATTAATCAGTAAGCTACTGCTGTAGGATGTTTTGTTACTATAAAATTTGATTAAGACTTTCACAATCTAACATACATTATTTTTCTATGGTAAAAAATTTACCTGTTGCTGATAAAACTCAATACTAGCACAAGAAGTATCAGATATTGAACATTAGATTTTTATATGTTACTGGGCAAAAATAAATCTAAGTAATTGAATTTTAAACTGTCATTAAAATAGTTTAAGTCGTGTCTCTTTTGCAGATTAATTTACTTTCATCTTATATATATAAAAGTCTTGCTTCACAATGTTTTTTGAGATAAACTCTGGAACTACTTAACTGATTTTGGTGAAATTCAGCTTACTCTACATCTACATCTATATATCTACTCTGCAATTCACAAAACTGTGGGTGGCAGAGGGTGCTCAGCACCAAACCTAATCTCTTTGTTGTGCATTCCAATCCCTAATGGTATGAGGGAAAAAAGAGTTCATATAAGAATCAGTGTGGCATCTTATTTCTCTAATTTTATCTTTCCGGTCATTCCGATCCAAATAGGTTGGTGGACGAAGTATTTTACTACACTCGTAGGTGAAAGTGGGAATACACATGTTTACCAATAAGTTTATACCAAACGTGCATCGTCTATCTACCAGAGACTCCCAGCCTATTCTACTAATCAGTTCTGTAATGCTTTCATACGGACTATAGCAAGCGGTCACAAATCGAGCGGCTCTTCTCTGTACTTTCTCTATACTCTCAATGAACACCTTACGAAACGAATCCTAGATGGCACAACAGTAGTGCAAATGTAGACGCACAAGAGATTTGTACGCTATCTCCTTTGTTTGTTCATCACAATTTTTCAAGAATCGACCTAGGAACCGCAGCCTAGAATTAGCTCTACCTACAAACGTTTTAATATGTAAGTCCCATTTCATGTTCCTTTGTACTGTTACTCCCAAATATTTCATATAATCGACCATATCAATAACTGTATTGTTTAACTCATATTTCTGAAAAATTGGATTCTTTTTGTTAGCTAGCTCATTGTCTTACACTTTTTACAATTTAGTGTGAGTTGCCACTCAGTGCACCATGCCAAAATAACATCCAGATCATACTGAATTTCTAAGCAATCAGCCAAATTCCTTACTTCCCTATAAATAACCGCATCATCAGCAAACAATCTAAAAAGGTTTTCACTTTATCTCTGAGATTGTTTATAAAAATTAAGAAAAGAAGTGCGTGTAATTTGGTCCATCTTAAATGATAGGATAGTTTTTATCTTGATTATTGACCTCAATATTTATTATTGTGAATTAAATGCTTTAATTAAATGTTTGTTAAAGTACAATGGTATTTAATTATTTGTAAGTTCTATAAATTTGAGTGGTCTGCTGACTCAGTGTTTAAGGTGTCTGACTGAAGATCGAAAGGTCCCCGGTTCGAATCCCTGTATCGGTGGGTATTTTCATAGGCTCTTAACCCGGGTTCTAGTTTTTAGAATAGAAACTTAGCTAATCCATACTTTGGAGAGTCAATATTGCACTAACAATTGGACGAGAGGCAAGTCTTTCTTATGTATTTTTGGAATTCCATAAAATAGTGGAATCACCGGATTGCTGATTAGTATTGTTTGTTTAACTGTCCATTGCAGATTTAATTTTTTTGGTTGGATCTTTGTTCAATTTTTTGTATGTCTTGTCTGCTAATTAATGTTCAATTTTTTGTTTATAAGTATTACTATCCAAAACCGCTGTATGGTTTCCTTTGTTAGAAGGTAGAATTATTATGTTCAGATTTTTCTTTAACTCATATAAAGCCATTGCTTCTTTCCCGGTGATATTAGACCTAGGGGGTTTTGCTTTCTTTAAAATAGTGGCCACCTCCAATCATACGTTTTCTGCTTCCAATTTTGGAATTCCCTGTACTGTTTGTCCTACACCGACAATCACTTCTTCTTTCGTAATTGCGAAAGAAGAAGTGATTCCCGGAGTAGCTTCTTCATATGAATATAACTGAAAGATGGCTTTACAGAATTAATACACGAATGACTGAATAATTAATGATCCCGAATATAACACTTCATTACCAAATAAGATTATCACAAGGCATTACAACTATATTACAATAACGGCAAACAACTCATTTAAGTTACACATTCTGAATAATTTATCTAACATATTTATCTAACCAAATAATAACTAAGCTATTCTTTGTCTAGTGCCCAAGGCACATAGACAAGACACAAGTCTTATCTTCTATATGGCTGCTGGCAGAATAGTCAATCACAGAATAGAATGATCCCATGCCACACTGGGGTTCTTATGTGCGTGCGATCACATGCTAGCCGCATGATGTGTGCATCGCACGCTGCAGTAACCTGAACCTTGCAACTCTGCAGTTCTTACACAGCATGTACGCACCTCGCTTGCTTGCACTCACTCTAGGCAGCTTACAATATTCACTGAATAAATTACCAAAACTCCCAATTTAAGCCCCAATTGACATACTGCCCAATATATCGTGAAGGCTCTTTTCACTACTGCTATTCTGCTTTTAACATCATTCCTGCTTTGGTCATCAGTTGTAATGTTACTTCCTAAGTACCAGATTTCACTAACTTCTGCTATCTCATCTGACCCATTTTTATAATTAATCTACTGTGATTGGTATCATTTCTGCTACCTTTTATCGTGATTATTTAGTCCAAATTTGCCCTGTGCTCCAATGTCACTACTCAACCATAAAACACTAAAAAATTATTGTAGAGCATTACATGATATATCCAAGTACCATATTACCTATGGCTCATGTAAAATAATAACTAATCATTTCTTTATGTAAACCAAAGCTAGACAAACATTCTTCCTTTTAAAAAATTTCTCAATATCTTCAACCTGTTCTGTTAACAAGACAGTGTCATCAGCAAATCACAGCATACTGATTTTTTTCTCCTTGAACTTTTATGCCATATTCAAATCTTTCTTTTACTTCCTTTACTGCTTCTTCTACATGTAAGTCGAATATTAATGGGGATTGACTACAACCTTGTCTCACACCCTTTTTAACTGAAGCATATGTCTTATGATTCTCTACTTTTATTATAGCTACTTGATCCTAATGAAGATTATAAAGTATCCTTCTATCTCTGTATTTTAGACCTGACTTCTTTAAAATTTTAAACATCTTGTTCCACATAACACTATCAAAAGCTTTTTCTAAATCAATAAACACCATAAAAGTGTCTTTGTGTTTCTTCATCCGCCCTTCAAGTATTAATCTTAACACAAGAATTGCTTCTCTTATACTTCGTGTTTTTTCTAAGCCCAATCTGATCTTCACCTTCTATCCCTTCTACCACAGTTTCCTTTCTTCTGTATATTATTATGGTCAGTAATTTTGAGGCATGTGATGTTAGACTTACAGTGTGATAATACCCACATCTGTTAGCTGGTGCTTTCTTTGGAAATGTGAAAATGACACTATTATTAAATAAGTGAGTGTCTCTCCTGTTTCATAATTTTTATATAAGTTTGAATAATCTATGTGTTCCTTTTTATGCTAGTGATTTCAGAAGTTCTGTAGCAATCTCATCAATTCCAAGTGCCTTATTTGATATCAAATCATTCTTTCCTCAAAACAGGATCACCTTAGTCATCAATGTTGACATCAACTTCTTTTTCTAATTTACTTGGATATCAAATCATGCCATATTTCTATACCCTCATCAGAAGCTTAGTGATGGCAATTTTTTTTGTCATTACAAGGTGCCATCAGGAATCCTATACAATATCCCACATTTTCAGGATCTCCAAGGAAAGTTATAAATTTTTGATTATTTGCACAGGACAAGGTTTATTCCACTCAGCTTCCTCTAGATTTTTTTAAATGTCCTAGACAGGTGCAATGGTTCACTGCCTATAACATTATAGATATGTATTATGAGTTGTTAATGAGCTATTGTGGAAAAAATGGTATATTGATTTACATAAAAATCTCAGATATTTTAATGCTTTAATTATATTCTGTGTGACATTTATTCTACGTTGATATACTTGTGTATTCATTTTAAACGATTTTTTTTTTGGTACTAAAATATACTAAAATTCTTTTCCTTAATTTTTTAGATCATTGTTTAAATCACCATCATTATCTGAAGTAGCCTGTTCATTCTATGTACTGACATTTTTATCTTGGTGGTCCCTAACAAAACATGTCTTCTACCATGTCCAAGCTATTTCTGCTCCTTTATGTAATTGTATGCATAGTTCTTACATATTTGAAGATGAGATGAAACCCCTGATTAATAAGTACACTAATAAAACTTCACATAGAAGGTAAGATCAGTAGTTCCTATTTAATATTTGTGATTACACTTTTTGATTTCAGCTATCTCTTGTGAGCAGAAGTTTTGCACTAAATCTATAGTTATGTGTACCTGACTATCATCATTTTAAGCAACTGTCACATCATTTGCGATACTGTAATTAATAATTAGAAATAAGAATATATGCTATGGCCTTTGTGAATATCGGGTGGATTGTTGTATGTGGAGCACCATTAACCAAGCCATTGATACACTTTAAAACCAAAAGAACAGCAGTAATGTTGTATGTGTGCTGTTATAAATTAAGAGCATTCCTGAAATAGTTTTTATGAATAACATAAAAGCAGCATCTCTTATATCCATTTTTAATATAGCATTGCTTGTCCATGGCAAAATAGTCAGGGTAACTAGCATTTCCATCTATAAAAATTTCTACTTATTGAAAAGTAGGCCAAAAATTGTTAAATTCAGTGTAATTATTGCCATTTGAGGAATATTTGTAATAATAAAGCAGTACATTAGTATTTGTGAATTATCTGTGTTTTATAATTGTAACACACTGATAGAACATTTAATGCTTGGTGCTTAGATTTGGATTAAAATTCAATTCCTCTCTGACTCAGAAGAATTGAGTGGTACATATTATAGTTTTGAATAAGATAGATGATTTCAAATTTGTTGCATGAAAAACTGTATTATGTGGGCATCTCTTTCATTACTGAACAGCAAATTCCTACTTATTGAAAATATAGATTTGTCACTATCATATACATTTAAACTTATGTCATTAATACCAGTATAAAATTACCAATTTTTTTCATGCTAAAGAATGTAATGGTAAATGCTGACAGAAGTATGATATTATCTGGACCATTTGCTGTACATAAAAAAACAGTTTTACTTTAACTAATATTATTTAAACTATCATAAATATGATATATTAACACGGCTGGAAGCCCGAGAAAAATATATTAATATCATAAATTTGCATTTGAACTGCGGGCATTACATTTTTAGCATGATATAAAAACTACTGAATCCATTTTGATTGGATTTGAGTGTTTGAGGCGTAGGGTCTATCCAAAAATTTGAGGTATACATTACAATGTTGCATCATATGACACCAGAGCAGGAAATCAGGACATCTGTGGAACATCAGCTAGCTTTATGTACTGTATGGCAGAATCTGGAATCTATGGAATTAATATTGAGATGACTTTTACCTTAGATTTTAACTTAAAATAAGAACCATGTATAAAGTGATGTAGTTACTATTTTAATCATAATTTTTTATCCAAGATCTTTTTAGATACATAACGACTAATTTTGAGTTTACTCTAGCATATTTTCGAGGTAATATTACACTCCTGGAAATTGAAATAAGAACACCGTGAATTCATTGTCCCAGGAATGGGAAACTTTATATACACATTCCTGGGGTCAGATACAGCACATGATCACACAGGCAGAACCATAGGCACATAGACACAGGCAACAGAGCATGCACAATGTCGGCACTAGTACCATGTATATCCTCCTTTCGCAGCAATGCAGGCTGCAATTCTCCCATGGAGACAATCATAGAGGTGCTGGATGTAGTCCTGTGGAACGGCATGCCAAGCCATTTCCACCTGGCGCCTCAGCAGGACCAGCGTTCATGCTGGACGTGCAGACCGCGTGAGACGACGTTTCATCCAGTCCCAAACATGCTCAATGGGGGACAGATCCGGAGATCTCGCTGGCCAGGGTAGTTGACTTACACCTTCTAGAGCACGTTGGGTGGCACGGGATACATGTGGACGTGCATTGTCCTGTTGGAACAGCATGTTCCCTTGCCGGTCTAGAAATGGTAGAACGATGGGTTTGATGACGGTTTGAATGTATCGTGAACTGTTCAGTGTCCCCTTGACGATCACCAGATGTGTACGGCTAGTGTAGGAGATCGCTCCCCACACCATGATGCCGGGTGTTGGCCCTGTGTGCCTCGGTCATATGCAGTCCTGATTGTGGCGCTCACCTGCACGGCGCCAAACACGCATACGACCATCATTGGCACCAAGGCAGAAGCGACTCTCATCACTGAAGACGACACGTCTCCATTCGTCCCTCCATTCACACCTGTCGCGACACCACTGGAGGCGGGCTGCACGATGTTGGGGCGTGAGTGGATGACGACCTGACGGTGCGCGGGACCGTAGCCCAGCTTCATGGTGACAGTTGCGAATGGTTCTCTCTGATACCCCAGGAGCAACAGTGTCCCTAATTTGCCGGGGAGTGGCGGTGCGGTCCCCTACTGCACTGCATAGGATGCGACGGTCTTGGCGTGCGTCCGTGCGTCGCTGCTGTCCGGACCCAGGTCGATGGGCACGTGCACCTTCCGCCGACCACTGGCGACAACATCGATGTACTGTGGAGACCTCGCGCCCCACATGTTGAGCAATTCGGCGGTACGTCCACCCGGCCTCCCGCATGCCCACTATACGCCCTCGCTCAAAGTCCGTCAACTGCACATACGGTTCACGTACATGCTTTCGCGGCATGCTACCAGTGTTAAAGACTGAGATGGAGCTCCATATGCCACGGCAAACTGGCTGACACTGACTGTGGCGGTGCCCAACTGCTGCGCAGCTAGCGCCCTTCGACGGCCAACACTGCTTGTTGTTCCTGGTGTGTCCGCTGTGCCGTGCGTTTGATCATTGCTTGTACAGCCCTCTCGTAGTGTCCGGAGCAAGTATGGTGGGTCTTACACACCGGCGTCAATGTGTTCTTATTTCAATTTCAAGGAGTGTATAAAATGGATATATATATTTTCTTAAAGTATTTCTTCAATTTGCATTGAAATCTTTAGTTAAGATGTCTTATAAAAGTAATAAGAACTATTCTACAATAGAGAGGCATGTGTTGTGATTGTCAACAGTGAATTTCTACTGTCAGAAAATTATTACCAGTATGAAAGTTTAAGAAGTTGAGTAATTTCAACCATGATTATGCTCCAGTCATTTGAAGGTATTTAGGAAACTGTATGATAAATAGGCATACATTTAAAAAAAATACTGCCTGTAAAGGGAGTAGCAATATGTGATGTTGAGAGGGTTTCAGAGATATTTTATGATTTATAGAAACAGCAATACTTAAAAATTTTGTACTCTCGTATCTTGCTGTTTGTAAAATAGAATAGAAGATGAAAGAAGAAATAGTTTCTTCTTAGTTGAATTTTTCTTTAGCCAGTAAGTGATGTGAACTTGTTCTCATCTGTTATCATAAATCTTCTCGTACCACTGCTCTTCTATATAAGCTGCAGTGGCTCTCTTCAAGTAAATGTTTCTTGCTGTTCTGATAGCTTTCTGTTGATTTATGTTCCTTGAAAGTAGTTCATAATTGAGTAAAATGGAGAAAGCCAGAGTACTAATCCTCTTTCTAATATGCTGATCTTCTATAAATGAACATCACTGAGTGTAAGAGATTACAAATGATATAATGTCACTTAGGATGAATACAGGTGAGTCACAACACTTTCCTACTAAGGCCAAATTAGGGTTGTTCAGAAAAAAATCTAATGTGAAGGCTTTTTAAAATTCATGATAGTAATAAAACAAAGTACATACAACAGAAGTGACAATATCTAGTTTCTTTTTGCTTGGACTCTGGTTATATTTGTACATATTATTCATTTGCTACCAGCAGGATCCAATCACTCTCTTCACACATTTTCTTGTGATTTGTTTTCTTGCGAATATAATGCTCAGTTATCATCATACAAAATTACAGTGTAAGAAGGGATTAAATATGATACATACTGACAAATATGTACATGGATCATATGTAAGGTGTGGATTACATTTTGTACCTTTTTTGTTGTTGAATATCTGAGTGATTCAATTGCCTCTGGCACAGTCTCAATGAATTCTTTGTGATCTTTGATATAATTGTCTGATATTTTGTCTAAACAAATGATAAATGACCTTATGGTATCATATTTTACATGGGCTTGCACAGGATTTTAGACAGGCTTGTACTGAAAATTGGCTATATAAATAAATGATTAGTTATTATTTTACATGAATCATAGGTAATATGGTACTTTGATGTATCATGTAATGCTCTACAATAATTTTTTAGTGTTTTATGGTTGAGTAGTGACATTGGAGCACAGGGCGAATATATGAACATCCAATATTCA
Organism: Vandiemenella viatica; assembly: GCA_031002005.1. NCBI lineage: Eukaryota > Metazoa > Arthropoda > Insecta > Orthoptera > Morabidae > Vandiemenella > Vandiemenella viatica. Next base: position 39,688 of record JARYHS010007075.1, read on the forward strand.
ATTCGTTAGTAAGCTTAATATTTCATTTTTATAATATTGTTTTCAGCAATTGAAAAAAAATAGTGTGTCTAAACAATCTTTTCATGGAGTGCTGAGTTATGAATTTTGAGAAGCAATTTGGCTTCCTTTGTATCGGTAAATGGCAGTCAAATGTTTGAAAGATAGTTAGTATTTGAGAGGTAGAGATATCCAATAAATATATTACAAATTGTCAACCAAGATCCATTAATTAAAAGACAGCATTTGGATATAATATCAATGTCCAGATGGAAGAGAGGAACTGCTAAATACAGTTATTCTATCAACTACATCATAAGATAAATTCTATTAATGATGTGACAAAACATTCATTGTTGACCTGTATTATAGTATGTGTTACTAGACATAATAATATACAAATATGGATAATACAATGTCTTAGGATACATGTAGTTTGAAATCTTCTAATTTGTTATTTTTTGCCTAGAGCTTTGTGGGTCCTCAATATCAATGTCAGTAGAAGCAGTAAAGAACTAGGGCAAGAAAAAAAATTTTGATGACATTTATGAATGAACCAACTTGAGTGATTTCAGAAAACCATAGAAGATCACAATCTATATTGCTGCATGGGAATTCAAACCTGTGCCATCCTAAATGCCATGCCAGTGTATTACCTTTTACCAACCACCATCGGTTTTTCCCTTTTTACTTGGATTCAAATAGAAAATGTTTTCTAATTGATGGTAGTATTTTTATTCATGACATCCGTGGCTCTTCCTGTTTTATTCTGACATTGGACTTCAAAATTTAAATGTTTATCCAAATGAGAACTTAAGTACCTATATACAGGTTTTCTGTAAATAGGTTTACTGTAGATTAAGGCTTTACATTGGGATTCTGATATAGATTTTGTTGTAAAGCACAAACTCATTGCAACGAAACTATAACTCTCACTGAGATTGACAAATACTAAACTGCTATTACTGTCAGATTTTCTTCCAAAATTCCTACCAGGTGCAACAAAAGTTCATTGGAAAGTTCAGTGTTGTCTGAAGTATCTGTATATTGTTTCTAGACCTATATCCTATCATACTGAATCCCATATCGAGTCTTGTGGGTATCCTCTGGTCAGAAGTTTAGTGATGGCCATTTTCTACCATCTCAAGTTGTGAACTGGAATCCCATAAAATTTGCTTTGCTCCTAATATTTCCAATAAAGTTATTACTTTTGGGTACTGTATATTACAATCAAGACTATCGTGGTTTATATCTTCTAAGCCACTAGGTAAACAAGTTATACTGTGGCATATAAATATATCAGAATTATTATTGCTTTAATATTTTATGCAACTTGATGAATGCCATGCTGTTACCTTAAGGAAGAGAGGAATCCATGTTTTGCAGTAATTGAACTAAAATTCCTTTATCTGTTTGTTTCAGATCCTTGTTTAAAGCACCATCATTATCAGAACTAGCCTGTGCATTCTGTGCACAGACATTTGTATCTTGGTGCTCTCTAACAAAACACGTCTTCTACCATGTCTCGGCTATTTCTGCCCCTTTATATATTTGTACAAACTGTCCTGAAATATTTAAAGATGAGATGAAACTCCAGATTCATAAATACACTGCTAGATCATCACAGAGAGGGTAAGATTAAGAAATTTATTATTTGTGCCACAACTATTTTTTTTAATAAATGCTATTAGAGGTAAATTTCATGTGCCGAAGTTTTATACTAATACTGGAGTTATATCTAGCTGATTGTTATCACTTTAAGCCAGTAATAAGTTATATGTTATCCTATAAACAAATATATATGCAGGTGTCTTAACAAATTTGATGTTGGTTGTTGTATCTGTGCCTGTTGTAAATTTAGGCCTATTTGAAATATTTTCTGATAAAAAGGCAAAAACAATTTCTGCTGCTTCAGTTTTCAACAGTGTGTCACTCAGTATCTGTAGTTAACTAGTCATGGTTACTTTCAATCTCTAACTGTAAAAGTTTCTACTTATTGAAAGATGGGTTTATCATATCAGTGGCAGTGCTATAACAGCTAAGATTATTTCTTGAACCAAAGTACCATGGTCTGTAACGTTATGCTAATGATCTATATTTTGTCAACTTTTGTACACTGATAGAAACCAATTGACCAATGTCTAGACTAGGATTAAAATTCAATTCTTCTGAAAGCTAATCGACTAAGAATTAAGTTGTATGCACTATAGTTTTCAATGAAGTATCTGTTTTCAGATTTATTATATAAAGTAAATTCATGTGGTCATAATGACCTGGCGATTGGGTTTCTAATCAGCTGCACAATCTGTCTTAATTGTAGCCACTTTTCCTAACCTAGTAATTCTACCAAGTATAGAATTTTACAGTGTAAATGGAATCTGAACCATGGAAGCATTCTGGTGTGTTTCACATAACACAGCTAACTCTCCTAGAGTCAGTTGCATTATGGGAATTTGGAAATCCCCACCAATACAGGGATTCAAACCAGGGAATTTCTGATCTCTAGTCAGACTCCTTAGTCCACTGAACCTGTTTTTTTATGTCCAAGCTTTTTCATTGCTGAACATCAAATTTCTATTTACTGTAAATAATAAATGTTTGAAAATCTGGGAATTGTGCAATGAAAAGCATTTGGACAGTAGTAATCTATATATTTCGCTTCTTTCTTAAATAATGGTTTTAAAACTGCATATTTTCATCGTTTTGCAAATATACCTAGCATTAACGATTCATTGCAGATGTGAGCTTTTCATATGACTGATAAATCTGAACATCATTATAGAAGTTTATATCAAATGCCATAGCTACAACAAATTTTATGTTTTAATTGTTCATGAGTATAATTATTTCTAAAAATATTAGTTTTGGTATTTGCATCTCCACAAATCTATTGGGTAAAGCATTCTGAAGAAGCCTTAGGGCACTGTCAGGGGATTCTTTTTCTATATCTATTCTTTATTCTTGCAAGTCTTTCTCTACATGTTTGGTTTTGTAATTGCTGGGTAGAAGAACTTTTAAAAGGTAGAAAGTTAGGGAAGGAAATGCGGTATCAAAAGAAGTGGAAGTAAAAATGGGAGTGCCACATGGTAGCGTATTGGGACCATTACTATTTATTATTTTAATGAACAATTGTGTTGATTGCTTACTTTCTGAAATTAGATTTTTGCAGATGACTTAATGCTATATAAAAAGATCAAAACAATGGAGTATATGCGAAGATATACAAATGAAAACCGAAAGGTTTTTTATGAGTGTAAGATTGGGAAAGAATTGCTTTCTAAAGGCTTGTAAATATCTTGGCATTACATTTGATAACAAGCTTAACTGCACAGGACACATAAGCCAGGAGATAGGAAAAGGTTTCAAAATTCTGCACTTGGTGAGAGTGATTGAGGAGATGCATGCGAGAAATAAAGATACTGGGTTACAAAACTTTGGTCAGACCATTGCTCGAATATGGTAGTGTAGTAATGGACACACATTTTGCATATCAAATACAGGAATTGGAGAGGGTGCAAAAAAGAGCTGCTAGATTTGTTTCTGGAAATTATCGCAGAATGCAATCAGTGACAGAAATTATAAAGGAATTGTAATGGGACTCATTGCAAGACAGGTGGAGCATGAGGAGGATCATGGGAGTGTGTAGGGCGTAGACTGGCAATGAGGCATGGAAAGATATTGGAGTAGGTATGAAAAGTAGTGCATGTAAGGGATAAGATGAACAAGACACATAGCTGGCACTCAATTTCAGGCACACAGGTGTGAGAAGATTCTCTTTTTAGTTAAAGGTGTCAGGGAATTTCATGAATACCTTACCGAAAATGTTAAAAGAATTTAAAGTTAAAATTTGTAGAGGGGAATTGTAGGTGGGTGCAGGATGGGGTAAAATAGGTGTGTAGGTAAATTGCCACCGGAGTATGTGCTCCATTGCAATTAAATTATATTAAAGTATTTAAAGTTTCTGTTGCTTATCATTGTAGCATCTATATGAGGTATGTGGCTCCTCCTGCAAATTGTGTTTGTAATCTTCTCTATATGTGTGTAGAGGTCATGATTGTGTCATGTGAATTCACTATTTTCTCTAATTGGACTTAGAATTTGTCTTAAGATCTACCTTTGTTTTGTTTACAATTTCTTGAACAGACCTTTCCTATTCCTAGCTCATAAATTCTGTGGCATATAAAACCTATGGTGCTATTATCATGCAGTAATGTCATATCTTGGTGTTAACAGGTATAGATTGCTGACTGTAGACTAGTGGATGTACATTTTCCACTTTCCCAGTCTATGATGTAATGGCTTCTTTCTCAGAAGTATCTGCTCACTCTCCAATAGATTTAAATATTTCTATTTATTTGATTTTCTCTTTTCCAATCTGTGTTTACACTCACTGCTAACTTAATATTTGTTAGAAATTCAGTCTTCTTGAAGGAGATCTGGGGTTCTATTTTTTCCACTTGTGTCTTCAGCTCATTAACTTTTTTCTGTAGTCATGTTTAGCTAATCAGAATATAGCTAGTGCATTTGCAGATGGTAAGCAATCAGCTGTCAGATTCATATTTTTATAGCCAAGGCCACTTTGAACACCTTTCCTGCTTGCTCCATTCCTGCTACTCACAGATGACTTTCATCGAGTGCAAAGTTTAAAGTAATGACAAGAATCCATCTCCTTGTCTGACTGCTATCTTGACTTTGATCCAAAATCTCTACCATGAATTTCACCTTGGAGGTAGTAATGTAATAGTAGCCAATTTATTTTAGGATTTCGAGAACAGTAGCTTGATCAATTAAGTCATGAGCCTATTCGTGATCAATGAAGCTGACTACAAATTACTTACCTCTGTGGTTCTTGAAGGAGAAATATGAGATTCATGATTTGTTTGGCATATAAACATCCTTTACTAAACTGCCTTGGTATTAACCCAACTATAAGTCCAGCTGATCTCTGCTTTAGTTTGAAGCACCTTCCAAAGAATCTACTCTAGCTTATTAAGAGCAGAGAAATCCCAGATAATTGTTTGTATTCATTCTGTCATCTTTTTATGAATAGGGTAGATCATTTTAGACAACGTGCCACTGGGAAGTTCTTTAGCTTCCCGAATATTGACAAATATCTCTGTTGGTTTATAGACAGCCTTGTTTCCTTTGTTTTTCCATGTTTCTTCAATTACTGAATTTTCCTCTTTTACCTCATTTACCATGTTCTTTAGGGAATATGTGACTGAGCTATTTGCTCTTTCATGGGAGGTTTTGAATTAGGATTACTAACACCTTGTTTTTGAGTGTGAATCTGGATTCTGGAGCAGTTGAGGAGTAATTATTCACACTGGATATGACAGTTGTTGCCATATATCCATAATATCACCTAAACTGTTTAAAAGAAGGCCTACCATATAACAATCATACAGTAAATATTTTCTATAACCATTTTCTTGATAGTAAAGCACTTTAGAAATACAAAGTCAAAGAAAAGCATAAGGAAATGTTAGTTTTAGAAAGGTAAAATTTAAATTAGTTCCTTTCTCGCCACTTCCATTTGCACAAGTAAAGCAGAATACTACAAGTATTTTGAGATGTAATATTTATAAGTGGAAAATTTTATTCAAGACAAATATTGCAATTTTTGTTTTTTTATTATTACACCATCAGGAGAAGGAAGGAGGAAGATATTGTTATTAAAGGAATGCCCCTCAGTTTTAAAAACAACTTAAATTTTGTAATAGCAATAGATCATGTTATATGAAGAAATAGACCCAACATGGAAATAGGATTTTTAGGCAAATAATGACTGAAAATTTTGGTCAAAAATATATTCAGATGAAACAAAAAAAATTTGTAGATTAAGAATATGATTTTAGTTTATAAATTACTCCAAAATTTAAGAGGTATAAGTAGAATTGTAATTTTTCAAATTTGTAGTTTCACTGTAGCATGACATCAAGAGGTTGGTGAAATACCAGGAACAGGTGGAAACATGAAATGATTAATGAATGATTTTCAATGAAAAATATAAACGCTAGGAGGTAGTGATTATTTTCTGCAAAAATACAGTGTTTATCATATTTGAACGTAAGTTGTTGTTACTGAGAATTCAATTTGAGTTGTTTTTTTTTACATGTCATGATTCCATCAGCAGAAAAGAAATTTTGATGCTTAGTTTCAGTTTTTAATTAATAACTTCTAAAGTAGGAAAAGTACAGTAAAGTGACATTTGTCAAAAGATACCAAAAAAATTATGTAATTAAATTATACCACGTACAAGGGAGATTAAGGAATTTATAGGGCAGTCATGATTATATGATTTGGAACTTTAGGAATTAATAACAATTAAATCAGGCAATTTAGTACATAATTTATCATAAAATAAAGTATTCAGAAAATCAGATCTATATCGTAGTGAAATTGAGTTTTGGAGAAGTATTTCCACGTCATTTCTTATAACTAGTGGTTATTTTCCTGGTTAGACAAATATTTTTATATTGGAAGAGATGTTTACAGGGCTCCATGGATAGGAGGCATACTTAGAGAATGTAGCCAGCATACTATAAAATTTTGGAGGACAGTAGTATCGTGTAATTGCAATTTTTCGATGATGTGATTGGAATTCAATGTGATCAAGATTCAGAAGTTAGGAATGGACTTTGTCTTATTGTATTAACATGTACTATAAATTCTTTTACAAAACTTCTGGGAAAAAAGAGAAGCCTGCAAGCTCCATAGGAAAGATTCAAAACTTCTGATATCTTTCCATAGGCAACATTCTAGTACCATAAATTGGTGTCAAACAATTTTAATCAATATTAGCTTTTTATCACCCAGAGACCTTTTTCATTCCATATCCATAATCATTTGCAAGTGTAATAACAGATTGGCAATCAAAGCAAGGACTGCAAATTCGAAATTACTATCCAATTTAGACTTTGTAGACTCAGTACAAGTAAACAGTCATAGCTTTAACAAACAGTTTTGCAAGTAAACCCTGACTTTAAACAAGTGTTTAACATTATATGGATTATCTTAGGGAAATTTACCATCTAGTCTCATGAAGATTTTTTCTGGTGACTTCTTTTCTGCCACGCAAGGTGTCTTTGTCTTAAAGCCACATCACACTCACAAGCCCTTATTTGGGATGTTTCTTTGGTTTTAATAATAGGGCTCATAGTGTTGGCTTTCTTGACTAGTGCTTCTCACCATTGCTCCCTATTATCTGGGCCTTGTGACTCAGGATTATGGGTGTACTCTTCACTGGATTCTGTAGAACAGTTGATTATTCTGCATTTAATCTTTATAATGTTCCTTGGAACATGTTTTACCTTAGTATCTGATAGATGATGACCTGAGTCACGATTAGTGCTGTTCAGCTATTCTGGACTCTTTGTGTTGTGCTTCTCTTCATGATGGTGATAAGATCTATTTGGAACTCGCCAACGATTAGTGTTTTGAGAAACTTACTAGGTGAAAATGTGCATAGGGGGGTAACACTTTTGCCTAAACTGTGACCAATAAAGTTCTTGAACTCTGTGTAGCCTTCTGGTACTTTTAATACTTAACAAAATCGGGCGCCACGTATTCGTAATATAAACCCCAAATACGAAGGGAGTAATGAAATAATTCACTTGACACAGTTTTGGAGTAACACGATACTTATATTCTTGAAATTTTCACTTTTACATTCTTGGTACCAGAATTATGAATAAGACCACTGACGACAGTTCCATTTAAAGCTTTTCAGGTTAAGCACATTTCGTAACAAGAAGACAAATTCACTAAGTCCCCCAACTTTAGTGAGTACACGACTATTACTTTTACTATTACTCGCGATTCACTAAAAGTGTGTAGCAGAGGGTGTATTGCACCTATTGAAAGGGTAATAGTTTGGAAGGGATGTACGGGATATGGCAGGAGGCCCATGGGCTATTGTGAGAAACCATTTCAGCATTCGCGTGGAGTGATCTGAGAAAACCATGGAAAACCCAGATCAGGATAGCCAGAGAGCTTTATCGAAAGTTACTTCTGTCAGATTTTAAGTTTACTTGCCCGGTAAATCCTTCCTATTCCATTCCCTAATCGCTCGTGGAAAAAATGAATACAGAAAAGAATCGGTTCTGTCCCTGATTTCACTTATCTTATTTTCACGGTCATTCCGAGATATGAATGTTGCTGGTAGGAATAATTGTTTGCTATCATTCTGAAATACGTCAGTCGTGAATTTTTGAATTAGCTCCCGTCGAGAGCAACACCTTCGGTGTTCCAGGTCTTCCGAACCTAACTCGCTCAACATCACACTTACGCTTTCCCTCCAAATATATATACCTGTCACGAATCGGGCGGCTCTTCTTTGGACCTTCTCTAATGCCTCCATTAATTCCTTTTGATGGGAACCCCAGACAGAACAACAATATTCTAAGTGAGGACGCACCAGTGACTTATATGCAATAGATTACCTTCCGGAGTGCATTGTTTTAAATTACGACCTAGAAATCGGAGCATACGATTTGCTTTCCCAATTACATTCTCGATGCATTCATTCCACGAAAAATTATAACGAATTGTTACCCCTAGGTATTTAGCGGAATCTACCGTTCTAAGGACAGTACAGTTAATTGTATATTCAGAGCTAAATGTACCACATTTTTACTTATATGCATGACTTGGCACTTTTTAGCGTTTAACTCCAACTGCCAGTCCTTACACCATGTAATTATTTTTAATATCGTCTTGTAACAAAGCGCAGTCTTCCTGGTTTTGATTTCACGATAAATAATAGCATCATCGGCAAATAATCTTTTCATCGCCCTTATTATGTCACACAAATCATTAATGTATATGAGAATCAACAGAGGACCTATCACGCTTCCCTGGGGAACTCCGGACCTCACCACGGTAAATGATGAACTCTCACCGTCAAGAACTACACACTGTGTTCTGCCCTTCAGAATGTCTGTAACCCAGTCGCATATTTGTCTAGATATGCCGTAGCCACGAAGTTTCCTAAGTAACCTAGTGTGAGGCACAGTGTCAAAAGCTTTTTTAAAATGTATTAGATCTAAATCAACCTGGGATTGCCCATCTATAATACGACAAAGTCGTGAATTAAAAGTGCAAGTTGTGTTTCGCAGTATCGGCCATTTCTGTATCCATGTTGATTTGGGTTTAAAAGCTCATCTTCATAAAAAACTGCATGACATTTGAGTTGATGATGTAAAATCCTACAAAATATTGATGTTAACGAGATCGGTCTATAATTTTGAGGATCATTAACATTCCCATTTTTAAACACTGGACTTACGAAGGCGGTCTCCCATTTGGCTGGTATTTTTCCTTGATCCAAGGAGGTGGTATATAATTTAATCAAATATGGTGCAATTTCCTTTGCGTACCTGTAGTAGAATCTTGTAGTAATACCGTCTGGTCCGGAAGCATTATTGAATTTTACATTCATAACCAGTTTAGTTATTCCTTCGCCATAATAATGAGATCATTCATAATTTTGTTGGTACAATTGGCAAATGTCGGAATCTCCTCTGAGTATTCTGTCGTGAAGGCTTTTTTAAATATATTATTCAAGATTTGTGGTATCTCTACGCTAGTTTTGGATAATTCCACATTTTCCTTAATCACTGAGGGCATACCCTTATGAGAGACTCTTAGTAAATTTGACATACGACCAGAACTTTTGGATAAGTAATAAGATCTTCGGATAAATTCCTTGCTTGGAATTCTTTAAATGCATGACGCATTGCCTTATGCACTTCCGCTCGTAACTGGACCAATTTAGCACGATTAGACGAGTCCCCCGATTTCTTTACCATGGCATGTAAACACCTTTGCTTGCTGAGCAATCGCTTCACTTCCCTATTGAACCATGGAAGGTTCTTACTAATCGTAATAAGCTTCTTAAGTACAAATCTATTTAAACCGTTCCATATTATTTCTTTTAAATTAAACCAAAGTTCCTCATCATTTGTAGTTAGCGTGTATGTTTCAAAACTTTTCGCCAAGTGATCAACCATACCCACATCGTTTGCCTAATCGAAGCAATATACAAGTTTGTCTTTGTCATGCTTCAAATTCATACTGATTTTAAAGTTACCACAACCGCCTTGTGATCACTTATACCTCTTTTACACAAACTGTATCCACAATATCAGGATTGCTTATAAGAAAAAGATCCAAAATGGACGAGGAATCTTTGTCGCACCGCGTTGGCTCTTGAACCATCTGTTCGAGAGATCTTTCTGCAAATACTTCTAGGAATGTTTGGTTATTAAACTATCTCTTCCGCCCAACCTGAATGTGATGTGTCCCAATTAACCGATGGTAGGTTAAAATCACCACCAACGATCAATATATGTCCTTGAAATTTCTTATAAATTTTTAAGTGACTCTCTGAAGTATTCCACATTAGCCAAATCAGAATCCCGAAGTCGATAAAATGACCCGAATATGAAATTTAAATTTTTACCTTGATCCTTAACAATTCGAAAAAATGTCAGTTTTGGTTATGATAGAGCAATTAACGGTTTTGTTAATGGCCACAAACACACCCCCCCCATTGAAACAGCTTTCTTTCCGAAAAACATTGAAATGAGGGCCAAATACTTCGCTGGATTCTACCTCTGGCGTCGACCAGCTTTCAGTGTCTAGTATTATTTCGACATTGTTAGTCGCAACTGCGGAATGGAAATCGGCTACTTTCCCTCTAATATTCGACAATTTAGGACCATTACCCTCAGCTGCTTTGTATTATTTGTGGAGTCTAAATTCGCATTTTTCATATTCGCATATATCATATTCACATTCTGACGGGAAATGGGTGAAGTATTTGGGGCTGCAACAATCAATTTATTCGCACCATCACTACCAGAACCAAGATCTAAGTTATCTGCACCTCCTCTTCAATTAACTGATGGATTCTCGGGCCTCACGGTGTTCCTGAAAAATATTTCACATCAAGTCGGTTCCATACTTTAGCAGCCACCATGGTCGCCATTCTCAGTGTGTAATGGACGCCAGACCTGTCAAATGCGTCCCAGCTGGCAGCTATCATCGGTCGAAGGTCAATGAAGCCCCAGTTGTTTCTGCGACACAGCTCCTGCAAACTACAATTCAAATTAAAAATAGTTCACCATACAGCCTCCCCACAATCGATGCGCGGCACGACACTACATATGGAGAACTGCTACGATACCGAATTATCCCGCGCGGCATCATACGCCTTCTTGCCCAATTTGTCCATAGATTTCACTATGTCTGCAACAGAAACACGACATGAGTCATTAGTAACGACGTGTGCAGTTACTATTAACTGACGGAAATTCGATTCTCTAATTGCTCTCGGAATGCTCTCCAGGACACGTGTACGGTTGCTCCTGGAAGACAAACAGAATGCACATTGAATGAGGTCTGAACCGTTCTTCGTGGCTAGTTCTCGAATCGGTTTCTCCAAACGTCAGACGTTGGAGCTGCCAATGACCAGTAATTCTTTTCCTGGCATCGCTCGGAGTCTGCGAACAAATCTTCTGTTGCGCTTCTGGGCCATCCACACTTGAATCTTCAGCCTTCTGCAACACGGAAAACGCATTCCTTAATAGCAAGATATCATTTTCTCGTCGGCTAACTGGGAATGTCGATGCCTTTCCCCAATCCACACGATGCCAGGCGGTTTGTGCAACATGTTCTTGAAAATCCCGACTTGCTAGTTCTGCTACGGTTTGTTGCAGAATTTCTTCAACGCACTGCCGCTCCTCGTCTAGGATACTCCATACCTGTGTTTGATGAGATGCCATAGTATTTAGGATCTCCTTGAAAGCCAGACGCCTACTGGAACACATTGCACAAGCCATGTCCCTTGAAATACAAGAAACGGAATAAGTATATCAAAAGACAAAAAACGGAGACTGCTGCTAACGGCTGCTGATTCACTACCTACACTGAAAATGCAATGATAAAAACAAAAGATAACTAGCACACTTTAAATCAAACACAAAAGTCGGCGACTGCGGCTAACGGCAACTGTAGCTTGATTGGTGACTCACTACCTACACAGAAAATTCAAAGATAAAAACAAAAGCCAACTAGCACACTTTAAATCAAACACAAAAGTCGGTGACTGCGGCTAATGGCAGCTGTAGCTCGATTGGTGACTCACTACCTAAACAGAGAATTCAAAGATAAAAACAAAAGCTAACTAGCACACTTTAAATCAAACACAAAAGTCGGCGACTGCGGCTAACGGCAACTGTAGCTTGATTGGTGACTCACTACCTACACAGAGAATTCAAAGATAAAAACAAAAGCTAACTAGCACACTTTAAATCAAACACAAAAGTCGGCGACTGCGGCTAACGGCAGCTGTAGCTGCGACAGTTACGGCATATTAGAACTTGCCTCCGCTAACTAGTGCTAAATCTCGCGTTTGATTTCCAGTGAAAGAATGAACCAATCTAAGATAGCTGCAGGGCTTTTTCTAAGCTTTGCGAGGCCTACGACGTCAGTAACTTTTTTCATTAGAAAACTTTAGCTTGCAATTTATACAAAGGCTTCCCAAACTCATATTCTATATGCTTTAATTTAATTTAGCATTCAAAAGTATTTCTACCTGCAAAACCTTAAAGTCTCTTACGTCAGCAGTTAGGCGCGATATTATGCGCTTTAACAACAATTAATGACAATTATCTTTCGAACCTTAATTATCTGACAAATGATTAAATGTTTTACCAAAACCATTATATATTCATGATCCTCTTAATTTAGGCTATCCACTGATATAAATTCCTTAATTATATCGCTTTTAGTTGAAAAGTTAGTTTTCTCTCTTAATTAAACCCACTAACTAAACTTTTCCAAACTAGTTATTTTACTATCAAAATATTCTGGACAGTGCTGACAGCTGGTGATAAAACGTCAGCTGTGAATTTACTCAGTTCAGAGTTGTTCCAAACCTTAAATTTTTACTCTTCTAATTGGGTTTCAAAATGTAGACAAACCGAATTATCTCTTAAAATAAATTGTTCCCGATATAATGAATATTTAAAATGATTCGTGATGAGTTTTCACTGGGGAAATAAATGCTTGAAAATCCCTTCAAGTTAAAAATTACCTTACGCGAAATTTCGAAGTCCAACATAAGAGACTTCAGAGTCGATCTATATAATATTTTACTGCTTGGGATAGCTAGTGGGAATGCTTTTGGCATACTGAAGGGTACCTTACAAACTTCCAATTTTTGTTTTTCGTGTGCACATTTCTTTTGATAATCAGATTAAACGCATTAGAAAGTCTACGAGTCTCCTCTTTCCATTTCTGTTTGTTCACTCATTACCAATTTGTAAAATAGAACCACCAAGCAGGATGACCACATGCTTCTATGGAATCTTGCAGATATTGATTTTTAATTCCTCCCTCAATTCATCTGTTCAGTGTGGATCAATTTTATTTGTCTGACTGATTGGAGCATGCAGTGTTATGCCAGTGTAGATTGACTTTGAGAGATGAATACTGAGACTTGGCTGTTAGGAATGAAAAACATTTGTTACAGAATT
>JARYHS010007075.1:54228-82227 GCA_031002005.1 Vandiemenella viatica
CGTAATATAAACCCCAAATACGAAGAGTGTAATGAAATAAGTTCACTTGACACAGTTTTGGAGTAATACGATACTTATATTCTTGAAAATTTTACTTGTACATTGTCGGTACCAGAATTATGGATAAGACAACAGACAAAACTTCCATACCGAGACTGGTGGTGTAAAGTCTAGCGTTCTGGCCTCACATTCGTGAGGACGGCGGTTCGAATCCCCATCCGTGCATCCAGATTTGGGTTTTCCATGGTTTCCCCAAATCACTCCAGGTGAATGCCGGGATGCTTCATTCAAAATGCCATGGCCGAATTCCTTCCCATTCCTTGCCCCCCATTCTTCGAGAAGACAAACTCACTAAGTCCACCAACATTAGTGAGTACACGACTATTAATTTTACTATTACTCCACGATTCATTAAAAGTGTGTAGCAGAGGGTGCATTGCACCTATTCGAAAGGGTAATAGTTTGGAAGGAATATATGGGATATGGCAGGAGGCGCCCATGGGCTATTGTGAGGAACCATACCAGCATTTGCGTGGAGTGATCTGAGAAAACCATGGAAAACCCAGATCAGGATAGCCAGAGAGCTTTATCGAAAGTTACTCCTGTCAGATTTTAAGTTTACTTGCCCGGTAAATCCTTTCTATTCCATTCCCTAATCGCTCGTGGAAAAAATGAATACAGAAAAGAATCGGTTCTGCCCCTGATTTCTCTTATCTTATTTTCACGATCATTCCGAGATACGAATGTTGCTGGTAGGAATAATTGTTTGCTATCATTCTGAAATACGTCAGTCGTGAATTTTTCAATTAGCTCCCATCGAGAACAACGCCTTCGGTGTTCCAGGTCTTTCAAACCTAACTTGCTCAACATCGCACTTACACTTTCCCTCTAACTATATATACCTGTCACGAATCTGGAGGCTCTTCTTTGGACCTTCTCTAAAGCCTCCATTAATCCCTTTTGATGGGGACCCCACACAGAACAACAATATTCTAAGTGAGGACGCACTAGTGACTTGTATACAATCGATTTAACTTCCTGAGTGCATTGATTTTAAATTACGACCTAGAAATCGGAGCATACGATTTGCTTTTCCCATTACATTCTCGATATGCTCATTCCACGACAAATTATTACGAATTGTTACCCTAGGTATTTAGCGGAATCTACCGTTCTAAGGACAGTGCCATTAATTGTATATTCATAGGTAAATGGTGTCACCTTTTTACTTACACGCATGACTTGGCACTTTTTAGGCGTTTAATTCCAACTGCCAATCTTTACACCACGCAATTATTTTCATAATATCGTCTTGTAACAAAGCGCAGTCGTCCTGGGTTTTTATTTCGCGATAAATAATAGCATCATCGCAAATATTCTTTTCATCCCCCTTATTATGTCACACAAATCATTAATGTATATCAGAAACAACAGAGGACATATCACGCTTCCCTGGGGAACTCCGGACCTCACCTCGGTAAATGATGAACTTTCACCGTCAAGAACTACACACTGTGTTTTACCCTTCAGAAAGTCTGTAACCCAGTCGCATATTTGTCTAGATATGCCGTAGCCACGAAGTTTCCTAAGTAATCTAGTGTGAGGCACAGTGTCGAAAGCTTTTTTAAAATGTATATTAGATCCAAATCAACCAGGGATTGCCCATCTATAACACGACACAAGTCGTGAATTAAAAGTGCAAGTTGTGTTTCGCAGTATCGGCCATTTCTGTATCCATGTTGATTTGGGTTTTAAAAGCTCATCTTTATCAAAAACCGCATGACATTTGAGTAGATGATGTGTTGTAAAATCCTACAAAATATTGATGCTAACGAGATCGGTCTATAATTTTGAGGATCATTAACATTCCCATTTTAAAACACTGGACTAACGAAGGCGATCTCCCATTTGGCTGGTATTTTTCCTTGATACAAGTAGGTGGTATATAATTTCATCAAATACGGTGCAATTTCCTTTGCTTACCTGAAGTAGAATCTTGTAGGGATACCGTCTGGTCCGGAAGCCTTATTGGATTTTACATTCATAACCAGTTTAGTTATTCCTTCGCCATAAGAACGAGATCATTCATAATTTTGTTGGTACGATTGGCAAATATCGGAATCTTCTCTGAGTTTTCTGTCGTGGAGGCTTTTTTTTAAATATATTATTCAAGATTTGAGCTATATCTACACTAGTTTTGGATAATTCCACATTTTCTTTAATCAGTGAGGTCATAACCTTACGAGAGCCTCTTAGTAATTTGACATATGACCAGAACTTTTTTGGATCAGTAATATGATCTTCGGATAAATTCCTTGCTTGGAATTCTTTAAATGTATGACGCATTGCCTTATGCACTTCCGCTCGTAACTGGACTAATTTAGCACCATTAGACGAGTCCCCCTATTTCTTTACCATGGCATGTAAACGCCTTTGCTTGCTGAGCAATCGCTTCACTTCCCTATTTAACCATGAAAGGTTCTTACTAATCGTAATAAGCTTCTTAAGTACAAATCGATTTAAACCGTTCCATATTATTTCTTTTAAATTAAACCAAAGTTCCTCATCATTTGTAGTTAGCGTGTATGTTTCAAAACTTTTCGCCAAGTGATCAACCATACCCACATCGTTTGCCTTATCGAAGCAATATACAAGTTTGTCTTTGTCATGCTTCAAATTCATACTAGATTTTAAAGTTACCACAACCGCCTTGTGATCACTTATACCGTCTTTTACACAAACTGTCCACAATATCAAGATTGCTTATAAGAAAAAGATCTAAAATGTACGAGGAATCTTTGTCGCACCGCGGTGGCTCTTGAACCATCTGTTTGAGAGATCTTTCTGCAAATACTTCTACGAACCTGAAAGTGCATGTGTCCCAAATAACCGACGGTAAGTTAAAATCACCACCATCGGTCAATATATGTCCTTGAAATTTCTTATAAATTTTATTAAGTGACTCTCTGAAGTATTCCGTATTAGCCAATCAGAATCCGGAAGTCGATAAAATGACCCGAATATGATCTATAAAGTTTTACCTTGATCCTTAACAACTTGAAAAAAATTTCAGTTTCGGTTACGACAGAGCAATTAACGGTTTTGTTAATGGCCATGAACACACCCCCGCCCATTGAAACAGCTCTCTCTTTCCGAAAAACATTGAAATGGGGGCCAAATACTTCGCTAGATTCTATCTCTGGCGTCAACCAGCTCTCAGTTCCTAGAATTATATCGACATTATTAGTCGCAACTGCAGAATGGAAATCGGCTACTTTCCCTCTGATACTCCGACAATTTAGGACCATTACCCTCAGCTGCTTTCTATTATTTGTGGAGTCTAAATTCGCATTTTTCATACTCGCATATTTCATATTCGCACTCTGACCGGAAATGGGTGAAGTATTTGGGGCTGCAACATTCAATTTATTCGCACCATCACTACCAGAACCAAGATCTAAGTTATCGGCACCTCCTCTGCAATGAACTGAAGGATTCTTGGGCCTCACGGTGTTCCTAAAATATAATTCACATCAAGACGGTTCCATATTTTAGCAGCCACCATGGTCGCCATTCTCGGTGTGTTATGGACGCCAGACCTGTCAAATGCGTCCCAGCTGGCAGCTATCATCTGTTGAAGGTCAACGAAGCCCCAGTTGTTTCTGCGATACAGCTCCTGCAAACTACAATTCAAATTAAAAATGGTTCACCATATAGCCTCCCCAAAATCGATGCGCGGCACGACACTACATATGGAGAACTGCAACGATACCGAATTATCCCGCGCGGCATCATACGCCTTCTTGCCCAATTTGTCAATAGTTTTCACTATATCTGCAACAAAAAAACGACATGAGTCATTAGTAACGACGTGCGCAGTTACTATTAACTGACGGCAATTCGATTCTCTGATTGCTCTCGGTATGGTCTCCAGGACACGTGGTACGGTTGCTCCTGGAAGACAAACAGAATGCACGTTAAAATGAAGGTCTGCATCGTTCTTCGTGGCTAGTTCTCGAAGCGGTTTCTCCAAACGTCAGACGTTGGAGCTGCCAATGACCAGTAAATCTTTTCCTGGCATCACTTGGAGTCTTCGAACAAATCTTCTCTGTTGCGCTTCTGGGCCATCCACACTTGAATCTTCAGCCTTCTGCAACACGGAAAACGCACTCCTTAATGGAAAGATATCATTTTCCCGTCGGCTAACTGGGAATGTCGATGCCTTTCCCCAATCCACACGATGCCAGGCGGTTTGTGCAACATGTTCTTGAAAATCCCGACTTGCTAGTTCTGCTACGGTTTGTTGCAGAATTTCTTCAACGCACTGCCGCTCCTCGTCTAGGATGCTCCATACCTGTGCTTGATGAGATGCCATAGTATTAAGGATCTCCTTGAGAGCCAGACGCCTACTGGAATACATTGCACAAGCCATGTCCCTTGAAATACAAGAAACGGAATAAGTATATCAAAAGACAAAAAACGGAGACTGCTGCTAACGGCTGCTGATTCACTACCTACACAGAAAATGCAATGATAAAAACAAAAGGTAACTAGCACTTTTTAAATCAAACACAAAAGTCGGCGACTGCCTCTAACGGCAACTGTAGCTTGATTGGTGACTCACTACATACACAGAAAATTCAAAGATAAAAACAAAAGCCAACTAGCACACTTTAAATCAAACACAAAAGTCGGTGACTGCGGCTAATAGCAGCTGTAGCTCGATTGGTGACTCACTACCTAAACAGAGAATTCAAAGATTAAAACAAAAGCTAACTAGCACACTTTGAATCAAACACAAAAGTCTGCGACTGCGACAGTTACGGCATGTTGGAACTTGCCTCCGCTAACTAGTGCTAAATCTCGCGTTTGATTTCCAGTGAAAGAACGAACCAATCTAAGATAGCTGCAGGGCTTTTTCTAAGCTTTGCGAGGCCTACGACGTCAGTAACTTTTTTCATTAGAAAACTTTAGCTTGCAATTTATACAAAGGCTTCCCATACTCATATTCTACATGCCTTAATTTAATTTATCATTCAAAAGTATTTCTACCACCAAAACCCTAAAGTCTCTTACGTCACCAGTTAGGCGCGATATTATGCGCTTTAACAACAATTAATGACAATCTATCTTTCGAACCTTAATTATCTGACAAATGATTAAATGTTTTACCAAAACCATTATATATTCATGATCCTCTTAATTTAGGCTATCCACTGATATAAATTCCTTAATTATATCGCTTTTAGTTGAAAAGTTAGTTTTCTCTCTTAATTAAACCCACTAACTAAACTTTTCCAAACTAGTTATTTTACTATCAAAATATTCTGGACAGTGCTGACTATAGGTGGTGATAAAACGTTAGCTGTGAATTTACTCAGTTCAGAGTTGTTCCAAACCTTAAATTTTTACTCTTCTAATTGGGTTTCAAAATGTAGACAAACCGAATTATCTCTTAAAATAAATTGTTCCCGATATAATGAATACACTTTAAAATGATTCGTATGATGAGTTTTTACTGGGGAAATAAATGAAATCCCTTCAAGTTAAAAATTACCTTACGCGAAATTTCGAAGTCCAACATAAGAGACTTCAAAGTCGATCTATATAATATTTTACTGCTTGGGATAGCTAGTGGGAATGCTTTTGGCATACTGAAGGGTACCTTACAAACTTCCAATTTTTGTTTTTCGTGTGCACATTTCTTTTGATAATCAGATTAAACGCATTAGAAAGTCTACGAGTATCTCTCTTTCCATTTCTGTTTGTTCACTCATTACCAATTTGTAAAATAGAACCACCAAGCAGGATGACCACATGCTTCTATGGAATCTTGCAGATATTGATTTTTAATTCCTCCCTCAATTCATCTGTTCAGTGTGGATTAATTTTATTTGTCTGACTGATTGGAGCATGCAGTGTTATGCCAGTGTAGATTGACTTTGAGAGATGAATACTGAAACTTGGCTGTTAGGAATGAAAAACATTTGTTACAGAATTAAGGAACACCTTGTTGACAGTAAATCCACTACAAAGGTAAGATAAATTTCTCACTACTTGCTTCTCTGGTTTACATTTAAATATCCTGTAACCCTTAGATTCAAAAGCATGTTTATCTATAACTATTGTTTCCTGAATTGATGCAATTAGGATTAGATGTTTTGGTAGGATGTCAGTGAATTTTGGAGTTTTGCAGCTTTTTAGTAGCGGGTTCACATTAAAGGTTGCAAAACGTTCCATTGCTAGAGTCTGAACTTGTATTTGGGAGTTTCCAATAATAGTCTTACTGTTTCATAGAATACTAAATCTAGCTTGTATCACTCAGGGTGATGGTGTATTGGTTAGCTCTAGGGGTATTAGCATTTGTCGAACATTCCTTCATGATTTTAAAAATAAAACACTTTTGATTTGGGACAATAGTATTTCACATTGACAAAGGCATTGCCAAATTTGTGAGCATTTTTTATGTTACATTTAAATTAGTTTCATATTTAAAGCATTTATTTGGAGAAGTATAAATGTACCTGCTTCCTGTTTTATCGGCATTACTGTACTGTAGATGAAAATTAGCAGACGTCTGCATAGAAAAAGGTTAACAATGCATTATTATTATTGTCAAAACATTTACCACGGTATTTATTAACAGTTTTTTGTAAGACTGTCCAGCTGTATTTTATTCATACGGAAATTATTATGACCTATAAAGAATATATTATTCATAAATTAAGAGGAAGAGTTCATTAATTAAATAGATAGTTCTATCTATCACAATTAATTTATTACAATGATATCTAAATTTTAGAACAGTCAGTATTAGTATTTAATCACATGTTACAAAAATGTATTATTATACCTTCAAAATAAGATTTCTGTAATTGCTTACATAGTAATTTGTATATTTTTTTAGGTGTACATATGTGGATCCAAGCAATAGTTACAAACGTGACCAGCAACCTGTGTCGTTTGCTGACCCTACTTACCTTAAAGTCCATGGCAAATATAATTCGAGTGAACGGCCCTTTTTGTGTGAAGTTTGTGGAAAATCTTTTGTTCGGGCTGACAAACTTACAGATCATAGCAGAGTTCACTCTGGTGAAAGGCCATTTAAATGTCAAGTTTGTGGAAAATCGTTTTCTCTGTCTTGTAACCTTATAGTCCATAGAAGAATTCATGCAGCCGAACGGCCGTATGTTTGTGAAGTTTGTGGAAAATCATTTGCACATTCTAGTCACCTTAAGGTCCATACAAGACTTCATACTGGTGAGCGGCCGTTTAAGTGTGAAGTTTGTGGAAAAGCTTTTTGTCAATCTAGTGGCCTTACTAGCCATAGAAGAATCCACTCAGGTGAACGTCCATATGCTTGTGATCTTTGTGGGAAATTATTTTCACAGTCTAATAGCCTTATAGAACATAGAGCAATCCATTCAGGTATACGGCAGTTTTCGTGTGAAGTATGCGGAAAATCGTTTACCCAGTCAAGGGGCCTTATAAGTCATAGAAAACTCCATTCAGGGGAACTGCCATTCACTTGTGAAGTTTGTGGGAAATCGTTTACCCATTCTAGTGGACTTAGATATCATAAGAGAACTCATTTAAGTGAACGCCAGTTTGGTTGTGAAGTTTGTGGAAAAAAGTTTGTTCAGTTTGGTCACCTTACACGGCATAGAAGAATACATTGAACTACACGGCCTTATACTTGTGAAGTATGTGGAAATTCATTTACACATTCTAGTGGCCTAACTGTTCACAGAAAAAATCATTAATGTAAAACACTGCACACTTGTATATAGGACAAACTTGCTTATTATAGTACACTTGCATGCTGTAGGAGAATTCATTAAGCTGACTGCCTGTTTGCTTGTGAAATTTGTGTCCATTTATTTTCTTTGTCTATTGATCCTTCAGCTCAGAGAAGATCAATTCTACTGAGGGTTCATTTGCTTGTCAAGTATGTGAAAATAATTTAGTAATAATCATTTGGTTGTTGGGGTTTTGATGCACCTGAACTGCTGTTCGTTTAAAAAAAAATTGGTGATTTTTGTTATTGCTTTTACTATGTTATAGTTAAAGGAAAAATGCTTGTATGGTTTTGAGAATAATGTTTGCTTATATGAGGTGTCTCATTTTCTACAAGTGCGATTAATGAGATGAACTCTCATTTGCTTAGATAGTTTGTAAAAATATTTCACTATTAGAGTCTCTACAAATGTTAATAGATTAGGGAGACCATTAATTAGTGTATCATATGTGGTATAATTAAGAATCATATAGTAGTTTATGTGGTTTAAAAACTCTTGGTTTAGAGGTATTTTAAAAATTATATCTGACTTTCTGTGTTCTCAAAACTTTTAATGTAAACCCTTCTTGTGAATGTGAGTTTAATTGTGAAAATTGTGCTAAATACTTTTTTGGGTCTGATATCATATATTTGTATAGTGCTATTTATGACTGCAAATAGAGTTTCCCTGAAAGTCTTTCTAGATAATGGTATATGGAATGTTGTATGTTTACTGTCTGGAAAATAAATATAGCAGCATTCGTATAATTAAACTGCTGTTTGTAACAAATTTTTAATTATTTTGATTAACCTTTTCTATTTCTAGAATATATAGAAAATGGTTTGAGTGTTGGCCTTGGTAAATTGTGTTCTAATGCTGTTTGCATGATAAATTTTTAAAATAATATTAATGGTATTAATTTATTTATGATTACTTTGTTTTTTGCTGTCATCAGTCTTTCGACTGGTTTGATGCAATCCTCCATCCCTTCCTATCTTGTGCTAAACTCTTCATCTCTACATATCCCCTACAACCCACATCCTCATATATCTGCTTCATATATTCTAATCTCTGTCTTCCTCTACAGTTCTTACCTTCGACTGTTCCCTCCACCAGCAAATCAACTAATCCAGCATGTCTCAAAATATGACCTACCAGTCTGTCTCTTTTTTCTCTAAGCCTCTTCCACAAACTTCTTTCCTCACCCATCATTTCCAAAACTCTTTCATTTCTTACTTTGTCAGTCAACTTAATTTTCAGCATTCTTCTGTAACACCACATTTCAAATGCTTCAGTTTTCCTTCTTTCCGGTATTCGTAAAGTCCATGTCTCACTAACATAAAGTGCTATGCTCCACACATGGAGTTTTAAAACCTTTTTTTTGTAATTCCTAGATCAATATTTGAAACTAATTTTTTTTCGGTTTTCATGAAGGCTCTTTTTACTAGTGCTATTCTGCTTTTAACATCATTCTTCCTTCTGCCACTGGTAGTAATTTTTCTTCCTAAGTAACAGAATTCACTTACTTCTCCAATCAAATCCAATCCTATTTGTATATTTAATCTACTAGTATTGGTACATCTCTGCTACATTTCGACACTTTAGTCTTGCTTTGATTTATATTCAGTCCAAAATCTTCCTTCAGTATTTTGTTCATGCTATTCGGTAATTTCTCAATTTCTTCCGCCCTTTCTGCTAACAAGGCAATGTCATCAGCAAATCGTAGCATACTAATTTTTTTTTTTTCCCTGAACACTTATGCCACATGGAAATTCTTCTTTTACTTTCTTTATTGCTTCCTCTACATACAAGTTGCATACTAACGAGTATAGACTACAACCTGGTATCAAGCCCTTTTTAACTGATGCTTGTCTCTCATGATTCTCTACTATTATTACAGCCACTTGATTCTTATATAGTTTATGAAGTTTTCTTCTATCTCGATACTTTAGACCAGACTTCTTTAAAATTTTAAACATCTTGTCCACATAACATTATCAAAAGCTTTTTCTAAATCAACAAATGCCAAAAAAGTAGCTTTTTTTACCTTGATACGCCCTTCAAGTATTAACCTTAAAGCCAGAAATGCTTCCCTTGTACCACGATATTTCCTAAACCCAAACTGATTCTCACCTACTATGTATTCTACTATCCTTTCCATTCTTCTGTATATTATTCTGGTAAGTAATTTTGAAGCATGTGATGTTAGAATAATGTAGCTATAATTCTCACATTTGGCGGCTTGTGCTTTCTTTTTAAGTGTGAAGATGATATTTTTATTAAAATCAGTTGTAATTTTTCCTGTTTCATAACACTTTGATATCATTCTGAATAATCTTTCGATTACATCTTCTCCTAGAGATTTAAGAAGTTCTGAAGGGATCTCATCAATTCCAACTGCCTTTTTTGCTTTCAGGTCATTCAGAGCTCTATTAAATTCTATCCTCAAAACAGGATCTCCTAAGTCATCATTGTTGACATCGCCTTCCTTTTCTCTTACGATATTGTTCAAGTTGTCCCCATCATACAGTTTCTCAATGTATCCCTTCCATCATTTAGCTCTATCGTCTGAGCTTGAAAGAAATTTCCCATTGGCAGCTTTAATGTTCACACCTCTTTTCTTCATTTCTCCAAATTTCTGTTTGTTCTTCCTATATGCAACATCTATTTTACCTACGACCATTTCCTTTTCTACTTCTTCACACTTTTCTTGTAGCCATTCTTCTTTTGCTTTTTTGCATTTCCCGTTCATTTAATTCCTGAATTGCCTGTAATGTTCTCTTCCTACTTCGTCCTAAGCATTTTTGTACCTTCTCCTCTGACCCATGAGTTCCAAAATTTCTTCTGTGATCCAAGGTTTTCGTGCAGCTTGTTCCCTAAAGCCTAATGTTTCTTTTCCTTCTTTCATTATTTCGGTCTTTAATGTATTCCATTCGTCCTCGGTTGAGTTCCTTTCAGAGTTACTTCTTATACCTAAGTCTATCATTTCTGCAATTTTTTCTCTCGCACTAGATTGTTTCAGTTTATTCACTTTCAGTCTGTTCTTCTTATGCTGCTTCCTTATTCGCTTGAATTTCATCCTGCATTTCAGCACTATCACATTATGGTCAGAGTCTATGTCTGCTCCTGGTTACGCCTTACAGTCTAGAACTTGATTCCTGAATCTCTGTTTGACCATGATATAATCTAGCTCGTATCTGCCTGTATTCCCAGGACGTTTCCAGGTGTATATCCGTCTTGCATGGTTCTTAAACAGCGTGTTTGCCACTACTAGCTTATGTCATTCGCAAAATTCTAACAACCTGCTTCCTCGCTCATTTCTTTCTCCTAGACCAAAACTTCCTACAGTATTCCCCTCTTTTCCTTTTCCCTCTATCGCATTCCAATCACCCATTAATATTAGATATTCCTCCCCCTTCACATATTGGATTAATTCTTCAATTTCGGTGCACATTTTCTCTATTTCTTCGTCATCTTCCTGTGACGTTGGCATGTACACTTGTACTAACGTGGTTTTGATGGGCTTAGTTTCTAACCTCATCAAAATAATCCTGTCACTAAACTGTTCATAATAACCCACCAGTTTCCCTACTTTCTTATTCATTACAATTCCTACACCAGTGATTCCATTGACAGCTTGTGTGCTAATTATCCTGTGTTCTCCAGACCAGAAATCCTGTGCGTCGTTCCATTTAATCTCGCTAATCCCAACAATATCTAACTTCAGTTGTTCCATCTCCCTTTTTAGGTTTCTAATCTACCTGCCCTATTCAGACTTCTACCATTCCACGCTCCGACTCGTACAATTTTTCTATCCATTCTGATGTCTCCTCCCTGAGCAGACCCCACCCGGAGATCCGATTTGGGGACTATTTTACCTTCGGAATATTTTACCCAGGAAGAATCCATCATGATATATGTAATTTTGGAGGTTTACATGTCGTCGTGATACCATTTGGGTCTGTAATGCAGTGGTTTCCCGTTGTCTTCTGCATCCCCATGCAATTGATCATTTCTGATTCATCCGCCTTTAGGTGCCGTTTCCAGCCCCAAGGGCATGAGGGTTCCCTGGACCACTCCCCGTTCATCCGCCCTCCTTTCGGAGACCGTTGGCAAGCAGTGGGTGACTCCTTATACCGGGAATCATTCAGTCGCCAGAGCCTTGTCCGTACAAACAGGGTGCATCACATGAAGGAAAGGTTGACATTTGGTTCGAAAAGGCTGTTATAGTCTCTCACAAACCCTCACTACTAATTTATATCAGGGCACAAAGCATTTATTCAGTGGAATTGCTTCCAGGTGATTAATTTTTTAGACATTTGCTTGTGCAATATTATGATGGTTTAAGGTTCTTTTGTAATTTAGTGACTAAAAAGCATATATCAATTAGGACACACCTATTTTTTCTGATTCAATAAGTTTAATTGTTTTATTTTTATTGTAAGTTGTTAATCACCTAATTTACAGTATTGTGATAGCTTTTGTTTTATTTACCTTATTTGAACAGCAGTGGCGTATAGTAATCATGAGCACCTTTATTTTTTCCCGTTGGAAGGTATATAGACCTTATTCGATCTTTTATTTACTGCTGTGGTTGCTTAACACTGTTCACTTGTACATCTTATTAACTATTCATTGCAGTATCTGCCATCTGGTATTAATTTATCTCCACAGTTAGGTTTTATTTAAGCCATGACTAGTGATTGTTAGTAAAAAGTAAACAGTTTGTTATTTGTATCTCTTGGTCAGTTCATCTTTCATCCTGTCTGTAGTTTTTGTTCTGAAAGTAACATGTGTGGGAACTGTGATTGCTGTGTGAAGACGCGGTCTGAGGTGGCTTATCTTCATGCTCAGCTTGCAGCTTTGTTCACGAAAGTTGCAAGGTTGAAGGCTGTCGTAGGGGACTGCAGTAGATGTGATGTGGGTGACCCTGCTGATGTTAGTGGTCTCACAGGTTCTCCCCTACCAATGATCTTACATGCAGTCAAGGCTGAAACTTTGGAATCTGTGCGGCTGTTACCTGACGGTGACTGGCGTATGGTTTCCCGACGTCACTGCCGCATGCGGGGGCCATCTTACAAGTCTGCATCCCATTAGGGCAAGTTTGTACCACTGTCCAATAGGTTTCATGTGAAGTCTTGGACTGATTCAGTTTCACAATCGTCATTCTGCAAGTTGCCCCCCCCCCCCCCCCCCGCCCACAGAAAGGGATTCTCGTAGTAAGTAGCTCCAACATTAGGTGGTTTATTGAGCCCTTTACTGAAATGGCGAATATGTCAGGGATGAAATCCAATATCCATTCATTGTTCATTCCAGGAGGTCTGAATCAAGATGTGGAACAGGCCATTCTGAATGCCATTGAACGGACGAGGTGTAGCCAGCTGCAGGTTGTAGCACATGTTGCCCCCTTTGGTCGGAGGTTATCCTCTCTTCATTCCAGCGGCTTGCTCAAAGGGTGACCTCTGTGGTTGATGACCGCAAGGTTTCGGCTGAGTTAACTATCTGCAGCATTGTCGATAGAAACGACAGTGGACCTCTGGTTCAGTGTCGAGTCGAAGGTCTAAACCAGAGACTGCAGTGTTTCTGCGATAATCATGGCAGCAGATTCCTAGATCTTCGCCTTGGGGTCGAGTTGTGTAGGGTTCCCTTGGAGTGGTTAGATGTGCACTAAAGACGTGAATCAGCTACAAGAGTAGCAGGGGCCGTGTGAATTGCATTGGGTATTTTTTTAGGCTGAGTGAGGAATACCCAAAACCGGGATTACAGTTACGGGCAGCCCAATCAAATTCGACACCATATGTTAGGAGTAGCGTAAATCAATATCGACTATTAAAACTACTTATTATTAACTGTAGAAGTATTTGTAACAAGCAGCCTCAGCATGAAAGCGTTTTTAGTAGCACAGAAGCAGATATTGGGTTAGGTATTGAAAGCTGGTTAAAACTGGGTATAAGTTCAGCAGAAATTTTCAACAATAGCATGAACGTGCTCCGTAACTATAGGATGCATTCTAATGGAGGTGGTGTATTTACAGCTGTTATTAAATACCTGTTGTGTAACGAAATAGATATCGATATGGTCTGACTAAACATAGCTAGGAGAAAACTTGTAATAGAGTCTTTGTATTGTCAGCCAGGAGCAGATGTAACTGTTGCTGAGGCCATAAGGAATAATGTAAGTAGTATAGCTCGTCAATTTCCGGATCATTCAATAATACTAGGGAGTGACTTCAACTTTCCATATATCGACTGAACTAATTACGTCCAAGTTACTGTTGGCAGGGATAAAACATCCTGTGAAATTATTCTTGACCTTTATCTTGAGCAGCTCGTTACTGAACCAACGCGGTGCCACAACGAGAATGAAAACTTTTTAGATATTCTCGTTACCAATAGGCCTGAATTATTAACGGACATTTGTACCACCACGGGAATAAGTGATCATAAAGCTGTAATTGCTACAGTAAAATTAACAGCCGTGTGCAAAAAGAAAAAAGAAAGGATCGTTTAAAGATTCGATAAGGCCCCAAAGAAGATGTTTAAGAATGTTTTTGAGAGATAATTACTTTGCCTTTATAGATACAAGTGGCCCAGTTAAAAAGATGTGGCCTCAACGAAAACCCAAAGAAATATTTGTCGTATGTAATTAATAGTTTGTGGTAGTGAAAACAATATGCCAGTTATATCAGAAGATGGGTAGTTGATGACAGCCGTGACAAGGCTACCGAATTTAAAAATTCTTTCACTGACGAAAACATGGAAAACATTCCCGCTTTTCCATGGCGTATAGAATTTGAGATGGATCCAGAACAAATTGACAGTGTAGGTATCATAAAGCAATTAAAGCTCCTGAAGTTCTGGGTCCTGGGTCCCAATTGTATACCAGTAAGAATATTTTCGGAATACGGTGAAGAAATAGAACCATTTTTGTCAGATATATTTTGTAAATGTTTAGAAGAAGGAAAAGTAGCTTCTCACTTTAAAATAGTCCTGGTAATTCCTGTTTTGAAGAAAGGAGATCGGAGAGATCCTAGAAATTATTGACCCAAATCTCTAACATTTGTGTGCAGTAGAATTCTGGAGCATGTCATGTGCTCTAACGTTATGAAGTTTATAGATTAAAACGAGTTACTTACAGCAAACCAACACGGATTTGGGAAGAACAGATCGTGTGAAACGCAATAGGCCCAGTATTTGCATGACTTAATGAAAGTTATGGATGCAGGTTGACAAGCTGATGCAATTTTAAAGGATTTTCAAAAAAACTTTTGACTCTGTACCACACAACCAGCTTTTAGCGATGATTCGAGCATACGGAATATCGGATCAGATTTGTGAATGGATGCGCAATTTTCTAACTGGTTGGTCACAGTATGTCGTTGATGACGGGGAAGCATCTTCTAAGCTTGATGGTACATCGGAAGTTCCTCAAGGAAGTGTAATAGGACCACTTCTTTTCCTAATTATTATAAACGATCTCGGTGACAACATTAATTGCAGGATGCGATTGTTTGCTGAAGATGCACTTATCTATAAGGAAGTAAGGTGCTTTGACGAGTGCTTAGAAATTCAGCGCGATCTGGATGTTATTTCCGAATAGTACCATAGATGGCATCTTAAACTCAACTGCAAAAAGTGCAAGGCATTGCAAAGAAATAATAAAAATACCCCGTTTGCTCCCGAGTTCAAAGATAACAATTCAGTTGTTGACACAGTGGATTTCCTGAAGCATCTAGACGTAACGGTACGTAAGAACACGAAATGGGACTTGCACATAACTTCCCTCGTAGGAAAAGCTAAATTTAAACTAAAGGGCCCCATACACACAGCAACTTGTTGGCCAACCATGTCTCCCAACTTGGTTGGCCAACACAAAAACAAGTTGGCCAACACTGTTGCCCGACATCAGTAGAGAAAGAACAAGCAAACTGAGAACAAGGTGTTTATTTATACAGTAATGTTGGAACTAGAAGAAATAGCTTTATGTACAGTTATCATTCCCAACTTTACTGGTTCTCTTTCTCTTAATGACTTCTAAGGACTCCTACCAAACATGCAAATATAAGTTAGTAAATGTTTAATCAAGCTTTTTTTAACAGAGATGGTCAGTATTTTAAATATAGTAGACTTCGATCATCCGAAATATATGAGACCCACAAGTCCAATTTATATATAAATATAGGACTACACGTACTGCACACAAAATTTTCATGAAAAATCTCGGCATTTACACATTTTCTAACAATGAAATGAACTACGTTTTAATAACAATTGGAAAACGTTTGGAAATAATTAGCTTGGAAATTTCGTGTAGAAGAATGAAATATAAAATTGGAATAAGTTTTAAGAAATAATAACAGGGAAAGAGGGGAGCCAAAAATTGATGAATTGAGTGAAAAAATGGAGGAAGCCTGGTTTCCTAGTACACTTTCAACTTATTCACTTATTATTATTATTTTTTAAAAGTTTTTAGAAATTTTAAATTACAATCAACATTAGTACATATTATTTATCGAATTTGCAATAAAAATTACTAAAAATACCTATCAAACTATTCTTTTTTTTTCTTTTCTAGATTGATTTCGGTTAACGGATGGCCGCTTAACCGATGATCTACTTTACATATTTAAGATACTTTTGTAATTCGCGATATTTCACCGAAAACTTTTTAATTGCAAAGCTATTAATTAAACTTGAGCTCATCTCAGAGTCGTCATTGTCGTCTTCATCGTCGTCGGCACCGTCAAAAGTACGATATTCCCGGCAACTGTGTTTCCTGGTCCCTTAAAAAATCAAAGTACCACAGGGTAGGTTCATATATATATCTTCATCTTCTGCTCCAGATCTTTCACTTTTTAGTTTTTTCTTGAGTTTCCGTCGATAGCATGTACGCATATTTGCTATACGTTTTTTCATGCTTTCGAGTGTGGCCATCCCGTTCCACTTCTTTGAAAGCAATCAGCAATTCTTCCCAGCCCTTGTTTCTTGAATTTTTATTTTAATACTAAATCAGATTTCACTTTCCACAACTGTGGTAGACTGCGAAACTTTTCGATGACGGTGTTCCATGCATCGTTGTTCTGAATAGTAGCCATCACAATACCACTATTAGCATAGATCACTAGCACTGCCTCGATGAGAAACCGGAGCAGACTGATGTTGGCAGTCAAGTTGGACAACTTGACCATAGCACACTACAACACGTTGGCACAACAATAGGCCCCGCCTACAAATATCAATAGCGTTTGAAAACCGCCAACTTGGTTGGCCAACTTGTGATTTGGTCTGCAGACCTACCCGTACACACACCAACTTCAGCTACAACACAACCAAGTTGGCCAACAAGTTGTTGTGTGTATGGGGCCCTTAAGATTTATAGGTCGTATTTTAAGAAGTTGTAATGCTCGTAAAAAGGAAATAGCATAGAAAATACTAGTGCTTCCGCATTCGGATTACTTTTGAGGTGTTTGGGATCGTTATCACAAGGGATTGATTGACACGTTAGACAAAGTACAGAAGAGAGCCGCTCGATTGGTGCCTGATAGTTACAGTCTTTATGAAAGTGACACAGCGTTGACACGAGGCTTGGGCTGGGATTATTTGGTGGACAGACGATGTTGTTTTCGTTTGAATTTGTTGGAGAATATTCGAAAATCTTTAATTTATGAGTACAATGAAATACTTCTTCCGCCAACTTATTTAGGTCGCAATGACAGGAGGGATACGATTAGAGAAATAAGATGCAAGTCTGATATTTTTAAGTATTCTTTCTTTCCTCGTTCTGTTCGAGATTGGAATGCACAGAATTAGGATTGGTGCTTAGTACCCTCTGCCTCCCACAATATTTGTGAATTGCGGAGTATAGATGTAGATGTAGAATCATTTTGCATGACAATTTGTTCTATTCCATAATTCACTTAAAAAATAGTTTGATACATATATTTCTGCTGATAAATGCCAGCGTATTAAACTAGATGTCTCTTCACATTTACATAGTTTTCCTTATTTATTGCAATAATATGTTTCGAAACCTCACCACCAACACACTTTTCACACTCTCCACCCTGTTTCTTCTCTACTCCTCTTTACTGATGCGCAAACCCCAAATTAGTTACTTATTGTAATTTCCACAAACAAGTGTACCATTCCTTCACTGGAACCTTTCCATCTCCTATATTTGGCAATTATAGGACTTATACTACACAATGATCTACAAATACCAAGTGTGGTAGGTGAGCAGTAATGCTCTGACCGCGCATTTTGGAGGAAATGGGTTCGAATACCTGAGTGGGCATCCAGATTTGGGTTTCCATGGTTTCCCGAAACACTCAAGGCAAATGCCGCGATGATTTTTTCAAGGCCATGGCCGACTTCGTTCCCATTCCTTGTTCCCAGTACTTTCCCGCCGCTAATTATCTAGATATTGACAAGGCATAAAGCCAAAAGCAAATAAAATGTTATTAAACAATTGTCTGACCAATGTGTTGTAACAAAATCCCCATATTTCTCTGCTATATTCCACTAAATGAAGAACTTTTAAACCTCTTCACTGAGTATGATGAATAAGTAGTAATGCCTGCACATCTAATTCTGGAGGAGCCCCAACTGGCCATCCAGATTTGGGCCATCTGTAGTTACAACATATCTCTTTAGTGAAAGCTGGTATCTTACCTTCAAGATTGCCATGGCCACATTCCTCCCCTACTTTTCCTCAGTTGTTTTCTGCCTCCAATTATCTCAATATCAACAATACCTACAATTAAAATTTACTTAAAGAAATAAACCTCTTCTTAATTCTTCCATAATACTATCTGCATATTGAGTTTATTATCAAATGTTATGCCTATGTGTTTATATTTGATTTATTCAGGAAGGCTTTTTTACTTTTAGCTTATACCTCCTCCATGTTGTGGTTATGTGAGGCAGGAAAGGACTGAGGGCAAGGAAAAAGTAGGAATTCAGCCTTGGCCCTGTAAAGGATCCCTTTCCTAGCATTTGCTTTTAGTGATTTTGAGAAATCGTGGAAACTGAAAACTGGAAATCTGGAGGGGAATTCAAACGTAAATACTCCCAAATGTGATGCATGAGTATTACCGCTCACTCAACATGCCCTGTTTCAATAAACTATTCCTTTTCTAGCTAATATGAATAATCAATGTTTCGTTTCTTATCTGCATGACTAATCGTTTGATTCTTGTTGGGATTTATCATCATTTTATATTGAAATTCCTAACTTCTTATCACGTCACGGAGGTATTGGTGGCTGGTGGAAAAAGTTTGGGAAAAAGTATAGCATTTAGAGCAAAATGAAATTTAAACCTCATCCTTGATAAAATAGTACTAGGTGTATAGTGTTGCTCTATGAATTCATTTAGTTTCATTCATGCTTATAGTTGATACTGTTATGATTTTGTCTTTCAATAAGCTTCTGGTGAATATTTTATTTGCTTTTTTTCTGTCACATAATTTTTTTTATTTTTTATTTTAAATCTCAATCATTTTTTACATAAGGGCATTAACTCACTTATAGAAATATTTTAATAATTTCAAATTGTAAATTGATTAGGAG
The DNA here is from genome assembly GCA_031002005.1 of Vandiemenella viatica. Taxonomy (NCBI): domain Eukaryota; kingdom Metazoa; phylum Arthropoda; class Insecta; order Orthoptera; family Morabidae; genus Vandiemenella; species Vandiemenella viatica. The sequence goes on from JARYHS010007075.1 coordinate 73,575, forward strand.
AAATATATATATATACATTTTTCTCCTAATTAGTTCAAATATTCGCAGCTGTTTGCGTGTGTCAAAAATAGTAAATAAAGTGTGAACTTTGTTCCTATGCGTTATATTTTGACATGACATTTAGTTTGCCAAAGTTTTATTAGAAGTAAGAAGAAATCTTGAATCTATATTTTCTTTTTACTACAATTGGAATACCGAATTTTTAATTTATGATGTGTTTATTGCTGACAATGTTGACTTACATTTCTTTATGATTTTTTTGTTTAAATTATCAGATACTTTGCTGTGATTAAGATGGTTTTGTTTCCTTTAATATGCTATATTTTATTCATCTAAACCTTAATGGTTTTTTTTAAATAATATGATTGTATTTTGATTAAACCTTGTTGGTTATGTATATCTTAATTAATTATTATTAATTATTTTGGAATAGTTATAACTTATAGATATAACAAAAGGTAGTGTATAGTTACAATTTACTGTGTAATCTATGTCTGGTAACTGTTTACTTCCCCTACTATGTGAAATTGTAAACAACTATTTCACTTTGACAGACATTAAATAATATTTCACATATAGCTTGATACTGAAAAATAGCCATCATATACTTATAACCATTTATAAATATTATATAAGTGACACTTCTTTGTAGATGTATTAAGGCAAAGGTTGATATTTGCCAACAGTTTTCAGGAAGTAGAATGATTTTAAAGTACATGCCTTTTTGTGGGAATATCAATTTTAAAGTGCCCTATTCCTATGCAGTGAAGTAAACCATGTCAGAATTCTGCTATGTGTAGCAGTGATTTATCCCTAAAGAAACAAAGCAGTGAAAAGTGCAATTTGTCGGAAATATAGCGACATTTAACTTTAGAAAATGAATTTCCGAAGGATCAACATTCATTTTGTTAACCCTTTGACTGCTAGAGATTGCCCGACAGAGCCCTCGCTGAGTGCTGCTTTGTTTACGCCTAAGCTGTATACCTGCGCGGGAATGCGGCGATCGGCCTTTACCTGCTGTGCTGAGTCCGGCACGCGACCCGGACGGCCGTGTGCTGAATATAATTTGGAGTGTTGTGGGTGACGTTCTTTGGCTGTCGCTCTGTGTTTTGAAACCCCAGATACAAAATAAATGCCGTTAATTTGACATCTAAAGTTTTTATATTTAAATCTCCTTTAAGGGAGCGTCCATAAACCACGCAGCTCCAATTTGGCCTCCTGTGAACCCCCCCCCCCCTTTCCTCCTCACATTTCACGTAGCTTTTCTACCTTTTGATTCCAGAAGACATTTTGTACTGTTTTCTCCTGTCAGACCATTGTAAATTACATACGGAGATAATTAACTTATGGAAATAAATATTCACGTGCTGTTGTGTGTTCTGTTCCTTATTTTAACTGTGAAAAATGTTATGAAAGGAAAGCAACGTGGCCTGGCTCGAAAACCCTCCCTCCCCCCACGTAGCCCAGCCTTTCAGCTAAACCCCCCCCCCCCCTTGGAACTAGTGGACGCACTAATTTATCTGGAGAGAATTTTGGAAGTTAAGTTTTCGAATACCTTTCACAAATTATGCATATATTTCCCATCCTTCTTTTGGATCCGGGCTTTGGACCGGCACTGGCGAAGTTAAAAATATATTTTTATTTTATTTTCAGTTTTTTTATTTTTTTTTTATTTTTTTTTTTTATTTCACTCAGTTTTAGCGGCGTAAATGTATTTCAATTATTAGTCTGCATTCATCCATAGTTAATAATTCTTTTTTGTATGATATGCCTCGAAACATGGCACAACACACAGTGGTACATTGCATGTTCTGCATTCGTACCTGGTTTCTCGACGCACTTTCTGTTTCGCGCATACTGCGCATCTACGCATTGGCGTACTCTTCTTCGAATTATCGATATGAATAATATTTGGAAAATGTCTCCCCGTAAATCGCAGAGGATTTTCGTCATCAGAGCGTCTTCCTTTGCCAGGTTTTCTCTTTTCAGTGGCATATGCTTCAACAAGTTCTCTTACCAGAGACAGATGAAACTCTGCAATTGGGATTTTTCGTCCCGTTACTACTCGGTGAATCGAATGAGCATTTAAAATGCACAGATCTAGAACGTGGAAAAAGAACTTTTTGTACCACTTCATAGTTTTTCGCACTGATTCTACTGAACTCAGAAGCATGTCAGTACGGTCAACTGCCCCCATACTCGAGTTATTATCAATAACACACTGAGGTTTCTTGATTCTATCACCAGTCTTTATGTCAGTCTTTTCCGTCTGAAACATCTCTGCAGTATTACAGGTGGACAGCATCCACACTTCTCTTTTATCGCACCACTTCAAGGCGAGCAGTGTATCAGTGGACATAAACTGCTTTTCTCCTCGTTTCAGTTTGTTCTCCAATTTTGGCATGTTACGTCTGTTCCTGCGAACAGTACCACATGCATTCGTACCATGGTTATGAAGCCAAAGGAACAGGTCTGGGCTTGAATACCAGTTGTCGACGTAAAGTGTGTGTCCCCGTTCCAAATATGGCTTCATGAGTGTTACCACTATGTCGCCACTTTTCCCCAAATTGTTGAAGCCAATTTCCGTGGTTGCGCCGGTATATACAATAAAATCTAGGACATAACCAGTCTGACAATCGCATAGGACAAATGTTTTTATTCCAAACCTACTTCTTTTGGACGGAATATACTGCTTGAAAGATAATCGACCTTTAAACAACAATAGGCTTTCGTCAATGCAGAGCTTTTGATACGGTTGAAATACACTTCGGAATGTTGTGCGAACTTTATCCACAATGTTTCTAATTTTAAACAACCTGTCTCCTCCGTTACTGGTTGAGTTGTCACTAAAGTGAAGCATTCTCAAAATTAAAAGGAAACGGTCTCTGGACATAATTTCGCCAAAAACTGGCGTGTTTAAGAGTTTATCCCGGGACCAATAATCACTAATTTTCAGTTTTTTAACACGAGCCATAAGCAGGCAAACAGCAATGAAGGCATAGAGTTCATGAAATTCAGTTTCCTTCCACCTTGAAAATCTAGAGTGAACAGATTCTGGCGTATTTGCCTTGGTATATAAATAAAATCTATTGGTTTCATCAGCAATAGATTTCATGAGATCTTCTGTTAAAAATATTCGGAAAAATGACAGAATGCTGGAATTTTGACCTAATGCACACTTGTATCCTGCAGCTGAATCGTCAAAAGCATGACCAAAAGGACGAGAATCGCTTTTCTTCCAGTCAAACGTGTCACTAAAGCGTCCTCTTTTTCCACACACTTCGCTCTCACTATCTGAAGCATCAGATTCTGAAGAATGTTCACTTCTTGTGGAGACAGATGGTAGTTTTCGAGAAGCTGATATACACGGCGTAGGACTATTATTTCGAGATCCTGTCGAAAGTTCATCACTATCATCCATATCAGAGATATCATTCTCACTGTCGCTTCTAGTGAGAATTTCCATGATTTCTTCCTCTGTACAAACACGACGGCGTGCCATTTTCTGAGTGAAAACTAAAATAAAAATAGCAACACAATTACAATCGCAGCTGTAAATGCTCACTGGCCGAATGTTGGAATGCAACTAACCACCAGGGGTGGAAATACAACCACCTGACCGACCGCTAAGTGGCTAGCGCGTAAACACGTCCGGAGTACACAGGGACCCGAGCGGCTTAACGACTTAACACGTCCAGAGCACAGACAGGGCGGCAAGGCGGCGCGTGTTTAGACGTCTGGAGCACCTGACGGAGGGAACAAAGGAGCGTGTAAACACGTCAGGAGCACCTGGGCGCAGTAGTAGCCAAGCGTGTTAACGCGTCTACAGCAGTCAAAGGGTTAATAGTCTCTCCCCGGTCAACACGCCAAAATTAATTATTACCAACTCTTTTGAAATAGAATAACCATTCATTGTAATCAGTATGGTTGTGAATTCTCCGCTCTTTATGTATCGCTTACATGTTTGTTCATCCATTGGTCCAAGTACAAGATTGCCTCAGCCCTTAGTACGAGTTAATTAATTGTTGCAAGCCATATGAGATGAGTGATATAGAAGAAGCGGATTGTTCTACACCCAATAAAAGGCAAGAATTACGAAAGGTCAAATAAAGTCGGGAAAATAGCTATTTTCAGAGCAGTGGCTGAATGAAGATATTTATTTTAAAAGTAGATGCAACCAGTGAAAGAAGACAATTCGAAACCAAAGCTTGTAAAGTTGTTGTGGGCGCGATAAGAAGTGAATTTTTTAAGCCAAGTGAAATTTAAAAAAGAAATGGTGAATGTGAGAGCCATCGACAGTACAAAACAGATTCCTTCAGGTAATTTAAATAGGATTTTAATTTGTACGGCGTGTGAGTAAATAATCGTGGAGCTTAGAGATTAATGAATTAACCAGTGCCCTCTCACTCTGACGGCCACAGTTTGACTCCGGATGTCGGCTGATGCGTAATTTACCAAAAAATAACGTGATATTACAAAGAGGATTCCATCTAACACACCAGAACTTCTCATAATTTTGCGCGGTGGTAGTTTGATGTTATTTCATTTATTTGAACTACAGATACTAATCCAGAGCTATTCTTTAATAAAATGTACAAAAAGTCTCATAAAGTGTAGGCCTACATGTATTATTCGAAATGTTCTATCATAAAGAATCAATGATGATGTAAGGTAAGAACTTAAAGATCATGCTTTTCGGTCCTCATAGATGAGAGTACTGATATCAGAAGCATCAGAAGTTGTTGTGAATAGAAAATCACATATACGATGAAATTAAGACCCAACTTCTATACTTGATCCCCATTCGTAGTGATCAGTCAATGCTAAAGGGTTTTACAGACTTTTCGGCAGTTGCCTGACAAATTTTGAATTAAATGAATATTTATAATTTAGTAAATCCCTAGGAGAAGAAGGAATCGAAAGATTATTCAAGCTGATATCAAAAGGTTTTGAAACAGGAGAAATTCTAACTGATTTTAAGAAAAATATCATCTTCACACTTCCAAAGAAAGAACAAGCCCACAAATATGAGAATTATCGCACCATTAGTCTAACATCACATGCTTCAAAATTACTGACCAGAATAATATACAGAAGAATGGAAAGGGTAGTAGAAGAGATAGTAGCTGAAGATCAATTTGGGTTTAGGAAAAATCGCGGTACAAGGGAAGCAATTCTGTCTTTAAGATTAATACTTGAAGGGCGGATCAAGAAAACCAACGATACTTTAATGGCATTTGTTGATTTAGAAAAAGCTTTTGATAATGTTAGGTGGGACAAGATGTTCAAAATTTTAAAGAAGTCAGGTCTAAAGTATAGAGATAGAAGAATACACTATAAACTATATAAGAATCAAGTGGCTGTAATAAAAGTAGTGAATCACGAGAGACATACATCAGTTAAAAAGGGCATGAGACAAGGTTGTAGTCTATCCCCGTTAATATTCAACTTGTATGTAGAAGAAGCAATGAAGAAAGTCAAAGAAAAATTTCCCTGTGGCATAGGTGCTCAGGGAGAAAAAAATCAGTATGCTACGATTTACTAACGACATTGTGTTGTTAGCAAAAGGACTGAGGATATTGACAAGTTATTGAATGGCATGAACAAAATACTTAAGGAAGATTTGGGGCTGAATATAAATCAAAGCAAGACTAAAGTAATTAAATCATAGCAATCAAAGTAGATTAGATATAAAAATAGGATCGGATGCAATAGGGGAAGTAAGTGAATACTGTTCCTTAGGAAACAAAATTACAACTGATCGCCGAAGCAGGAATGATGATAAAAGCAGAATAGTACTAGCAAAAGTTGCCTTCATGAAAAAGAGAAATCTTCTAGCTTCAAATATTGATCTAGGAATTAGAATGAACTTTTTAAAACTGTAACCTTTTTTAACTACTTAACGTCTCTTAACAGCGAGGTCTTTAGAGACCGTTAAAACTGTATGTATTGGGCACAGCACCTTATGGTAGCTAAACATGGACTTTAGGAATACCAGAAAGAAAGAAAATTGAAGCATTTGAAATGTGGTGCTACAGAAGAATGCTGAAAATAAAGTGGACTGACAAAGTTTTGGAAATGATGGGTGAGGAAAAAAGTTTGTGGAAGAAGCTTGCAGAAAGAAGAGACATGTTAGTAGGTCATATTTTGAGACATACTGGATTAGTTAATTTGCTGGTGGAGAAAACAGTCGAAGGTAAGAACTGTAGAGGAAGACAGAGATTAGAATATATGAAGCAGATAATTGAGGACGTGGGGTGTAAGGTGTATATAGAGATGAAGTGGTTAGCACACGATAAGAAGGGATGGAGGATTGCATCAAACCAGTTGAAAGACTGACGACAGCAAAAAAAAAAAAAAAAAAAAATGTTATTCTCTGATAATTCTTAATATTAAGTTAATTAGAAATGAATCATTCAAAATTCACCCTGCAAATGACAGCCTAGAAGTCATGGAAACTATTAAGTATGTCAGTCAGCACATTTTGATGCCGTAGAGGCATCAAGTAAAATTCCTACCTATGTTGAAGCTTTGTTAAACAGTGTTTATAACTATTTCCCCGTCCTTCAAAATTACAATGCATTTTGGTGGAATTTCAAAAGTTTAGTTCTGCTTCTGAAGTAAGACTAGATGGCTATCGTTTTCAAACTGTATTGTTCGTATTCTACAACAGTGGTATGTACCAGTTGTTCAGAGGTGCAGCATTTGAGGACAAAAATCCAGTGGGCAACATATATATATATATATATATATATACAGGGTGGGGCATTTAATATGTTTTCTAGAAATATTTCGGGAAGAAAGCATTTTAACAAACAATAACCTATATAAAAAATAATCGTACAGTAGGGGGCTACAATTATGTGATATTGTTTTTTTCACAGGTAGCGCTGTTGTCGTTACAACAAGGTCATCTTAATTCTTTTAAATGGGAACCCCTATTTTTTTTTTTTTTTTTTTTTTTTTTTTTTTTTTGAAGATTCCGATTCCTCGTGAAAAAATAAAAATAGTTTGCTTAACTCACTTTTCTGTTAGCCTCACAGATGGCGCTGTAATCGCGAAAAATGAATATTCGCGTTTTTTGTGTATAATTTTAATTATTGTTTAAATAATTATATGTAATTTTCATTCTGTAAACATGGAAGGTAATTTTGAAGGATAATGACGAAATTGATTTTTTAAATGCTTTTTCTTACTTATTTGCAGCCATGTCTACAGCAGGTGCTCAAAAAGGTGACCATTTACTTCCAGATATTTTCTGACACACTTCGAGCTGTTCAGGCATCATTTCTGCAAAGGGTCAGAAAATGTCTGGAAGTAAATGGTCACCTTTTTGAGCACCTGCTGTAGACATGGCTGCAAATAAGTAAGAAAAAGCATTTAAAAAATCAATTTCGTCATTATCCTTTAAAATTACTTTCCATGTTTACAGAATGAAAATTACATGTAATTATTTAAACAATAATTAAAATTATACACAAAAAACGCGAATATTCATTTTTCGCGATTACAGCGCCATCTGTGAGGCTAACAGAAAAGTGAGTTAAGCAAACTATTTTTATTTTTTCATGAGGAATCGGAATCTCCAAAAAAAAAAAAAAAAATAGGGGTTCCCATTTAAAAGAATTAAGTTGACCTTGTTGTAACGACAACAGCGCTACCTGTGAAAAAAACCAATATCACATAATTGTAGCCCCCTGCTGTACGATTATCTTTTATATAGGTTATTGTTTGTTAAAATGCTTTCTTTCCGAAATATTTCCTGAAAACATATTAAATGCCCCACCCTGTATATATATATATATATATATATATATATATATATATATATATATAGATCTTCAAAATCCTTATATCAAAGTGCATCTTCGATCTCTGAATTATGTCTTTCCTATATTCAATCAGTTCAATGTATGTTTCAGTCCCAGAAGATTTCCATCCAAAACATCTATCGTGAAATCAGACGATTTGTCAGAATTTTGTCTGCGATCTTTGTAAAACCACTACACTTTGGCCTTGAGGACAACTTGGATAAACTGAACGTGTTTAACCCTCACATGTTATTCCCTGTAGAACAACTAAATGCTAGGGAACAAACTATAAAGTTTGATCAGAGTGCAGTGAAAGGGAGAAGGAGCAATTCAGACTAGTATGCATCAAGTTTTATCGAAAATATGTCTGTGAATCTTTCAAAATATTTCCGGTGAAAGACCACCTCGTTCCAAGTAATGCATTGTTCAGAACTGTCGAGTTAAAAATATGACGTTTTGCAAATTACCACCAGATTTGAATATAAAATCAACAAACAGGAAGTTATAATGGATCGTGACAAGCTCTTATCTTATACTTGAGAAGAAGAAAAAGAAGAGCTATTAAAGTCAAATGGCGTTCAGGGGTATAACTACTATGGGGCCAGGGAGTGCAGTGCACCGGGCCCCTACGCTCAAGGGCCCCCCAAGCATACCTCAGGGGGCCTCCAAGTGCACCTCTGGGGGCCCCAAGCGCAGTTCAGAGGGCCAGGGAGCCTTCACGGCTAACTGGCCAAGCGACCTTTGTTTTTGCTCTGCATTCGTTGGCTAAGGCGCCCCTGGACACAGGGAGCCCCCTTCACTAAGGCACTAAGGGCCTTCACTGCTCAGGGGGCCCCTACCAG
>JARYHS010007075.1:83227-102815 GCA_031002005.1 Vandiemenella viatica
AATCATGAAATATTAGCTCAGCATGGAATAGTAAGCTAGCAGCAGATTACCTCAGTGTAGCGATGTTGTGAGTCGAAGGTGTAGGCGCGACTAGCGAACTTGTCGTCGTCGCCATGATGGCTAGCACTCGGCGCTAATGGAGGGGGTAAGCTAGCTCCCAATTGGCTAGTTAGGATTTTAGTACAAGCAAGTGTTCTTACTGGCTACTAGTGATGTCATTGAGGTCCTAAGGGTAGGGGGAAAGGCTTAACACGGCAAGTTGGTAGCTGACGGCAGCTTCCCATGACATTGACTACAGGTTGAGCTCTCACGCGTAACCATGCAGTGGTAGGATGCAAGTATCGGATAACTCAAGGTCTACAGTTGATAAGACTCGGCAGAACATCCGGTCCTTATGTTACCAACTGTGAAACTGCTCTGGGCTGGTCTTGACTGCTACGAATGAAATGAAATAAAGATTTTATATTATCCCCGAATCCCTGAAAAGCAAGCATGCGACAGCACCTACAGATTGGAAATAAGCAAAATAAGCCAAATTGTAAATATGATTGTGCAGTTATTTGTGGAACCAACTTAAAGATAATTTTCAGTTATGGAGGGCACGTTGTTGGTGCAAATTAGCAAATTTAAATGTGTGAACTATTCTTCATTATTATCACTAAAAATAAATGTATAATTTAACAATTTTCAGTTGTCCTAATTTTCCTTTCAATTCGAAATCTTCTTTTAAAAATATATACATATCTTTCAACGCCTTCAGTTTTTCTACTCTGTCTTTGAAATAGTAGGCTGTTTTATCCCACAAACACAGTTTAGTCTCCACCAATTCAATTAATGTTACAGTATCGTTCGAGTAGTTACTTATTATTACAAAACTACGAGGAAAATTGTCCTGGCAGATTAGATCATACAAACACCTCTCCGTCACCGCCATCAGAATGGACAAGTGTATATAAGAAACAATGTTTACAGTGCCCAAATATAAAGGCTTCAGCTGTCTTCGCTATTAATACTGACAGACCTCTAAACTGCTATATTGTAATTTTCAAGAACACATTATCTGTTAAGATGAGACAAATGTTCTATTTGTAGCTACACATGGCATCTAAATTCGTAATTCGAAACTCAGAAAACAATTATAAAATTTTGAATGAGTACTGCTGCGATTCCAGTCAACAAATGCTTAAAAAGCAATTGCTGGTGATATGCTCAAATACTTATTTGATTTTTTTTCCTTACAACAACTTGGCTGTTATGTGCGACTGCCAAACAGCATTTCATCTCATCTACGGGTTGATGTTCTGGCTTATAGTTTTGTAAATATTCCAAACAAACAATTATTAACTGTAGTTACAGTGAAATCCATAAAAAGTGACGATACTTCCACAGCAAATTAAATATTCACGTTTCAAGGTGCACAATAATTGACGCTGTGATAACACGAAACAATAAATAAATCAGCTAAATATACTTCTGTGAATAAAAGTAACGAGTTATATATGAAGCTCCCTTAATTATATTATTACTGAAAATAGCGATAATGTAGCTTTCATTGCTTGGGTAGAAAAATTTCAAAAACAAATTGATATATGTCGCAAGTTTTCAAAACAGACGTGATTGCAAGCCGTAAATTCCCTAGCTTTGCTAGAGGCTCACCATCATGAGAGATTTTTAAGGCTTTGATCATATACAACTTGCTTGCGGATCTAGTGGAGAGTCTGTTAGTTCAAAAAAAAAATTAAAAAAATACAGTTTTTGTGACCTGCTAAAATGTCGATGATTGGATTTTCTTCGTTAACTGTCTCTTATGAAAGAGCGTTCACGTGTCTACAAAGTGCAGTGCAACTGTTTAGTAGCAAAAAACCTGCTCAAACTGTATTGTGGGTGTCCATTACATCCGGTGTCCAGAGAAATCAGGTATGTTTATATTTCCACCTTTTATATCACTCAAAAAACGTGACTTTTGGTGATTTTAAATGTTTTTTTTGTTTATTTTTCATGACAGTAATTGTGAAATGCAATATTTTTTTTTTTTTTTTACAAATTTTGCGGCATTGACGTATTTCGCGTTTGTCTCAGAATTGTCGGCAGCGAATAAAAGAAACGTTGGTAGTTATCCTTGAAGAGTTATCCAGCGCAATTGCTGGAAAAGCTCCTGCTGGTATTGTGCGAGGTGAGACATACCACGCTGTTCGTCGATAGAATCCACCGTGAAAGGTCAGTCCAGGTGTTTTTTTTCTTTTTTTCACCAACCTCAAGCACTGAATTTCCTTCTTTTAATGATGTTTTTAGTCTTACGACAACCATTTGTAAATTTTTACTACCTTCATTCCAATTTTCCACGTGAATGTTTATTTTTTGATTTACTGTTGATATTCTTAGCTTTTACTTATTTTGATAATAAGCCATGGTCTTAAAAGTATGTTTCCTTCACTCGGCAGGCTGTTCAACAAAACATTTTAAAAAAAATAATAACTATTTTGATAAAGTATCACTTTTTTCAATTATTTAGCAAATAGAATGTGTAAATTCTAACAAAGGCACCACAAAAATGTGACAGGTTGGCTTTTGAATGATTATTCTATTTTAGAAAAGGTCGTCACATTGTTGACCTACAAGCCGCCATACAATTTGGCAATTTTCTCTCCAGTAACAACATTGATTTTAGAAAATCATTCAGAAGTGTGAATCAAACAAATTCCGACATTAGTCTGTAAACTAAAAGTAAATGGAAATAAAAAAACTAAGATATATTTCAGCTGCAGTGCTTTTGCAAACTAAAAAATAGTAAGCGCTTCACAGCAGAATTTAACTATTGTACTTCCCACGGAACAATATTGAACAACAGGACGTGGTAAAGCAGTTACCACTGTGCAGGTTGATCGCACAGACACAATCTCATCTTGCTGTGTGTATGATATTTTTGTTAACTGATTCAAATCAAAACGAACTGCATATACACAACATTTTGGCCTTTAGCAATCCAAATGGGTTTTTTAAATACAATAAAAATACCACAAAATTGAAGGAAAATGATTTGCCTTTCTTAATTCATGCTGATGCTTACCACTTAATTTATAGTGGTTTTAAGAAAGCGTTTTCCGCTTATAAGACATACTCAAATGTTCACTTATTATGTTAACAGCAATCATAACCTGATTGTACTAAAGAATATTTCAGTTTATCATATGAGGCTATAATAAAAAACACAAGTAACCAATTTGAATAATATATGTGCGTTTAATGATATTTTACATTTTTATGATATTTGTGTTAATTGATGTTTACTGTTGTAAATGAGTTACAATTTCATTTCATAAGGTCATTGTATAGACGCTGTAAAGGGATGGATGGGTAGAAGATAAGAATTGTTTTTCCCACCAAAATTTTTTTCTTTATCTTCCTTCTGGGTGTAAAAATTGTGCCTCTTTAAATTAGAATGATTTCAGTTATTTCAAAAGTAGGTGGCAGTTATAAAATAAAATTATTTTGTTAACTCATTTTTGTCGAATAATTCATTTTGAGATTACTTCACTGCATATCAGAATTTATTTTGACAGGTAAGCCACTCAAACTGCATTTCTTTTCTATTATCCTGCATATGGATTACCAATATTATTAAATAACTCTGAGTTTATGCCCCACTGGTAATTTCCCGAAACAACTACTTCATAAATATGCAAATCATCACTGGAAATTCTTTGAGGTATCTGTTAATCAGCAGTTTATTACATAACCTCTCTTTGTATATCTTAGCTACAGAATGAAGAAATTGCAACAACCTATTTCCCAAATTCAATTTCTTAGATTACAATAATAGTTATGACTTATATTTCACATGCTATTCCCAGCTCTTCTCCTATCATCCAGTCAGATCTCCTAGAAAACATGTGCATAATTATGCAACAAAGCCACATAATGGAATTCCTGTAGTATGTATGGAGGAGTATATAAAATACACTGTACTATACAAAGCAGCTTTGTTAGAGAAAACTTTAGAACTGTCATATAAACATTTGGTTCAACTACATTAGTTTTTTTTTTTTTTTTTTTTTTTTTTTTTTTTTTGTAACAATTTAACGTCCCTTTTTAACAACGTGGTATTTTAGAGACGGGAAAGGATGGGGGCAAGGAATGGGAAGGAATTCGGCCATGGCCTTTTTGAAGGAAGCGTCCCGGCATTCACCTGGAGTGATTTGGGGAAACCATGGAAAACCCAAATTAACTACATTAGTAAAGTATTTACCACAAATTGAGAAATAAATCAATTTTTGATAAGGATAGCATGAAACTGGAATAATTTCCATCAGAAATGTGCCATTTAGCTGAGAAACTATTGCCTTATGATGTGTTTGATTTTGGAGCAGAAACATTATGTATAGCTTTACAAAAAATCATGATTTATTTTGGTACTTAAGTGAATATAAATGTTCCGATCACCATTCTTATTGGAATTATAACATGTCTTAGAACAATCGAATATTAATATGAAAATAATATTGAAAATTAATATGATTTATTAAAATGTGATTATTATACAATAAGAAGCAAATATATTTTTCTTCCAGTATGTTATAAAAAGCAGGCTGCTGAGAAGCTTACAAGGTACCAATAAATGTGTATTAAATCGGCACCACTATAACAACACATATTCTATCAGCAAAAGTTTCCTAAACCAAGACATTACTAAACAGGAGGCTCATGTTTCTGGCGATATATTAAAGAAAATGGTTAATTTGTAGTTAAAAATCTAAAATTAAATTTTATATATATATATATATATATATATATATATATATATATATATATATATAAACAAATACAAGAACATATTATACTCACATGAGTAACAGTTGTATAATAACAAAATTTTATTAGTACACTGTTTTAACTGATAATCCAATACTCCTTCTGTTTCTGGTTGTTTCTCCAATAATCACAATGAAAAGTTAATAGAATATTGTATTGAACATAAGATAACAATTTGAAATGGGTAGAACAAATAACACAAGCGTAACAATTATTACATTAGTAGGATTCTATAGTACTACTAAAAATTCAACTGAAATCAGAATAGTTAAATAGAAACAAATGTAACAACATTGTTCACGATTATTAAAATCCATAAAGATTTCAGCGTCATTAAATACAAAAACTATAACTAAATACTAGGACGAAATAAATTTCTTGCAGACCAAATGCCTTGTAACTCACTCAGATAAAGCTATATAAGAAAATAATTCTTGAGAGTTTTAAAGATAATCAACGTGCATTACATGTTTCACTGTGTTTACAAAAGCAGCAATTAAAAGTAAAAAGAATTCTGAAATTAAACCTCTTGATATTGTGTAAAGGTGTTCTTCAAGTATATATAAAAACAGATTTATTCTGGGTTTTCTAGACACCAGAAAGTACAAAGATCTTCTAAAAACTATCCCGAAAATGAACCTTCCCCAGAGTGAACTTTTTGATGACTTTTAAGATTACCCAACTATATAAAAGATTTCCCACAAACGTGGCTAGAAAACGGACGCTCACTAGTATGAAGCATTTTATGTTTTTTAAGATGATGTGGATATGTAAAAGATTTGTCGCAGACGTCACAGTGAAATGGCCGTTCACCCGAATGTATTCTTTGATGTTTTTACATATCATGAAACGCCGCAAACGATTTTTGATTTACTGTTGATATTCTTAGCTTTAACTTATTTTGATAATACGCCATGGTCTTAAAAGTATGTTTCCTTCACTCGGCAGGCTATTCAACAAAACATTTTTAAAAAATAATAACTATTTTGATAAAGTATCACTTTTTTCAATTATTTAGCAAATAGAATGTGTAAATTCTAACAAAGGCACCACAAAAATGTGACAGGTTGGCTTTTGAATGATTATTCTATTTTAGAAAAGGTCGTCACATTGTTGACCTACAAGCCGCCATACAATTTGACAATTTTCTCTCCAGTAACAACATTGATTTTAGAAAATGATTCAGAAGTGTGAATCAAACAAATTCCGACATTGGTCTGTAAACTAAAAGTAAATGGAAATAAAACAAACTAAGATATATTTCAGCTGCAGTGCTTTTGCCAACTTAAAAATAGTAAGCGCTTCACAGCAGAATTTAACTATTGTACTTCCCACGGAACAATATTGAACAACAAGACGTGGTAAAGCAGTTACCACTGTGCAGGTTGATCGCACAGACACAATCTCATCTTGCTGTGTGTATGATATTTTTGTTAACTGATTCAAATCAAAACGAACTGCATATACACAACATTTTGGCCTTTAGCAATCCAAATGGTAGTTTTTTTTAAATACAATAAAAATACCACAAAATTGAAGGAAAATGATTTGCCTTTCTTAATTCATGCTGATGCTTACCACTTAATTTATAGTGGTTTTAAGAAAGCGTTTTCCTCTTATAAGACATACTCAAATGTTCACTTATTATGTTAACAGCAATCATAACCTGATTGTACTAAAGAATATTTCAGTTTATCATATGAGGCTATAATAAAAAACACAAGTAACCAATTTGAATAATATATGTGTGTTTAATGATATTTTACATTTTTATGATATTTGTGTTAATTGATGTTTACTGTTGTAAATGAGTTACAATTTCATTTCATAAGGTCATTGTATAGACGCTGTAAAGGGATGGATGGGTAGAAGATAAGAAATGTTTTTCCCACCAAAATTTTTTTTCTTTATCTTCCTTCTGGGTGTAAAAATTGTGCCTCTTTAAATTAGAATGATTTCAGTTATTTCAAAAGTAGGTGGCAGTTATAAAATAAAATTATTTTGTTAACTCATTTTTGTCGAATAATTCATTTTGAGATTACTTCACTGCATATCAGAATTTATTTTGACAGGTAAGCCACTCAAACTGCATTTCTTTTCTATTATCCTGCATATGGATTACCAATATTATTAAATAACTCTGAGTTTATGCCCCACTGGTAATTTCCCGAAACAACTACTTCATAAATATGCAAATCATCACTGGAAATTCTTTGAGGTATCTGTTAATCAGCAGTTTATTACATAACCTCTCTTTGTATATCTTAGCTACAGAATGAAGAAATTGCAACAACCTATTTCCCAAATTCAATTTCTTAGATTACAATAATAGTTATGACTTATATTTCACATGCTATTCCCAGCTCTTCTCCTATCATCCAGTCAGATCTCCTAGAAAACATGTGCATAATTATGCAACAAAGCCACATAATGGAATTCCTGTAGTATGTATGGAGGAGTATATAAAATACACTGTACTATACAAAGCAGCTTTGTTAGAGAAAACTTTAGAACTGTCATATAAACATTTGGTTCAACTACATTAGTTTTTTTTTTTTTTTTTTTTTTTTTTTTGTAACAATTTAACGTCCCTTTTTAACAACGTGGTATTTTAGAGACGGGAAAGGATGGGGGCAAGGAATGGGAAGGAATTCGGCCATGGCCTTTTTGAAGGAAGCGTCCCGGCATTCACCTGGAGTGATTTGGGGAAACCATGGAAAACCCAAATTAACTACATTAGTAAAGTATTTACCACAAATTGAGAAATAAATCAATTTTTGATAAGGATAGCATGAAACTGGAATAATTTCCATCAGAAATGTGCCATTTAGCTGAGAAACTATTGCCTTATGATGTGTTTGATTTTGGAGCAGAAACATTATGTATAGCTTTACAAAAAATCATGATTATTTTGGTACTTAAGTGAATATAAATGTTCCGATCACCATTCTTATTGGAATTATAACATCGAATATTAATATGAAAATAATATTGAAAATTAATATGATTTATTAAAATGTGATTATTATACAATAAGAAGCAAATATATTTTTCTTCCAGTATGTTATAAAAAGCAGGCTGCTGAGAAGCTTACAAGGTACCAATAAATGTGTATTAAATCGGCACCACTATAACAACACATATTCTATCAGCAAAAGTTTCCTAAACCAAGACATTACTAAACAGGAGGCTCATGTTTCTGGCGATATATTAAAGAAAATGGTTAATTTGTAGTTAAAAATCTAAAATTAAATTATATATATATATATATATATAAAAATACAAGAACATATTATACTCACATGAGTAACAGTTGTATAATAACAAAATTTTATTAGTACACTGTTTTAACTGATAATCCAATACTCCTTCTGTTTCTGGTTGTTTCTCCAATAATCACAATGAAAAGTTAATAGAATATTGTATTGAACATAAGATAACAATTTGAAATGGGTAGAACAAATAACACAAGCGTAACAATTATTACATTAGTAGGATTCTATAGTACTACTAAAAATTCAACTGAAATCAGAATAGTTAAATAGAAACAAATGTAACAACATTGTTCACGATTATTAAAATCCATAAAGATTTCAGCGTCATTAAATACAAAAACTATAACTAAATACTAGGACGAAATAAATTTCTTGCAGACCAAATGCCTTGTAACTCACTCAGATAAAGCTATATAAGAAAATAATTCTTGAGAGTTTTAAAGATAATCAACGTGCATTACAATGTTATCACTGTGTTTACAAAAGCAGCAATTAAAAGTAAAAAGAATTCTGAAATTAAACCTCTTGATATTGTGTAAAGGTGTTCTTCAAGTATATATAAAAACAGATTTATTCTGGGTTTTCTAGACACCAGAAAGTACAAAGATCTTCTAAAAACTATCCCGAAAATGAACCTTCCCCAGAGTGAACTTTTTGATGACTTTTAAGATTACCCAACTATATAAAAGATTTCCCACAAACGTGGCAAGAAAACGGACGCTCACCAGTATGAAGCATTTTATGTTTTTTAAGATGATGTGGATATGTAAAAGATTTGTCACAGACGTCACAGTGAAATGGCCGTTCACCCGAATGTATTCTTTGATGTTTTTACATATCATGAAACGCCGCAAACGATTTTTGATTTACTGTTGATATTCTTAGCTTTAACTTATTTTGATAATACGCCATGGTCTTAAAAGTATGTTTCCTTCACTCGGCAGGCTGTTCAACAAAACATTTTAAAAAAAATAATAACTATTTTGATAAAGTATCACTTTTTTCAATTATTTAGCAAATAGAATGTGTAAATTCTAAAAAAAGGCACCACAAAAATGTGACAGGTTGGCTTTTGAATGATTATTCTATTTTAGAAAAGGTCGTCACATTGTTGACCTACAAGCCGCCATACAATTTGACAATTTTCTCTCCAGTAACAACATTGATTTTAGAAAATGATTCAGAAGTGTGAATCAAACAAATTCCGACATTGGTCTGTAAACTAAAAGTAAATGGAAATAAAACAAACTAAGATATATTTCAGCTGCAGTGCTTTTGCCAACTTAAAAATAGTAAGCGCTTCACAGCAGAATTTAACTATTGTACTTCTCACGGAACAATATTGAACAACAAGACGTGGTAAAGCAGTTACCACTGTGCAGGTTGATCGCACAGACACAATCTCATCTTGCTGTGTGTATGATATTTTTGTTAACTGATTCAAATCAAAACGAACTGCATATACACAACATTTTGGCCTTTAGCAATCCAAATGGTAGTTTTTTAAATACAATAAAAATACCACAAAATTGAAGGAAAATGATTTGCCTTTCTTAATTCATGCTGATGCTTACCACTTAATTTATAGTGGTTTTAAGAAAGCGTTTTCCTCTTATAAGACATACTCAAATGTTCACTTATTATGTTAACAGCAATCATAACCTGATTGTACTAAAGAATATTTCAGTTTATCATATGAGGCTATAATAAAAAACACAAGTAACCAATTTGAATAATATATGTGTGTTTAATGATATTTTACATTTTTATGATATTTGTGTTAATTGATGTTTACTGTTGTAAATGAGTTACAATTTCATTTCATAAGGTCATTGTATAGACGCTGTAAAGGGATGGATGGGTAGAAGATAAGAAATGTTTTTCCCACCAAAATTTTTTTTCTTTATCTTCCTTCTGGGTGTAAAAATTGTGCCTCTTTAAATTAGAATGATTTCAGTTATTTCAAAAGTAGGTGGCAGTTATAAAATAAAATTATTTTGTTAACTCATTTTTGTCGAATAATTCATTTTGAGATTACTTCACTCGCATATCAGAATTTATTTTGACAGGTAAGCCACTCAAACTGCATTTCTTTTCTATTATCCTGCATATGGATTACCAATATTATTAAATAACTCTGAGTTTATGCCCCACTGGTAATTTCCCGAAACAACTACTTCATAAATATGCAAATCATCACTGGAAATTCTTTGAGGTATCTGTTAATCAGCAGTTTATTACATAACCTCTCTTTGTATATCTTAGCTACAGAATGAAGAAATTGCAACAACCTATTTCCCAAATTCAATTTCTTAGATTACAATAATAGTTATGACTTATATTTCACATGCTATTCCCAGCTCTTCTCCTATCATCCAGTCAGATCTCCTAGAAAACATGTGCATAATTATGCAACAAAGCCACATAATGGAATTCCTGTAGTATGTATGGAGGAGTATATAAAATACACTGTACTATACAAAGCAGCTTTGTTAGAGAAAACTTTAGAACTGTCATATAAACATTTGGTTCAACTACATTAGTTTTTTTTTTTTTTTTTTTTTTTTTTTTTTTTTTTTTTTGTAACAATTTAACGTCCCTTTTTAACAACGTGGTCTTTTAGAGACGGGAAAGGATGGGGGCAAGGAATGGGAAGGAATTCGGCCATGGCCTTTTTGAAGGAAGCGTCCCGGCATTCACCTGGAGTGATTTGGGGAAACCATGGAAAACCCAAATCAACTACATTAGTAAAGTATTTACCACAAATTGAGAAATAAATCAATTTTTGGATAAGGATAGCATGAAACTGGAATAATTTCCATCAGAAATGTGCCATTTAGCTGAGAAACTATTGCCTTATGATGTGTTTGATTTTGGAGCAGAAACATTATGTATAGCTTTACAAAAAATCATGATTTATTTTGGTACTTAAGTGAATATAAATGTTCCGATCACCATTCTTATTGGAATTATAACATCGAATATTAATATGAAAATAATATTGAAAATTAATATGATTTATTAAAATGTGATTATTATACAATAAGAAGCAAATATATTTTTCTTCCAGTATGTTATAAAAAGCAGGCTGCTGAGAAGCTTACAAGGTACCAATAAATGTGTATTAAATCGGCACCACTATAACAACACATATTCTATCAGCAAAAGTTTCCTAAACCAAGACATTACTAAACAGGAGGCTCATGTTTCTGGCGATATATTAAAGAAAATGGTTAATTTGTAGTTAAAAATCTAAAATTAAATTATATATATATATATATATATATATATATATATATATATATATATATAAACAAATACAAGAACATATTATACTCACATGAGTAACAGTTGTATAATAACAAAATTTTATTAGTACACTGTTTTAACTGATAATCCAATACTCCTTCTGTTTCTCGTTGTTTCTCCAATAATCACAATGCAAAATTAATAGAATATTATATTGAACATAAGATAACAATTTGAAATGGGTAGAACAAATAACACAAGAGTAACAATTATTACATTAGTAGGATTCTATAGTACTACTAAAAATTCAACTGAAATCAGAATAGTTAAATAGAAACAAATGTAACAACATTGTTCACGATTATTAAAATCCATAAAGATTTCAGCGTCATTAAATACAAAAACTATAACTAAATACTAGGACGAAATAAATTTCTTGCAGACCAAATGCCTTGTAACTCACTCAGATAAAGCTATATAAGAAAATAATTCTTGAGAGTTTTAAAGATTATCAACGTGCATTACAATGTTATCACTGTGTTTACAAAAGCAGCAATTAAAAGTAAAAAGAATTCTGAAATTAAACCTCTTGATATTGTGTAAAGGTGTTCTTCAAGTATATATAAAAACAGATTTATTCTGGGTTTTCTAGACACCAGAAAGTACAAAGATCTTCTAAAAACTATCCCGAAAATGAACCTTCCCCAGAGTGAACTTTTTGATGACTTTTAAGATTACCCAACTATATAAAAGTTTTCCCACAAACGTGGCAAGAAAACGGACGCTCACCAGTATGAAGCATTTTATGTTTTTTAAGATGATGTGGATATGTAAAAGATTTGTCGCAGACGTCACAGTGAAATGGCCGTTCACCTGAATGTATTCTTTGATGTTTTTTCATATCATGAAACGCCGCAAACGATTTTCCACACATGTCACAAGAAAACGGGCGTTCACCTGAATGAAGCTTCTGATGACTTTTAAGATTACTAGACTGTGTGAATGATTTTCCACACAATTCACAGGTAAATGGGCGTTCACCTGAATGAATTATTTGATGAGTTTTAAGATTACTAGACGATGTAAAACCTTTCCCACATACTTCACATGAAAACGGGCGTTCACTGGAATGACTTCTTTGATGATTTACAAGCTGACTGGATATTGCGAAAGATTTTCCACATACTTTACAAACAAACGGACATTCACCAGTGTGTACTCTTTGATGGTATTTAAGAGACAGTGAATGTGTAAAAGATTTGCTGCAAAATTCACAATTAAAAGGTCGTTCACCTGAATGAATTAATTTATGTGTTTTTATGTATTGAAATGAAGAAAAGAATTTTCCACACACATCGCAACGAAACAGCCGTTCTTTAGAGTGACACTTTTTATGATTTTTAAGGTAATGAGACATTGTAAAAGATTTTCCACATACTTCGCAAATAAACGGACGTTCACTTGAGTGAGTCTTTTTATGATTTTTAAGGGTACTAGACACTGTAAATGATTTTCCACACACATCACAAGAAAAATTGCATTCACCTGAATGACTTGTATAGTGTAATTTCAGAGAATTGGGTTGCTTAAATGATTTCCCGCAAACTGTACAATCAAACGGCCGCTCATGTGAATGAATTCGTTGGTGTTTCTTAACGTCTCCACTCTGAGTAAAGATTTTCCACAGACTTCACAGGAAAACGGACGATTACCTGAATGAATCATTTGATGAGTTTTAAGATATCCAGGCAGCGTGAAAGATTTTCCACATACATCACAAGAATAGGGGCGTTTATCTGAATGGGTTAATTTATGAGTTTTAAGATTACAAGACTGATTAAACATTTTTCCACAGATATCACAGGAAAACTGACATTCACCTGAATGGATATTTCGATGTTTCTTAAGAGAAGACGATTCAGTAAAACATTTTCCACAAACTTCGCAAGAAAACAAGCGTTCACCTGAATGTAAAATTTGATGTCTTTTTAGGTTTCCTAACTGTCGAAAAGATTTTCCACAGATTTCACAAGAAAATGGTAGTTTATCTGAATGAATCAACTGATGAATTTTAAGATTAGCAGGTACAGCGAAAGATTTCCCACAAACTCCACAAAGAAATGGGCGGTTACCTGAATGAATTCGTTGATGTTTTCCTAAACCATTGGAGTGCGCAAAGGATTTTCCACATTCTTCACAAGAGAACGGGCGTTGACCAGAATGAGTCATTTGATGTCTTTTTAAATCAATAGATTTTGAATACGATTTTGCACATACTTCACAAGAAAATCGGTGTTCAGATGAATGTATCTTTTGATGCTTTTGAAAAACAGTAGACTGCATAAACGATTTTCCACAAATCTCACAAGAAAATCGTTGTTCCTCTGAATGACTCGCTGTATGTCCTTTAAAACTACAGAAATGCAAGTAGTTATGACAGACTTCATCAGGGAATTGTTGTATAGACAAATCACTAGTCTTATCACTTTTAAGATCAAAAGACTGATTGGAAGGGTTTCCTTTTTTTTCATGTGTCATGGAGTATATAAAAGAGTTTGTAGAGACTTTAGTTTGAAATGGATATTCACTTGAATGGATTCTATGATGAGTTTTAAGATCGTCAGAGGGTGGAAAATATTTTCGACACAGTTTATTGCTACTCCTCTCATTGAATATTCTAGTATTTTTTAGTATTCTTAACTTGTGACTGTTTCTGTAACTTTCCAATGGTTCTTCCTGTGTGATATCTCCTATAGGTTTATCCATAAAGAGTTTCTGCTTGTAATTGTGATTTTCATTATGACAGTTATGGGCATCTCTAAAAAAATAAAACAAAGGTCTTATTAACAACACATCACAGAAACCATTTCACAAATTATTCTTAAAAATAATAAGGTATTATAAAAATGGAGTACATAAAAGATATATATTAATTACACATAAGTTTTTCAACAATAAATGCAAGATAATGCTATTTAAAAGTAAATATCGTCAATTATAGTGGTCTCTATTGTTTCTCAATAAATAGTTAGAGGTTGAGATCACTGGAGATGGTAAAGGACTGGGGTCAAGGAAAGAAATTGAACTTTTCCACTGGTTTTTGAAAGGACCATCCTGTCATTCATGTGGAGTGATTTCAAAAACTATTCTGTAAGGGCAGCCTGGGAGTCAAAATTCTATATTTTTGAATCCCAGGCCAGAGCATTACCATGCACACACCATGCTTTACTAAAAATCATTAATTTTAAAAATACCTAGGATAGAATGAAGAAGATACAAAACTGTAAATGAAAAACACCGCCTATCAGCAACTGGTTTTATTGATATAGGCTCAGACGCATTTTGCCCTTGTGGAATGGGGCATCATCAGTGACTGTATATACATGTTGTTGTTAACTAAATTACAATATTAATATACATAACTAACTAATAATAAACTACATTCTACTTACGACTTATGGTTTAGGCAGTTACATGATACATCCACAGTCACTGACGATGCCCCATTCCACAAGGGCGAAATGCGTCTGAGCCTATATCAATAAAACCAGTTGCTAATAGACATTGTTTTCATTTACAATGGTGTAACAAGCAACTGTGGAAGGATCACCAATATACCATGTAAGATACAAAACAGTTAGACAACTACATATTAAAATACTAACATGGTATAACCAATCAATCTGTGAAACCCCATCAAATCAATAACAATTTATTCTTAATAAATAACTTTACAATACCAGTTAAAAGTTGATATAATTATTGTTTACACAATGATTAGAAGTTGTAAAATTGTTACTAAAAATGTAATTTCATGTATTATACTTCTGGAATTAGTAGACATAATTATTCTATCAAGAATCGAGTCCATTATAAAAAATATGGGACTTCTGGTTAATGTGGCAGTAGTTTTGTTCCCTACTCAGAACAATAGCTAATATCATAACAGACAGATAACATTAAATAATTTAATAACTGCTTCTCTCTTTACAAATATCATTCAAGAAATATTTATTGCTAGTTTTTAAAAAGTTATCAATTTGCTCAAAGTTAAAATTTATTATAATTTATTAATTTCAAATAAATATTTATGCTCATAAACTAAAATAATGATTGAAATAAATTAAAATTTTAGAGAAGGACTGTGCTACAAAAAAATGATTTTATGTGTCATTACTTTTGAAATTTTTCTGTTAATTGCACTGCCATATTAGAACTAATTTTTGCACATTGGTTTTAAATTATTGTTACACTAAAAGCATGGAAATACAAAAATCCCAGCTTCAATCAACTTACCTGTAATATTTTACATCTAAATTATCATTCATATGATTTAAAGGTTTAAATTTGGAGTTTCCAGTGTATTTGTAATTATTTGAAATGTGTACATCAGAAAATCAAATCATATTTCTTGTGTAACTAAAATGATTTGTTTTAACTATGCATTTTGAATTCTGATTTCTAATAAGATGTGTGATATAGCTAACTGTTAACATGTTTAAATAAACTGCTTAGCAAATTTTAGCTACTGTCTTGCCCGAGAAAAAAAAGCAAATGGTAAGTACTGAAACAGATCACTGCAATATGAGAAAAAATGTTAAATGTATGGAAGTGCAGGAATTGTTCTGACTCTATTTTTGGATTTGAAAAATTATTTAAATAAAAGAACTATAGTGTCTGGGAGTTCGTTAGATTTAATTTGTCTTAAACAGCAGATTGTTAGAGATTAGATAGGAGTCAATACAATATCAGAGAGTCATTTGTTGGTTACACTGTAGTTAAAATAAGAACATTACTCATTCCAAAATACTATATAAAACATAACATCTAAATTAATTCTATATAAAACATAATGATATGTATTTTGCATTGATTTTTATTTTGGTGTTGCAGTCAATAATACTCTTATATATGGAAGTTTATACTTTAGTGCACTTACATTATATATACACAGGCAAATTATAGGCGCAGATATTTGTAAACTTAAAGAAGAATGTCAATTTTAACAATTTAATGAACAATTTGATGAAGAACTAATGTCTTCCAATTTTTACTGGTTACAATTGATGTTTGTTGAGCTGATGTAGTTAAATAAAAATATATGAAGCCTACCAATCAATTATTAACCCTTCTCCTACAGATCTAATGTTAAATAGCAATCTAGGCAGCCACATTTTGGTATTATAGTGATCTTGAAATCACTCAACTAGCTTCAATTATTCATTTATCTCTAACCATTTTTTTTTCTTTTTCTAGTTATGTTTTTATTTTACGTTATTAGAGACAAAATCAAATAAACAAATTGCCAGCCTATCACCTCTAATAAACAAACAGAACTTTATCTATTTCCAGTACTAGATTTTAGGTTCATACATATCTTCAACCAGTGATAATCACAATAGACTTCCATTTTATTGCACATCTTGAGATCACTCTAGTTAATAATCTCATTGTTTCAATAAATATGACAGGAACAAATTAGTACAGAAATAAAATCATCTTACCTTTTTTGTGAAATTCTGTTGGTATTTTTGTGATCATGTAGTGTGGCAAGATCTTCAAATACTTCAGAACAATAATCACAGACAAATAATGGAGGGCAAACAGAGGAGATATGGTGGAATACATGTTTGATTAGAGAGTACCAAGATAACAAAGTCTCACCACAATGTTTGCATATCTTGGATGGTATCCTTACATATACGTTATGACTGTATACATGTCTTATCAATGAATCCCGTGTATTTAGGAGATTAAGGCACATGACACATGTGTACTGCAATAGCCTGGCAACTGATGTGGTCCTGTAGCTCTTCTCATGAAATGTACTAACACTGCTAACATCAGATTCAACTGAAAGTCCACTTGTATTTGTCTGCCTATATGAAGAATTCTCCTCCATACTACCATCCACCTTTATACAGTTCTGAATGATAATTTTCTGTTGCAATTTAGCTTTTGACCTACAAAAAGATATAAAAATTTACAGTTTCTTTAAAAAGGGAAGTAAAAAAAAAATACAGAAGAATAACAACATATTTATGTAACTATAAAATACAATGGAATGATTTTCAAAACAAAGCTAAAGGGTAGAGTACAGTAATATTGATATGATTAATGAGTCTAGAGTACCAATAAATGTTAAATAGAATCAAATATGACATTACAATAGTCATTTATCTACAAGGAATACAGGTAATTAAACAAAGTTTAAAATATTTAAAAGGTGATAGTATCCATCAAAATAAAACAAAAAATGTCTAATATATATTAATTTTCAAATGCATACTCTTGAAGTATTACCTGTCTATCGGCAATTCATTCCTCAGCTCTTTGGTATTAGTAATCACATACTTTTCTTGGTTGGTAGTGTATGTCATTACATAAGAGGACAAACCAGGACAGTTTCATAGAGTAATTCCTTGCGCCAAAGGACTTAGGCATGTATTGTATTGGATGTGTGTCAAATTGTGGACTTGTTACTAACTAAAGTATGTATTTGGAACAAATGTTTATTACTCATTTTGATGCATAATATCACCTGCTAAAATATTTTACACTTTTTTAACACCCTGTAGAAATTGTAGGTCTGGGAATTGGTAAAAAAATTTGATAAAGAAACAAATAGTTGTGCATACCTCTTCAGTTAAAGAAAAAAGTTTATAGACGCACTTTATAATGGAAAAAGAAATATTTTGACCTGCTTAAATTTCTCTACAGCTATTTCAGCATTGTTTAAGAGCCATCTCTTCCACGAGATCTGTTTTCACCTAGTTTAAGATTTCAAATGAGCCTTAAACAAATGATGAACTCATTTTAAATCGTTTCAGCACACTTTAATTACTATTTTATAATTTAATTAATTAACATTCTATATTTTAGTTTCTAGTCAGTCTATAGTTAAAGTTTTCGAATACTGTTATAGATTGTTCCATTATATTTCATAAGCGGCGTTTTTAGCGATCAATGAGTTCAATGAACTTTAGTTGATGTGCAGTAGTAATTTAGATGTTAGAAGTATATAGCATTGTGTAATAATTCTTCAGGCATTAATTTAAGCAATAACCAGCGTTTTATAATCTTTAATAATGCTCTTCTGTAGATATAATTTTTGATCACATGCTGAAAACGTTGTACACAAGTTCAATCTATTATGAATAACTAAAGAAATGTTTTGACTGTCAACATTTCATTACAGTTGAGTATTAAACATTACACTAACTTATGAAACCATTTCTTATGTAATATTTTAGAAATTTGTAAAATAATGGTATTTCAGTATTATTTCAATGATACAAAATTAATAGAGGATTTAAAAAGTCAGAAAATATGTTAACTGAAACTACCCATCATAAAAATCCTAGATTGTGTTGTTTGTTTTCTGTCTGCCCTAGATTGGTGGCACTGCACTCATACACAACAACAGTTCATACAATGTTACAATGCGCTTGTTACAATACAAGAATGTAGGAAATATGGACCATATGCACTTAAAAATATATTTCATGAATAAAATAATAGTAAAGAAATATTTGTTTGTACAGATAACATGTAGAAAATAAATGTGTTGTAGGGTAGTTAGCGAAAAACAGAGTTTCCTAACTGAAATAAACTACTACATCCTTGAATAAAATCTTCTTGGGTACCTTGCCGAGTTGGTCCATCGATAAAACACGACGTTTCAGTGGTCACAATTCTGCCGCCATTGTTAAGTGACTGCTGGCGTTTCTGAGAGAATAGCAGGTTCTGCCAACGCCGTAGGCGTTGGCTGTATTGGGGAAGGGGTAGCTGTCACCCTTATTGGTGACATCTGCCCCTACATTTTGTTTTGGACATGTTGACATTTCTATTGACAGTTTGTCATTGCTTGCTGTTCAGCAGAGTTTCTTTCAGTATGTAGGTTTTTTTTATTATTTTTTTTATCTACAACAACTCCAAGAATGGACCACGAAGTGGAGAGTTCGCATCAACGCAGAGAAGTTGCAGTCCATATTTCACCGGCGTGGAACCCCAAGACCACTCCAGCTGAACCTGTTCGGTGGCAGAATCCCACAACTGACGGTCGTCCGCTTACCTGGGGGTCCACCTCGACGAACGGCTGACGTGGAGGCAGAGGTACAAGACATCAAAACCAGGGTGGAGAGAAGGTTAAACATGCTCTATCCCATCATGAATATTAACTCCACGCTGCCTCCCCGCTGCGGAGTCCAGGTCTACTAGGCACTGCTAAGACCGATCATCGAATAATGCGAGCC